>CM035793.1:47723887-47803887 GCA_020466265.1 Siphamia tubifer | reverse complement strand
TTAAACTCGCCTCACTTTAACTCCGCCTCTTCTAGATTCTGTCTGATCTTGACGCCGCCTCACCTAGACTCCGCATCACATAAACTCCGCCTCTTCTAGACTCTGCCTGATATAGACTCCACCTCTCTTAGACTCCGCCTCTCTTAGACTCCACCTCTTCTAGACTCTGCCTGATCTAAACTCCGCCTCTCTTAGACTCCGCCTCTCTTAGACTCCGCCTCTTCTAGACTCTGCCTGATATAGACTCCACCTCTCTTCGACTCCGCCTCACATAGACTCTACCTCTTCTAGACTCTGCCTGATCTAAACTCTGCCTCTCTTAGACTCCGCCTCTCCTACACTCCGCCTCTCTTAGTCTCCGCCTCTCTTAGACTCCGCCTCTCCTAGACTCCACCTCTCCAAGACTCTGCCTCTTCTAGATTCTGCCTTATCTCGATGCTGTCTCACCTAGACTCTGCCACTCCTAGACTCCACCTCTCTTAGACTCCGCCTCTCCTAGGCTCCCCCTCTCTTAGACTCCGCCTCTCCTAGGCTCCCCCTCTCTTAGACTCCGCCTCTCCTAGGCTCCCCCTCTCTTAGACTCTACCACTCCTAGACTCCACCTCTCTTAGACTCCGCCACTCCTAGACTCCACCTCTCTTAGACTCCGCCTCACGTAGACACATTCAATAAACGTGTTTTTGTGTTGAAACAGAAACAGGAAATAAAAATAGTCTGGACGTCCCAGGGTTCAAAGGTCGTTATTATTCTGCTTCTGCAGTCTGTCCCAGATACTGATCGCTTTCTGATGACAGGTCAGAGGTCAGAGGTCAGTGGCTTTAATGAACAACTTCCTGTTTGAATCTGATCTGATGTTTTTCTGCCACTGAGTCTGAAACATGTGACAAGGTTTAATAAAAACTGAACGAAGGTCTGCGGGTTTAAGGTTTAGGGTTTCGGGTTTCGGGTTTAAGGTTTAAGGTTTAAGGTTTACGGTTTAAGGTTTACGGTTTAGGGTTTAAGGTTTAAGGTTTAGGGTTTAAGGTTTAAGGTTTAAGGTTTACGGTTTAAGGTTTACGGTTTAGGGTTTAAGGTTTAAGGTTTAAGGTTTAGGGTTTAAGGTTTAAGGTTTAAGGTTTACGGTTTAAGGTTTAAGGTTTACAGTTTAAGGTTTAAGGTTTAGGGTTTAGGGTTTAAGGTTTAAGGTTTAGGGTTTACGGTTTAAGGTTTAAGGTTTAAGGTTTAAGGTATATGGTTTAAGGTTTACGGGTTTAGGGTTTAAGGTTTACGGTTTAAGGTTTAAGGTTTAGGGTTTAAGGTTTAAGGTTTAGGGTTTAAGGTTTACGGTTTAAGGTTTACGGTTTAAGGTTTAGGGTTTAGGGTTTACGGTTTAAGGTTTAAGGTTTATGGTTTAAGGTATACGGTTTAAGGTTTACGGTTTAAGGGTTAGGGTTTAAGGTTTAAGGTTAAGGGTTTTGGGTTTAAGGTTTAAGGTTTGGGGTTTAGGGTTTAAGGTTTAAGGTTTAAGGTTTAAGGTTTACGGTTTACGGTTTAAGGTTTAAGGTTTACGGTTTACGGTTTAAGGTTTACGGTTTAAGGTTTAGGGTTTAAGGTTTAAGGTTAAGGGTTTTGGGTTTAAGGTTTAAGGTTTAAGGGTTAGGGTTTAAGGTTTAAGGTTAAGGGTTTAGGGTTTAAGGTTTAAGGTTAAGGGTTTTGGGTTTAAGGTTTAAGGTTTAAGGTTTAAGGGTTAAGGTTTAGGGTTTAGGGGTTAAGGTTTAGGGTTTAGGGTTTAAGGTTTAAGGTTAAGGGTTTAGGGTTTAAGGTTTAAGGTTAAGGGTTTAGGGTTTAAGGTTTAAGGTTTAAGGTTTAGGGTTTAAGGTTTAAGGTTTAAGGTTTAGGGTTTAAGGATAGTCTGTTCATAGTCTGTAAACCTGCATAAGTACATTTTGTTGTAACTATTTACTCAATAAACATTAAGTTTCGTTTTTATATTTTTTACTTAAAGCTGAACCCAAACATCATTTTTTCAGTAAGACATTGAGTTGTTTTATTATATTTTTGAAAATTCAAATAATCTAACACTTATTCAAATTAATTATGTCAAAGCGAAACTTAAAAAATAAATTCTATAACTAATTACTATTCCAAAAAAAATTTAGTTCTTAATTTGAATAACATTCATTAAATTAATTTTAAAAAGTTCAATAATGAAAATAATAACTTTTATTTAACAGACTTTTTGAAAAACAACCATGACCTGCACAAAACTATGAATATTACAAATTCATCAAAGCTTTTATTTAACCAGGTTTGTTCCCTTCACACACACTTCAGTTCATATTCAAACCAAATAAAAACACATTCAGACAATTTAACTTCTAAAGATTTGACTGTAAATGTAAACACATTCACCATCAAAATCAAGACAAAAAAAGTCTGAATAATTGGAATTTATTATTATTTATCATCATTTATTCCTGTAGATGGTTCAAATCAGGTGAACAGCCTGTGACGTCAGCTGCAGGAGCATCAGTCGATGTAAATGTGACAGTGGAGGTTGAAACTGACGTCACAGCGTCTGGGTTTGTGTTTGTGTTGGTCTGACCTCCACAAACTCAAACCTCCAGAAGCACAACCTTGTTGTACAGGAACATATGCTGGCGGTTCAGATCAACCCAGTGTTCCGCCCTAGGCCAACACCAGGCCAACACTAGGCCAACACCAGGCCAATACTAGGCCAACACCAGGCCAACACTAGGCCAACACCAGGCCAACACCAGGCCAACACTAGGCCAACACCAGGCCAACACTAGGCCAACACCAGGCCAACACTAGGCCAACACCAGGCCAACACCAGGCCAATACTAGGCCAACACCAGGCCAACACTAGGCCAACACCAGGCCAACACTAGGCCAACACCAGGCCAACACTAGGCCAACACCAGGCCAACACTAGGTCAACACCAGGCCAAAACTAGACCAACACCAGGCCAACACTAGAGCAACACTAGGCCAACACTAGGCCAACACTAGGCCAATACCAGGCCAACACTAGACCAACACCAGACCAACACCAGGCCAACACAAGACCAACACCAGGCCAAAACTAGACCAACACCAGGCCAACACTAGGCCAACACAGGCCAACACCAGGCCAACACTAGGCCAACACCAGGCCAATACTAGGCCAACACCAGGCCAACACTAGGCCAACACCAGGCCAACACTAGGCCAACACCAGGCCAACACTAGGCCAACACCAGGCCAACACTAGGCCAACACCAGGCCAACACCAGGCCAACACCAGGCCAATACTAGGCCAACACCAGGCCAACACTAGGCCAACACCAGGCCAACACTAGGCCAACACCAGGCCAACACTAGGCCAACACCAGGCCAACACTAGGTCAACACCAGGCCAAAACTAGACCAACACCAGGCCAACACTAGAGCAACACTAGGCCAACACTAGGCCAATACCAGGCCAACACTAGACCAACACCAGACCAACACCAGGCCAACACAAGACCAACACCAGGCCAAAACTAGACCAACACCAGGCCAACACTAGGCCAACACAGGCCAACACCAGGCCAACACTAGGCCAACACCAGGCCAATACTAGGCCAACACCAGGCCAACACTAGGCCAACACCAGGCCAACACTAGGCCAACACCAGGCCAACACTAGGCCAACACCAGGCCAACACTAGGTCAACACCAGGCCAAAACTAGAGCAACACCAGGCCAACACTAGAGCAACACTAGGCCAACACTAGGCCAATACCAGGCCAACACTAGACCAACACCAGACCAACACCAGGCCAACACAAGACCAACACCAGGCCAAAACTAGACCAACACCAGGCCAACACTAGGCCAACACAGGCCAACACCAGGCCAACACTAGGCCAACACCAGGCCAATACTAGGCCAACACCAGGCCAACACTAGGCCAACACCAGGCCAACACTAGGCCAACACCAGGCCAACACTAGGCCAACACCAGGCCAACACTAGGCCAACACCAGGCCAACACCAGGCCAATACTAGGCCAACACCAGGCCAACACTAGGCCAACACCAGGCCAACACTAGGCCAACACCAGGCCAACACTAGGCCAACACCAGGCCAACACTAGGTCAACACCAGGCCAAAACTAGACCAACACCAGGCCAACACTAGAGCAACACTAGGCCAACACTAGGCCAACACTAGGCCAATACCAGGCCAACACTAGACCAACACCAGACCAACACCAGGCCAACACAAGACCAACGCCAGGCCAAAACTAGACCAACACCAGGCCAACACTAGGCCAACACAGGCCAACACCAGGCCAACACTAGACCAACACCAGGCCAACACCAGGCCAAAACTAGGCCAACACCAGGCCAACACTCAACCAACATGAGGCCAACACTAGGCCAACACCAGTCTAACACCAGGCCAAAACTAGACCAACACCAGGCCAACACCAGGCCAACACTAGACCAACACCAGGCCAACACTAGACCAACACCAGGCCAACACTAGGCCAACACCAGGCCAACACTAGGCCAACACTAGACCAACATGAGGCCAACACTAGGCCAACACCAGGCCAACACCAGGCCAACAGTAGACCAACACCAGGCCAACACTAGGCCAACACTAGGCCAACACTAGACCAACATGAGGCCAACACTAGACCAACACTAGAACCAACACAAGGCCAACACTAGGTGCTTGAATTTCATTTATTAAAGATATTAAAAATGTTCTCTCATTTGTTTTTTAACCATGTACTTTATTTCCAATAATGTTGACTTTTTATCTCATAGCAGTCATAAATTAAAAAAAGCACTTTCTGGGTTATAAGTCATTGCACACTCTCTACTGTTCTCTAGTTGACACTACTTACATTACTGTGCTGACGTCTTTGGTAATGCCTACATCAGTTCTTTACAATCACTAATCATACTCCAAAAGAGAGCAATAAGGACCATCCATAAGGTGAGCTTCCTGGAACATAATAATCATTTATTTGTACAGTCTAAATGATTCACATTCAAGAGATGTGTTGCCATGACAGTTTTTAACAAAACAATAACAATATTCCTAAAATTTTGACAAAGTATATTCGCACTTTGAACGTCTTTCCATTGACGGTTGTTCTACGCAGGAGCATCGTAACTTTGGTCAAATATCATCCCAGTAGATTTCACTGCAGTCACCTTCACAGCTTCAGACTGACCATCACTCTGATAGTGTTAGAGTGAATGAATGGGTTCATTCTGCGGTCAGAAAAAGTCTCTGTCGAACTCTTTAAAGACACTAACATGTCAAACTAACCAGCTGGTTAAGGTTAGAAGGGTTAGGGTTAGGGTTAGGGTTACAGTGTTAATAATTAGGGGCAGAATCTGTTTCAAAAGTTTAGTTGGAATTGGATCTAAGAGGCAGGTGGCTGATTTGGAAGACATGATAATAGATATGACATCAATTTGGTCTACAGCGGGACACACAGGGGATAGACACAGTTTTTCTATTACTTACTACATGCTGGGTTTGTGACAGCTCAGAGTGAAGTTGATGATGCACACAGAAGTGTTTTACTCTACGACTCTGCGCCTGGGCCCACACTCTGAATTGTCATATTGACAGGTTAAATTTAGCAGCCACATTTTGTGCTCAGAGAGAGGCACCTTCCCCAGTGGGATGTATGCTATCTCTGCCAATGAGCCCAGGCTTTCCGCAGAATGCACACCACTTATCTATGAAAACTACATGGTTTTTTGAGCACCATCTAGACAACCAGTGGTTAAATGATGACAACCTAGAGGATATCTCATCACTGGACAAATTAGGCAGGGGTCCAGAGAACGCTACGGTGTTACACATCGACTTAGCAAGTTTACACACCGATGCTACGTTCGGTTTTAGAACCTCTGATTGTTTCCATCGGACATCGCTACCACCAGTGTGGATCACGATGTGGCGGAAGCTAGCCCTGCTCTGCTGTAAAAGCCTAAGGTTTCCTTCAATGTCACCGACTCTGGCCCCTGGAGAACACTTGACAGACACTGAAAGTACAGAGAATGTTTGGAGTAGATTGGAATTGATTGTGTGTGTATATATATATATATATATATATATATATATATATATATATATATATATATATATATATATATATATATATATATATATATATATGTGTGTATATATATTAGGCATTTGTATTATTGTTTGGCACAATAGTGGTGGGGGATAATCAGGTTTTGTTTACGTCTTCCCACTCTCTTTCGAATATGTTACTTGCCTTCTTATTTTTTATTCATTCTTTATCGTCTTTGTCTTTATTGGCTTTTGAAAGATCAAATGTTTTTGTGCTTGACATATTAGAAAAAAAATTACAAAAAACATAATTTTTATGTTAAATTTTTATAACTTTTTATGTAATAATTTAGATTTTTTAATCACATAATTTTGTATCTCATTAAATTTTGGTGGTGATCCAGAAGAAAATGTGCATTCTGGATCACTTTGAAATGCATTTTCCATTTACCGCAATGTAAAATTTCAAAGTGATCCAGAATCCACATTCTCTTCTGGATCACCAATGAAATGTAATCAGTTGTTCTTTGCAACGACATCCTGAAAATGTTTTCAGGATGTGGAGGTAGAATATACAGACTCTTTCTCTCTCTCTCTCTCTTTCTCTCTCTCTCTCTCTGTCTCTCTGTCTGTCTTTCTCTTTCTGTCTCTGAGCAGGAAGTGAGTGCGTTTTCTGAGTGTGTGTTCTTTTTTCTCTGTTTTTGGTGATTACTTCTACTTTTCTGGGTGGTGGGTGTTTGTTGTTTGCATTGTGGTGTGGGGGGGTTGTAGTGTGGGGGGGTAGGTGTAGTAGTGGGGGTAGGAGGTGAACCTGTTATCAAGCGGGGCTGGTAACATGACTAGCCTGGGGTTAGAGCAGCTGACGCCGCTGATGCTGTCGATCAGCTGTTTGGTGGAGGAAGTTAGCTTAGCAATAGGGGAGTTAAGTTAGCTTAGCAATAGAGGAGTTAATTTAGCTTAGTGATAGAGGAGTTAAGTTATCTTAGCGATAGGGGAACTAGTTATTTTTATCAGTGTTAAATCTTCTTCACGGATGAACAGTGCGGTGGTGTTTTTTTTGGATAGTGTGGACAAGGTGAAGCCGGGGATGGAACACAGGATGGTGGTTAGAGACACTGTCACTGGTTAATGTAGCTAAAAGGTTTATTATCTCTAACGTGCCACCATTTGTGTCAAATCAAATGTTGGAGAGAGAGTTATCCAGACATGGAAACTATTTGTCATGACCTCTGCTCCGGTGACCTTTCCCCCAGTGCTCTCATACTCACCTGGTCCCGCACTGCGCAGCTGCAAGCCGTTCCTCATCTGCGACTATAAAAGCAGTGAGGCTTGCAGTTGCCAGTGCGGGACCATTCAATATTGTCACCTCCATAACCCGGACATTCATCATCACCATGGACTCTGGTCGTTCTATGCCCAGGTTTTGGTTTGGTCTTGTCTTTGTCTTGTCTTTATGTTGCATTTTTGTTATTAAATCTGTTCTCCCTTCAGCACTGTGCATCTGAGTACTCACTCACCTCACCCCCTCCCTGACACTACTGTCACTGATCAAACTCATCCTCTGGGATGTAAGTCACAAGAGCTGAAGCATGTCATCTCATTCTGAAGGAAAGTGTTGATGACGCTGAATGGTTGCAGCGACAGCTGGAATAATAATAATAATGGATTAGATTTCTATAGTGCTTTTCAAGGCACCCAAAGCACTTTACATTAGTGTTCCATTATTCATTCACTCTCACATGCTCCCTCTGGTGGTGGTAAACTACATATGTAGTCACAGTTGCCCTGGGGCAGACTGACAGAAGCGTGGCTGCCATTTCGCGCCTACGGCCCCTCTGACCACCACCCAACATTCATACTCATTCATACACCAGTGTGAGTGACACTGGAGGCAAGGAGGGTAAAGTGTCTTGCCCAAGGACACAACGGACTGACTAGGACAGAGCGGGAATCGAACCGCCAACCCTTCGGTCAATGGACGACCCGCTCTCCCAACTGAGCCATGGCCGGTGTTTACGTTTAAGGTGGATGTGTTTGATGACATTGAGCGTGTTTCCACTGACACTATGGAAAGGTCTGGGTGTGGCGAGAGGATCATTCAATCAGGAGTTGTCTGGGAAGAGTGTGTGTGTGTGTGGGGGGGGGGGCAGAGGGAGGAAATGGGAGGACAGGGGGAGGAAAGAAGGGTATAGTGAGAGGCAAGGAGAGGACAGTGGGAGGAAAGGAGAGGACAGAGTGAGGAACGGATAGGACATCGTGAGGAAAGGAAATTACAGGGTGAGGAAAGGGGAGGACAGGGGGAGGAAAGGAGAGGACAGGGAGAGGAAAGGAGAGGACATCGTGAGGAAAGGAAATTACAGGGTGAGGAAAGGGGAGGACAGGGGGAGGAAAGAGGAGGACAGAGTGAGGAACGGAAAGGACAGTGGGAGGAAAGAGGACAGGGTGAGGAAAGGAGAGGACAGGGGGAGGAAAGGAGGGGACAGGGTGAGGAAAGAGGAGGACAGGGTCAGGAAAAGAGAGGACAGGGGGAGGAAAGGAGAGGACAGGGGGAGGAAAGGGGGAGGAAAGGAGAGGACAGGGCGAGGAAAGGAGAGGACAGGGGGAAGAAAGGAGGACAGGGTGAGGAAAGAGGAGGACAGTGGGAGGAAAGGAGAGGACACGGGGAGGAAAGAGGAGAACAGGGGGAGGACAGGGTGAGGAAAGAGGAGGACAGGGTGAGGAATGGAGAGGAGAGGGTGAGGAAAGGAGAGGACGGGGGAGGGAAGAGGAGGACAGGGTGAGGAATGGAGGGGACAGTGGGAGGAAAGAGGAGGACAGGGTGAGGATAGGAGAGGACATGGTGAGGAAAGAGGAAAACAGGGGAGGAAAAAGGAGGGGAAAGGGTGAGGAAAGAGGACAGGGTGAGGAAAGGAGAGGACAGGGTGAGGAAAGGAGAGGACAGGGTGAGGAAAGTAGAGGACAGGGGGAAGAAA
Organism: Siphamia tubifer; assembly: GCA_020466265.1. Taxonomy (NCBI): domain Eukaryota; kingdom Metazoa; phylum Chordata; class Actinopteri; order Kurtiformes; family Apogonidae; genus Siphamia; species Siphamia tubifer. The sequence continues at coordinate 47,794,840 of CM035793.1, read as the reverse complement.
GGAGAGGACATGGTGAGGAAAGAGGAGGACAGGGTGAGGAAAGGAGAGGACAGGGTGAGGAAAGGAGAGGACAGGGGGAAGAAGGGAGAGGATATTGTGAGGAAAGAGGAGGACAGGGGGAGGAAAGAGGAGGACATGGGGAGGAAAGGAGAGGACAGGATGAGGAAAGGAGAGGACAGTGGGAGGAAAGAGGAGGACACGGGGAGGAAAGAGGACAGGGGGAAGAAAGGAGAGGACATGGTGAAAGAGGACAGGGTGAGGAAAGGAGAGGACACGGGGAGGAAAGAGGAGAATGGGGGGGAAAGAGGACAGGGGGAGGAAGGGTGAGGAAAGGAGAGGACAGTGGGAGGAAAGGAGAGGACACGGGGAGGAAAGAGGAGAACAGGGGGAGGAAAGGAGAGGACAGGGGGAAGAAAGAGGAGGACAGGGTGAGGAATGGACGGGACAGTGGGAGGAAAGGAGAGGACATTGTGAGGAAAGGAAATTACAGGGTGAGGAAAGGGGAGGACAAGGGGAGGAAAGGATGGGACATGGTGAGGAAAGTAGAGGAGAGGGTGAGGAAAGGAGAGGACATCGTGAGGAAAAGAAATTACAGGGTGAGGAAACAGGAGGACAGAGTGAGGAACGGAGAGGACAGTGGGAGGAAAGAGGAGGACAGGGGGAGGAAAGGAGAGGACAGGGTGAGGAAAGAGGAGGACAGAGGAGGACAGTGGGAGGAAAGGAGAGGACAGGGGAGGAAAGAGAAGGACAGGGTGAGGAAAGGAGAGGAGAGGACAGGGGGAGGAAAGGAGAGGAGAGGGTGAGGAAAGAGGAGGAAAGGAGAGGACAGTGGGAGGAAAGAGGAGGACACAGGGAGGAAAGAGGACAGGGGGAGGAAAGGAGAGGACAGGGGGAGGAAAGAGGAGGACAGTGGAGGACAGTGGGAGGAAAGGAGAGGACAGGGGAGGAAAGAGGAGGACAGGGTGAGGAAAGGAGAGGAGAGGACAGGGGGAGGAAAGGAGAGGAGAGGGTGAGGAAAGAGGAGGAAAGGAGAGGACAGTGGGAGGAAAGAGGAGGACACAGGGAGGAAAGAGGACAGGGGGAGGAATGGAGCGGACAGTGGGAGGAAAGAGGACAGGGTGAGGAAAGGAGAGGACAGTGGGAGGAAAGGAAAGGACACAGGGAGGAAAGAGGAGAACAGGGGGAGGAAAGAGGAGGACAGGGTGAGGAATGGAGGGGACAGTGGGGGGAAAGGAAAGGGCATCGTGAGGAAAGGAAATTACAGGGCGAGGAAAAGGGAGGACAGGGGAGGAAAGAGGAGGACAGAGTGAGGAATGGAGAGGACAGTGGGAGGAAAGAAGAGGACACGGGGAGGAAAGAGGACAGGGGGAGGAAAGCAGAGGACGGGGGAGGAAAGGAGAGGACAGGGGGAAGAAAGGAGAGGACATGGTGAGGAAAGAGGACAGGGGGAGGAATGGAGCAGACAGTGGGAGGAAAGAGGACAGGGTGAGGAAAGGAGAGGACAGTGGGAGGAAAGGAGAGGACACGGGGAGGAAAGAGGAGAACAGGGTGAGGAAATGAGAGGACAGGGTGAGGAAAGGAGAGGACAGGGGGAGGAAATGAGAGGACAGGGTGAGGAAAGGAGAGGACAGGGGGAGGAAAGGAGGGGACAGGGTGAGGAAAGAGGAGGACAGGGTCAGGAAAGGAGAGGACAGGGGGAGGAACGGGGAGGAAAGGGGGAGGAAAGGAGAGGACAGTGGGAGGAAAGAGGAGGACAGGGGGAGGAAAGAGGACAGGGGGAAGATAGGAGAGGACGGGGAGGAAAGGAGAGGACAGGGGGAAGAAAGGAGAGGACAGGGTGAGGAAAGAGGAGGACAGGGGGAGGAAAGGAGGGGAGAGGACAGGGGAGGAAAGAGGAGGACAGGGTGAGGAAAGGAGAGGAGATGACAGGGGAGGAAAGAGGAGGACAGGGGCAGGAAAGGAGAGGAGAGGACAGGGGAGGAAAGAGGAGGACAGGGGGAGGAGAGGAGAGGGTGAGGAAAGAGGAGGACAGGGTGAGGAAAGGAGAGGACAGTGGGAGGAAAGAGGAGGACACGGGGAGGAAAGAGGACAGGGGGAAGAAAGGAGAGGACGGGGAGGAAAGGAGAGGACAGGGGGAAGAAAGGAGAGGACATGGTGAGGAAAGTAGAGGACAGGGTGAGGAAAGGAGAGGACAGGGGAGGAAAGAGGACAGGGTGAGGAAAGGAGAGGACAGGGTGAGGAAAGGAGAGGACAGTGAGAGGAAAGGACAGGACAGGGGAGGAAAGAGGAGGACAGGGTGAGGAAAGAATGAGGATGAAGGAAGTGTGAGGTGATCTAACCAACACTGACCCGATGCAGTGGTCTGGGACTGAGGGAGTTCCTGTTCCTGATGGACCTACAGGGACATGGACTGGGGGATCTACCAAGGTTTTATCTGTTTTCCAGGTTTGGGGAAGTTTTAAAAAAGACCACAACCAGAGAGTGGACTCACCTCTCGGTTTAAAAAGAACCCGTTGTTTTTGGGACTGGTTTTAATGTGGGCAGTGTTTTAGGAAACTCACTTTTATTAAAGTTTTTAAAAACAAAGATTGTTTTGATAAAACATGTGGTGGACCTGTGTGGTCCATACATGGACGATGCTCTGTCCTCTAACCCTAACCCTCAGTGAGGACCATCAGTCTTCTGCTGAGGACATGGACAGACCAGCTGACACAGGACGAGCAGAAGGTCATCAGTGAGTACTGTAGAAGGTCCTCACTGACCCAGGACCAGTTTTTAGAATTTCCATTTAATGTTGTATCCCCTGATTTTAAAAACAGTCCCAGTACTTTTTTACCAGCTGAGTCCCTGCACCCTAACCCTAACACATGGACCGGTTTTTAGTAAAGGTTTTAAACAGCAACAAACTGAGTGGACGAGCAAATACAGTGGAGAGAAGGTGTGGGTCTGGGTCCTGGCAGTGGTCCTGAGTGGAGGGCATTGTACAAACCAGCGTTAGCTAAAACGGTTGGTGACCTCCAGTGGAGGGTACTACATGGGGCGGTGGCGTCAATGCTTTAATTTCAGTTTTAAATCAAAATGTGACTGAGGAGTGTGTGTTCTGTCAGAGTAAAGAGACTGTCATCTTCCTGGACTGTCAACCACTGGAAACATTATTTTTTGTTTTGTTTTGTTTAGTTTTTTTATTTATTTTGCAAGATATGCAATAATAACAAGGACAAGAAGCAGACCAACAAACACCCAAAACAAACAAAAAATATAAATACATATGTCATGACCCAGCTCTAGGCCATGACAAAACAAAGGGAAAGGACACAAAGGTTCAAAAACAAACATCAAATATTTATTAACTTAGAAACAAATTTAAACACTTTAAGGAATAAGGTGTGTAAATCAGTGGCATCAGTAGTGTAAATGTGGGTGCGTGTAAAGATGGTGTGTGGGTGTAAGTGTTGTGTGCTAAAATAAGGCTTACAGAACGTAACACAAGTCTGAACAGCAGCCCGGGTCGAGAAGAGAAGAGAGAGTGAAGGCCCTGCAGGCCAGGCTTTTTATGCCTTCTGAAGCTCTGGGCCCAGGTGCTCCAGATCAGTGGATCCGCCTCCTACTCATGATCTCAGGTAGAGAGAGAGAGTTACTAAACACAGGGTCGTCACACATAGAAAAAAAAACAAAAAAACACCAAGGCCACAATAAAATATGTTAATAACAAATTGTATGCTCTACCTCAATCCACAGTGAGTGTAATGTGTGTCTTTATATAGTCCAGAAAAGGTCCCCAAGTCTTGATGTACATATTTTCTGTTGTACACTTCAGAGAGTATCTTAATTTTTCTAACCTGAGGAAATAGAGAACGTCCTTAATCCAATGGGTTACTGTTGGTGGTCTAGAGTCTTTCCATTTGATCAGGATCAGCCACCTGGCCAGAAGTGTTAGGAAGGCAAAGCTATGTGATTGTGCCCTAGTTAGACTCAAATGATCAGAAACCACCCCAAATATCCCAATCAAAGGACAAGGAGTGACTAGTTGTCCCACATATCCTGATATTATGTTAAAAATTGATGACCAAAACTGTGCTAGCTCCATGCAGGACCAGAACATATGGGTATGTGATGCATTTACAGCGATCACATAAAGGGTTAACATCAGGAAACCGTTTAGACAGCCTGAGTTTAGTCCAGTGGGTGTGGTGTAAAACTTTGAACTGTAAAAGCCCATGTCTGGCACATATCGATGAACTATGAACCCTTTCCCGAGCTGCCTCCCACTCCTGATCACAATTGATCGCCCCAATTCACCTTCCCACTGCGATTTCAATTCAGAGGTGTCAGAAGATGAAAATGACATCAGTCTACTATAAATAACTGATCTAACACCCGTGAGGGACACAGGCTTGCCTAATAAATGGTCATAAAAAGCACACGCAGGTTGGCTTGGAAATATTGGAGAGATATTCCTGATGAAATTACAAATTTGAAAAAAGCAGAAAAAATTTGTTTGAGGAATTTCAAAAGAATCCCAGAGATACTGGAAGGAAACAAAGTTACTGTCTTGATATAAATCCTGAAACTGATTAATGCCTGCATTGTGCCACATGAGGAAGGCCTTATCCATAACAGATGGTCTAAAACAGTGATTGGCGTAAATAGGTGATCTAAATGAGATGGACTGCCAACCAAAATGCCTCTTAATTTGTTCCCATATTTTCAGAGTTGATTTCACTAGCAAATTTGTTGTTTGGGTTGTGTATGATGATGAGAGGGTTGCATACACAAGAGATGCCAATGATGATTGCGTACATGATTTTGACTCAATATGCTGCCAAGAAAGTGCATCAGCCCCAGGGTCCTCATATAGCCAATGCAGCATAGGTCTGATGTTACATGCCCAGTAGTAAGACTGGAAATCTGGGAGAGCCATGCCACCCAGACACTTTGGCTGCGTCAGAAGGCTTTTTCTGGCTCTAGCAGGTTTGTGGTTCCATATGAATTTTTATAAAATACTGTCAAGTTTGAGGAAAAAAGACTTTGGGAGAAATACTGGAATATTCTGAAACAAATATGTACATTTTGGAAGTATAGTCATTTTAATTGAGTTAATTCGCCCTGCTAGTGACAGAGGGAGTTGGGCCCAACGTTTCAAGAGCACTTCCACCTTTTTCATAAGAGGGGTAAAGTTCTCTTTAAGAAGTGCTGAAAATTTGTTGGGTACATTGATTCAAAGGTAGGTGAATTCAGAAGTTATCTTAAAAAGGGATGTGTTGAATGACATTGAATGTGCATCATTGTTTACTGGAAAAAGTTCACTTTTGGATAAATTTACTTTATATCCTGAAAACTTACCAAAGTTTCTCAGCATATTTAGGGCAGACGGTAGGGACTGAGAATAGTCGGAGATGTACAACAAGTCATCCGCATAAAGGGAGACCCTATGTTCCTGACCCTGTCTAACAATCCCTGTGAGTTGTGTTGTTTGTTGTAGAGACAAGGCCAATGGCTCAATTGCAATAGCAAACAATAATGGTGACAACGGACACCCCTGGCGAGTGCCACGAGAGATGGAGAAAGACTCAGAAGAAATATTATTTGTTCTCACTGATGACATAGGAGCTGTGTATAACAACTTGACCCATGAAATAAAGTTTTGTCCGAAACCAAACCTTTTCAATGTATAAAACAAATATCTCCACTCAACTCTTTCGGCATCTAATGAAACTACCACCTCTGGAGTAGTAGATTGTGAGGGATGATAGACGATGTTAAAGAGTCGATGTATGTTAAAAAAGGAGAACCTGTCTTTAACAAATCCAGTTTGGTCTGGGGAGATTATTTGTGGAAGTATAGCTTCTAGACGTATAACCATTACCTTCACTAAAATCTTAAAATCTACCGGCAAAAGCAACACAGATCGATATGAGCCGCAAAGCATGGGGTCCTTATTTTTCTTAAATAATAACACAATAGACGCCTCACATAATGTTTTGGGCAGATGTCCCAATTCAAATGACTCATTATACATATTCAATAACAGTGGAACCAATTCAGCAATGAATGCTTTATAAAATTCCACTGGGAATCCATCCAGTCCAGGGCTGTTGTTAGTTTGTAAAGCTGAACTAGCTGTCGCAACCTCAGTAGGAGATAGTGGACTATCTAGGGATTCCATAGTAACCTGATTAATCTGGGGAATAGTAATATCGGAAAAAAACTGCTCCATGTCAAGCTGGGTGCATTTTTGTTCAAAAGTATATAATGATATGTAATAGTCTCTAAAAGCTGTGTTTATTTCCAAATAATCCTGTGTTACACCATTTTGTGTTTTAAGTTCAGAAATAATAGTAGAAGCAAAGCACCGTCTAAACTGATGGGCAAGAAGTTTATGCGCTTTCTCACCAAACTCATAGTATGAATGTCTAGATTTGTCTTTTTTTGTCTTTTTTTCAAATGATGATAAAGATATCAACTGACCCCTCATGTATGCTTTGAGCACTTCCCAAATTGAGCTATGAGACACACCAGACACATCTATGTATAAGTTAATGTTTACTGCAATAACCCTGACCAAGTATTTGTCCAAAAGCATACTAGTATCAAATCTCCAACGTAGATGAGTTATAGGTATGCTGTTGAGATGCAATTTAAGGGAAAGCGGTGAATGATCTGAAATGACAATTGCTTCATATGTACAAGCCCTCACTGATGAAAGAAACTCCCTGTCTAAAAGAAAATAATCAATACGGGAGTATGTTTGATGGGAAAAGGAGTATGCACGGGTAGCTGGATTAAGTGATCGCCACACATCTGCCATTGCATAATCTGTGAGGAAACTGCTAATCATTTTTGATGACCTCGATGCAGCCATTTTTTTTTGGATGATCTGTCCAATGTGGGATATTAGTGTTTTTAAAGAAGCTCTTTATTTTAGGTTTTAAGTACAAACAGAAACACAGAATAAAATGTGAACTGATGAATTTTATTTTAGGAACAGCAAAAATGTCTGTGTACGCACGGCCGGCCCGACCGCTTTGCAAGATATGCGACCGCTTAGGGCCCACATGCTGTGGGGGGCCCCGAGGGGCTCAACGCAGCGCGTACTGAAGCACTGAAAGCGATCTGCAGCGCTGCACTGTCACCTGGTGGTCATGGAACATTATTACGGCCACTTAAGGTGCGCGGTGTTAAACGTGTATTGAGTACTGCCCAGTGCGCATGTGAAACCAATCCAGAGCCAGACGGATCGTGCCATCGGGCATTGTCGACTGTCATGTCTCAAAAAATAAATTATCCGTCTGGAAAAAAGAAGAAGCTGGAAGAGGATAAAAACACCAAGACAAAGGTAGGTTGGCATTTTTGCATGTTCAACATGACAGTATTTTGTCATCAATCGGCAAGCCTTTCCCGAGGTAGCTAGATAGCTATTTAGTAATATATGGAAAGTGCACCAACTACCTATGGTTAGACATGAAGACATTTGAAGGAGTATTAACTAGACCTAAAGTTAATTAAATTACTATGGGTGTTGTTTTTCACTATTTAAAATCAATATTGTACTATATTAGTTACTATATTGTACTAGTATTAGTACTATCTCCTTAAAATTATTGTTTTATTAATTACTTGTTACTTATACAATGTGACTTTCAGAGAAAATTGGCAATTCCTTCTTTGTGTGAATTATAGTAAAGTTAAGTCATTACTTTGGTCTCTGACATACTTGTATAATATTTTACAGGGGCATTGATGAAGTTTCTCACAGCAAAATCTCCTTCACCTCAAATCAACTTCTCAGTTGATGATGTTGCAGCAGGTGAGTAATGATGTCGTTTGGTTGGTTGTAATTTCAAATAAAACAATACAACAAACGTATAGTATGAACTTAATGAAGGTATATGTATTCCCTCCAACAGGTTCATCTTCACTAGGATCACCAGCAACTGAACATGAGCAGGTACCAGTACCTGTGAGAGGAACAGTCAGCAGCACATCAGGCAGTTCAGTTGGTACCAACACCAGAACATCAGGCAGTTCAGCTGGTACCAACACCAGCACATGAGGCAGTTCAGCAGGTACCAACACCAGAACATCAGGCAGTTCAGCAGGTACCAACACCAGAACATCAGGCAGTTCAGCAGGTACCAACACCAGAACATCAGGCAGTTCAGCAGGTACCAACACCAGAACATGACCAGACAGAGGAGCAGTTACTAACAACATCAGATGTTGTTCCAGGTCAGTTATTCTCTTTTCTTCAGTTTACTTTAAAATATCATTATATTCATTATATTTATTATATTCATTCAGAACCACTTCCACCCCGTGGGAGTTTAGAGGTAAATTCTGCCTTAAATATTTGCCCATATTAAAACATCTATTGCTCTGCATCCACAAAGACCACAGTCATGAAACTTCACCTGTGTGTAGATATCACCTCAAAGTTTGTAAATCAACTTATATCATATAAAATTATATACTTGTTTCCAAATAACAAATACAAAGCAGAAAATGCGGGTAAAATCTGCCTAGATTGAAAATAAAATTTTTAAAGTCAATTTAGACCCACAAGATGTCATTTCACCGTGACACTGTAAATTAGGAATCTGTCCATCTGTGAACATTTACTGTGTAAAATTTCAGGTTTGTACAACAATTAATTAATAAATTAGTAATAAAATAGTACAATTTGGTCACTTGAGAGCATTTTAGCCAAACACACACAAATGTGTTATTATTGATATTAGTAATCATATTTGTTATTATTATTATTTATTTTTATTTATCTTAATTATTATGTGTATTTTCTATTTTGTCACTTGGTTTACATTTGTTGTGAGAAATTTTGCACATCTCTTTTGCATTTTAAAAAGAAGCAAAATTAAACTGTTCGACTTTGAAATTGAGTGTGTTGTTGCTGATTTTACAAATAGTGAAAATAATTCAATGTACACATTCATATGATGCAAGTTTGCTTCATAAGTAAAGTTTAAAGAGTCAGGATGACAATGGCATATTTTAAATACTTTATAAATGATGGTAATGTTAGTGGATATGTTTTGTACACATAGTGTGTCGCCTATACAATGAAAGCATCGGATGCTGAGGAGACTGGTATGGGGGGGGCCCAAATGAAATATGGCTTAGGGCCCCAGTAGAGCTTGGGCCGGCCCTGTGTGTACGTCAGCAGGAGGAAAAAAATAGAAGAGAGAACAAATACAACACTATGATGATGATGATGATGAATACTATGATGAAGGCCAGGATAAATGTTGATTCCAGATTTTACAAAATGAATGAGGATTTAAATGAATGTGTTAATGTGTGATGTTACAGAGGAATATTATGTTCAGTTAAAGAAAGACAATTGTTTTTAGTTCATTCCTTAAATGAGAAATTATATTGTTGTTTTTTGTTCCTTTATGTATTGGTTCTTTTGTCCTTGTTGTATTATTTTTAGGAAAAGATGGTTTCATTTTGTTTTTTTGTTTTTCAAAAAAAGAGACTGATGAAGTGAAAATATTATTTTCTCCCTTTTTTTGTTATGCAGGTAAAAAGGTAAATACGTTTTTTGAAAAATCAAAAAAAAAATCTCTGACTCTCTGTCTCTCTCTCTGTGTCTGTCTCTCTGTCTCTCACTCTGTGCCTGTCTCTCTGTCTCTCACTGTCACTCTCTCTCTGTCTCTCTCTCTGTGTCTGTCTCTCTGTCTCTCACTGTCACTCTCTCTCTGTGTCTGTCTCTCTGTCTCTCACTCTGTGTCTGTCTCTGTCTCTCACTGTCACTCTCTCTCTGTCTCTCTCTCTGTGTCTGTCTCTCTGTCTCTCACTGTCACTCTCTCTCTGTCTCTCTCTCTCTGTGTCTGTCTCTCTGTCTCTCACTGTCACTCTCTCTTTGTCTCTCTCTCTCTGTGTCTGTCTCACTGTCACACTCTCTCTCTCTGTCTCTCTCTCTGTGTCTGTCTCTGTGTCTCTCACTGTCACTCTCTCTCTGTCTCTGTCTTTCACTGTCACACTCTCTCTCTGTGTCTGTCTCTCTGTCTCTCACTGTCACTCTCTCTCTGTCTCTCTCTCTCTGTGTCTGTCTCTCACTGTCACACTCTCTCTCTGTCTGTCTCTCTCTCTGTCTCTCTCTCTGTGTCTGTCTCTCACTGTCACTCTCTCTGTCTCTCGCTCTGTGTCTGTCTCTCTGTCTCTCACTGTCACTCTCTCTCTGTCTCCCTCTCTCTCTGTCTCTCTCTCTGTGTCTGTCTCTCTGTCTCTCACTGTCACTCTCTCTCTGTCTCTCTCTCTCTCTCTGTCTCTCTCTGTCTCTCACTGTCTCTCTCTCTCTCTCATACCAGTCTGTTCATGTCTAGTTCTCTTTCTAACTCTCTCAGTAGTATCTGCATAAGGAGCCATAGACAACAGGATCTGCAATGACTCACTTGTGTCCTCTGCTGACCTCTGACCCCAGACCTTCTCCCTCCACTCACCTGTTTGATGGATGGACCCGGAGTTTTTTTCTGCTCAGAAGGAGGAGCTAAGGATAGGGGAGGAGCTAAGGACAGGGGATGTTTGGGACTTTATCTGTTTTTGTGGTTGATTGTTATTTGTTTGTTTTGAAAAGCCCATTGTTGAGACTTTTATTTAATTAAATGATCAAAATCCATCCATAAATGTTTGAGTAATGTTAGTAATGTAATGTTAACCCTAACCCTAACCCTGAAAAGTCGTTCACATCATATTTAACCAAATCAGCTGAAATGTAATTTGTTTCTTCCTCGTATTCGTCTCCTTGTACACAATGAATTAGAGAACGATCTGTCAAAAGTTGTCAATGTGAGAGTACAAATAGACAAACAAATAAACACACACCCACAAACACACACAAACAAACAAACACAAGCTGCCTTGGTGGAGGTTTTTCTAGTTGATTATTGATTATTGAAACATTAATGTCTTAAAAATGTTTGTGAGTTTAATGAGCCTCACAGTCATGTGAGTCACACCATGACCTCTGACCACTGGAGTGTAAACATATAAACATTCAGCACAGACCTGTTTAATCTTAAAAACATCATCCATCACCGTGACGACATGTCATATGTTCTAAATATTACAATTGTTCTATAATTTGTTTTTTTTATTGATTTTAACCAGTTACATGAATTTCAAGTAATGATTTCAAATAATTGAGATTTTCTTAATCTCATAATTGATTTTCTAATATCCCGCCTAGTCCACATTTATTGATTATTGATTATTCAAACATCCATGGTCTTGAACATGTTTGTGAGATTAATGAGCCTCGCAGGCATGTGAGTCACGCCCTGACCTCTGACCCCTGGACGACAGCTGGCTGGGGTGTAAACATGTAAACATTCAGCACGGACCTGTTGAATATTAAAAACATCATCCATCACCGTGACGACAGGAGCAAAAAATAAATAAATAGGACTGTGACGACACACGGCGGAGGAGGCGGAGGATAAAAAGAGCTGAGAAATGAAACTCAGCAGCATCAGAGGAGGAAAACCGCAGACGAGCTGCAGCTGGAGAGCTGACATTTAACCACTTTAAACATTTTCTTCTGATCTGAACCTCAGATTTTAAACTGTGAGTCGAATGAAAGTTAAATTTACACTTTGTACAAACAATGGCTGAAAATAATGCACTTTCACTCCCTCCTTCAGAGTAACTTTTCGTGGTTGCCATGGAAACCGTGCGAACAGTCGTCTACCTTTCCATCTGTCTGTCAGTGTTGGCGTCGCTCTGTCAAGGTCAAAGGTCGGCAGAAAATCAACTGAGTCCAGGACACGATGAGGGTTTGACAGGACTAAGCAACCGGGAGCTGGTGAGTCATCTGTTTCCACTAAGGATCTTTGACAGGAAAAATGAAAAGGAAAACGATTTTAATGTAAAGAACAATCTAATAAAAACAGATTAACGTATCGATTATTGATTTTTCATTTGATGATAAAAAATTTACCTGGTGAGTCATCTGTCACCATTAAGGATCTCTGATAGTAAAAAAAGAGGAAATTAATTAATCAGTTACAAATTTAAATAACAAGATTATGTTAATTAACTTTAATTTACCTTCAGGGAAAAAGAGTAAAATAGTTTTAATAAAAATAACTAATAAATAAAAACAGATTATTGATTATTGATTAATTAATTAATGACAGACAATTTAACTGGTGAGTCATCTGTCACCACTAAGGATCTCTGACAGAAAAAATAAAAAGCAAAACCGTTTTTATGTAAAGAACAAATTAATGAAAACATATTAATGAACATACCGATTATTGATTAATTAATTGATGACAGACAATTTAACTGGCGAGTCATCTGTCACCATTAAGGATCTTGAACAGAAAAATAAAAAGGAAAACAGTTTTAATGTAAAGAACAACTTAAAAAAAAATTGATATATTTTTTTTGGGGGGGGGGGTTTAGTCATTTTATTTTGAATAAAAACATTTTATCTTTCAAAAGCCAATAATTGATAAAATAACAAGACAAAGACAATGTAGCATAAATAAAAAATAAGAAAACAAGTAACATTCGAAAGGGCACTCCTTTTATCTCCTATTATCTTCCACCCCTATTGTACCAAACAATGATACAGATATATATATATATATATATATATATATATATATATATATATATATATATATATATATATATATATAATCCGGTTGGTTTCCCTAAATCAGGGGTCCCCAAACTATATCCAGTGAAGGCCACATAACTTTTTCCTTCTCAGATGAGGGGTCGGGGTCAGTTTGTAACAGAAAAAGTGTGACGAATGCAGGAGTGCCGAAATGTAAAAAAAAAAAAAATTAAGTTTTCCAGAAAGCCACAACCCTTTCTGGATTCTTCACAGAACAAAAGTCAGAAAATTATTATTATTATTAATAATAATAATAATAATAATAATAATAATAATAATTGTTTATGAAATAAATAACCCTCTGTGGGTTCTTCACAGAACAAAGGTCCATAGAACATAAACTTCTTCATCTTAGTTGTCAGAGCAGAATCTCTGACTTAAATGACTCATATGAGCGTCTGTCAAAATTATTGTGTTAAACTAGTTAATAATAGTTAATTGTTAGAAAGCCCACACAGTTTAATTGTTTATTTGATTGTTTGGTTATATTTGTTCAGGAATAACTCCTTTTCTGTAAGTTTTCAAATGTCCCACGCTGTTGAACGCACCACTAATGTTATGGGCGGCGGTGGTTCAGTTGGTAGAGTGGGTCGCCCTATGACTGAGAGGTTGGCAGTTCGCGTTCCGGCTGTGGCTGTCCACATGTCGAAGTGTCCTTGGGCAAGACACTGAACCCTGGCTTAGGCCCCCAGTAGGACTGACCTTTGACCTTAGAAACCTACTGGTGTATGAGTGTGTGTGTGTGAATGGGTGAATGAGAGGCTAATGTAAAGCGCTTTGAGCACCATGAAGGTGGAAAAGCGCTATATAAATGCAGTCCATAACGGTTATGAACGTAGTCAGTGTTTTCTTAGCCTCTGTGTTGTAGGTAACTGTGCTAAGTTCACCATCTCTGCTTCTTTTTCTCTTTTTTATTCATCTATTCCTGGTTTATTACTGTGTGTAGATGCCACAAGGTCAGATAAATAACACAGTACAGTTCGGGCAGATGTTAGCATGTTGTACTGCAGTGGTCCCCAATCTACGGCCCGCCTCCACATTAGGTCCGGCCCCCTGAACAATACCAGAGACCATCTAGACTTTTTTTTTATATGTGTGTATTTGTATTTGATAACAAAGTTGGACTTTTACAATAAAATGTTCCTTAGTTCTGAACTATTTTCATTATTAATGAAGCAGAGAGCGTGGGGTTGTCTCCAGGATTTGGTTCAGAGTGACAAGGTGTGGGTTGTGGTTCTGATTAAAGAACACAGATACAGATGTCCTCATTAAAGGTTTATTTACTGTGGTCTGTAATAATACAGTAACACTCACTATAACAATATATACATACAATAATAAATGAACTAAGACCCACTATATGAGTCACTCACATGTATTACATGGGTCATGGAACACACACATCACTCACAGAAATCACACATGGCAGCTAACAATGCTAGCTGCTAGCATATTATCGTATTAGCTTCAACAGCACACCTGTGCTAAACAGCATTAGCATTTTTTATAATTATATTCAATATTCAATTCAATAATGACTTGAATATTGATAAAAATGTGTTGTAAGCATCATCGACATTCATTTCATTGTAGATCATTTCCCAATTTTGAGACATTAATTCTAGTTTTAACCTCTTGACTTCTGTCCTCATTGGTCTGTTTAGTTTTGGTTTCTCTCTATGGTATCTATAGTTACTGTCAAATACAGTAAATACTGGCACATGGTCTGAAATATGGCTGATTAATAAGCCATTCACTGTGTTCTATTCCATAGGTCAATATATTGTCAATAACAGTATGATGTGTTTTTGTACTCGGTCTATTGACTGATGGAAGTAGACTCATAGTGTGTTTGGTGTTCACTACATCCTCAGTACTTTTATGGTTGTTATATTTATATTAGTATCAGCACAAATACATATATTTTTGTTTCCTATTCTATAAATTATCAATAGTTGAATGTGGACTTCTATCCTCACAGCTAATGAACACACTTCTCTTATTTACCTACAAATCTCCACTAGAAAACATTCAACAAGGTTCTCAATCACATTTTAAATGTTAGTTTTGTATCCACATAAATGGCTGCCTCTCCTCCGCCCTTGTTCTGTCTGTTCATATATATATATGTTCGTAGCCATCCATCTGGAACTCTGCTCCTCTTTCAGTATTGATCCAGGTTTCATAAATGGCTCTAATGTTAAAAGGTAGTTCAAATAATCTTATATATTCCTTAATGTTATTAAAGTTTGTATATAGGCTTCTACTGTTAATGTGGGTCATTGATAACTTCCCTCTGCCCTCATGTTATCATTCAGTTGTTCAGTAGGGTTGTACTTTTAGGTGTTAAAGTCCGGGTCAGTGTCCAGTCTGTTGTGTTGGCTGTGCTCCACTGGAACCATCTTAGTTCATAGTCTCTTTTTCTTTGGGTCATGTGACACATGTCATTGTCACCATGTGAAGAATCATTAGTTATTGTGTGTCATGATGACTTAAAGTTTGACCTTGTTGACCTGTCCATCTGCCAGTTGACCGTAAGGTACCGCCCACTGCAGGTCGTGACTCATTAGTACTGATCCAGTTCATCGATGCTTCTGATCGACACCACCTTTACTCTTCAGGGGTCCCATTGGACTGTTACAGTTTGTGGTCCAAGTGTTCTATGTTTTGTCTTGTTTTCTTAGTAGACGTTCCTGTTTTGTGATGTCATGGTTCTGTTTGGTTCAGTGTTTGTTCACACATTTGTTCTTTAAGCTTCTTTCTCTGCTTCAATACTTTCTGTTGACAAACCTGCTGTGGTTGTTTCTCCTGGGCACAGTGTGGCATGGCTCCATGTTATCATGGTCCAGTCTAATACCTGGAGACTAAAGTACCTGTTGCTCCGTCTCTCCTTTCTCCCC
The DNA here is from genome assembly GCA_020466265.1 of Siphamia tubifer. NCBI lineage: Eukaryota > Metazoa > Chordata > Actinopteri > Kurtiformes > Apogonidae > Siphamia > Siphamia tubifer. Next base: position 47,779,291 of record CM035793.1, on the reverse strand, counting down.
TTCGTTATTACCGCCCACCGCCTGAGCATGTGACCGGGGTTTGATGTTGAGACCAGAGACGATCACGTGGTTAATCCTGGTGTATCGCTCCAAGGTTTGGACCCTGTTCTCCAAGAAGATAAGACATTTGTCCTTCTTAGCTTGGTTCTGGATCTGCAGCTTCTTCACCTGGGCGTCCTGGTCCATGATGATTTTTGGCTGTTTGCTCACAACAGACACGTCCTCTGTCAGAAACTACAAAGATTTTCTGATCTGCTCATCGTCCTCTTCGGTCGTGTTTGTAGCCGTAGTCATTGAGTTAAAGTTGACATATGTGTCTATTCCAGCTCCAGTTTAACAGCCTCCTGCCGCAGTAGCCACAGTTGGTTGTTTAGCTCCGTTAGCTTCAAATCTTCTTCCAGTCTGTCGGTGGAGTTACTGTTAGCGCTTCGTTGCTAAACACTTTAGTGAAACACTCCAAACTGAACCCCAGTAGAGCGTTGTCCGGCTTTGATGAATGGTGTCCTGGTGTGATGTAATGTTCTATTCCACGTGATGTAAGGATCTATTTAATTAATGTATTGATTATTGATTAATTATTAATGACAGACAACTTCACTGGTGAATCATCTGTCACCACTAAGGATCTCTGAAAGAAAAATAAGGAAAATAGTTTTAATGGAAAGAAGAATCTAATAAAAACAGATTAATGAATATATTGATTATTGATTTGTTACACTGTGAGGTGGAGCATGTTCTGTTAAAATCTGATTTTAAATCATCACAGAGAAAACATTAGATGTTCCAGTAAATTCTGCTGCTAAATATGGTGTAAAAAAACCTTAGTGATGTCAGGACTGAACAAACTGCTTTAGGGTTAGGGGTTAAAGGTCAGTACTGAACAAACTGTTTTTGTTGTAGTCCACCCGTCATGTCATTTTCAGTAGGTCTGTCAGATAGATAACACAACTCATCCACCGTACTGTCAGGTTGTCATGGTAACAACTTACTGTCCCAGTCTGTAGCTGTTATAGAAGTTCTATGACCTATGACCTCACCTCAGCTTTGGGTTTAGTTTATGTTTTGACCAAATGTTCTAAACTGGTGTTAAACGGTCGTACCGCACACACATTAAACTGGTGTTAAACGGTCGTACCGCACACATTACACTGGTGTTAAACGGTCGTACGGCACACATTAAACTGGTGTTAAACGGTCGCACCGCACACACCTTAAACTGGTGTTAAACAGTTGTACCGCACACATTAAACTGGTGTTAAACCATCGTACCGCACACATTACACTGGTGTTAAAGGGTCGTACCGCACACATTACACTGGTATTAAACGGTCATACCGCACACATTAAACTGGTGTTAAACGGTCGTACCGCACACATTAAACTGGTATTAAACGGTCATATCGCACACATTAAACTGGTATTAAACGGTCGTATCGCACACATTACACTGGTGTTAAAAGGTTGTACCGCACACATTAAACTGGTATTAAACGGTCGTACCGCACACATTAAACTGGTATTAAACGGTCGTATCGCACACATTACACTGGTGTTAAACGGTCGTATCGCACACATTACACTGGTGTTAAACGGTCGTACCGCACACATTAAACTGGTATTAAACGGTCGTATTGCACACATTAAACTGGTGTTAAACGGTCGTACCGCACACATTAAACTGGTGTTAAACGGTCGTACCGCACACATTAAACTGGTGTTAAACGGTTGTACCGCACACATTACACTGGTGTTAAACGGTCGTACCGCACACATTAAACTGGTGTTAAATGGTTGTACCGCACACATTAAACTGGTGTTAAACGGCCGTACCGCACACATTAAACTGGTGTTAAACGGTCGTATCGCACACATTAAAATTCAGTGTGGTTGTCTCGCCTCTCTCAAATGCCTCAGTTTGCTATTGGTCGAGGCTTAAACCAATCACAGCACTCTTTCCTTCCATAGCGTTAGCTCTCTGCTCCGTTTTCAACCAGAACTTCAGTTGAAAAATTTAACAGAAAACTCTTTGCTAACGTTAGCCTTTGTTTTGTTGTTGTCAAAATGTTCATGTTAGTGTGGGTCAGTGTGGGTTAGTGTGGTTTAGTGTGGGTTAGTGTGGGTCAGTGTGAACTTTAATAGCACTTGTCCATTGGTGGAAAGAAGTGTGTCCGTCTTGTTGATAGTATTTTAAATTTTTCAGGGACAGGTTCAAGGACAGACTTAATGTTTTGTGTTTGTCATGTTTGGACAAAGGACAGTGATGATGGACAAACACACACAGTTCTTTGGTCCAATCAAAGGATGGAGTTCAAACCATGTGTTCAGGGATGAAGAGCAGATGGACAAAGACATGAGAGGACAGACAGACTGTTGGGTCAGCTGACAATGTGATGATGTCATCACCGCCCGTCGACTCGACTTTGACAAATAAGTTGACTGAAGTGGTTAATGTCCTACGTACCACTGCTGAGGACGAGTGTCCTCTGGTGGACAAGATACAAGCACTTCTGGAAACTACTGTGACAGTGTCATCTGGACACCGAGATTTGAAATATTTTGTTCATTTTATTGAATGTTTCTGTCATTTTTTTGTTCATTTTCCTGAATATTTTGCTCATTTTTGTTCATTTTATTGAATATTTAGTTTACTTTATTAAATATTTTGGATCATATGGTGGAGTTGTGCAGGCGTTCCACAGACAAACATTTGTTGAATTATAGATATATGTTATTTCGTGGTGTGTTCAGGATGTTGCTGGTGTTAAAGGTGTGCGTGTGGATGTGGATGTTTCAGGCCGAAGCGCTGCAGGGTTTCCTGGACGAGGCTGACAGCAGAACAGGGCTGTCTGTGGAGAAGAAGGCCAGCGTCATCCCCAGGGTGAGAACATGACTGACAGCTGTCAATCAAACTACACGTCTGAAAGTTTACAGCACAGTTTGAGTTCACACTGTTCTGGAAGCTTCTGTTCACATCTGGACAACTTATATGTTTTACTTTGCTTTTTATATTCAATAAAACAGAAAATTATACATAGTAGGTAGAATAAAATCCCCGCCCACTAAAGAAACCCCGCCTACTAAAGGCTCAAATCTGGCCTATGGGATGAACTTTACACTGAAAAAACTAACAATCAATGGTGTGAATATCACGTAAATTCAGTTTCCACATGCAGATCAATATGGTCATTTTTGTTCATTTTATTGAATATTAAAATTTTTCTTCATTTTATTGAATATTTGGGTAATTTTTGTTAATTTGCTGTTTGTCTGTCTGTGAGCCAGTGAAGTGACTCATAAATGTCCTTATTTTTGGTGAAGATAGGACCTGATCTTACAGGAAAGTGATCATAGGACAGTTGGACATAATATGGACACATTGTTAGAAACAGCACCTGAGTATTTGTTAAAGTAGTGGAAGAGGAGGACATTGTGGACATGATATTATGACATGATACTAATGTCAAAACCAAAGATCAGCTGATGGTGATGACACTTAGATGACAACAGTGAGCAGATCATCAAAGGCACGTCAAAGCGTCAACATATATTTGGAACTTATCATTTTAAACAGGTTCATTTACAAACCAGATGAAAACAGTTCAGATCCGTCCACTGAAGAAAAGTGGGACAAACATTATTTCAACAAATACACACCAGTCTCATTACTTCCACAATTTTCTAAAATACTTGACAAACTTTTTAGTAAAAGGATGCATTGATAGTGAAGCACAAACTACTGTCTGAGAGTCAATGTGGGTCAGAACCAACGGCTCCACATCACTGGAAGCAGCTTTACCTGTGTTTGACTAAAAAACGTTTCTTTTCAGTGTGACGTTGGTGAACGATGTGCGATGAAACACGGCCCTCGGATCGGTCGACTGTGTGACTGTCTGAGAGGAACGGCGTGCAACACCTTCTTCCTGCGCTGCTACTAACCTACAGCGCCAGCGCTTCAGTCCCGCTGCAATGGCGACGACCCACCCCAAAATGTCACTGTGTCCTAAGAAACAAAAACAAAAAAGGGATGAGACGCTGTAGAGTCGCTGCTGACCCACACCAACCCGTACCTGACGCACCGACCTGTACCTGATGCACCGACCCGTACCTGACGCACCGACCCGCACCTGACGCACGACCCGTACCTGACGCACCGACCCGCACCTGACGCACCGACCCTCACCTGACGCACCAACCCGCACCTGACGCACGACCCGTACCTGACGCACCGACCCGCTCCTGACACACGACCCGTACCTGACGCACCGACCCGCACCTGACGCACCGACCCACACCTGACGCACGACCCGTACTTGACGCACCGACCCGTACTTGATGCACCGATCCGTACCTGACGCACCGACCCGCACCTGACGCACCGACATGTACCTGACGCATCTGACGCACCGACCTGCACCGGACGCACCGACCCATACTTGACGTACCGACCCGTACCTAACGCACCGACCCGCACCTGACGCACCGACATGTACCTGACGCATCTGACGCACCGACCCACACCTGACGCACCGACCCGCACCTGATGCACCGACCCGCACCTGATGCACCGACCCGCACCTGATGCACCGACCCGCACCTGACGCACTGACCCGCACCTGATGCACCGACCCGCACCTGACGCACCGACTCGCATCTGATGCACCGACCTGTACCTGACGCACCGACCCATACCTGACGCATTGACCCACACCTGACGCACGACCCGTACTTGACGCACCGATCCGCATTTGACGCACAGACCTGTTCTTGATGCACCGACCCGTACCTGACACACCAACCCACACCTGACGCACTGACCCGCACCTGACGCACCGACATGTACCTGACGCATCTGACGCACTGACCTGGACCTGACGCTCCGACCTGTACCTGATGCACCGACCCGTACCTGACGCACCGATCCGTACCTGACGCACCGACCCGTACTTGACGCACCGACCCGTACTTGACGCACCGACCCGTACTTGAAGCACCGACCCGTACCCGACGCACCGACCCACACCTGACGCAACGACATATACCTGAGACATCTGACGTACCGACCCGCACCTGACGCACCGACCCGTACTTGATACACCGACCCGAACTTGATACACCCCGTACTTAACGTACTGACACGTACCTGACACACCGACCCGCACCTGACGCACCGACATGTGCCTGACGCATCTGACGCACCGACCTGCACCTGATGGACCGACCTGTACTTGACAAACCGACACGTACCTGACACGTACCTGACACACCGACCCGCACCTGACGCACCGACCCGTACTTGATGCACCGACACGCACCTGACGCACCAACCTGTACTTGATGCACCGACCCGCACCTGACGCACCGACCTGTACCTGACGCACCGACCCGTACCTGACGCACCAACCCGCACCTGACGCATGACCCGTACCCGACGCACTGACCCGCACCTGACGCACCGACATGTACCTGACGCATCTGACTCACTGACCTGGACCTGACGTACCGACATGTACCTGACGCATCTGACTCACTGACCTGGACCTGATGCACCGACACGTACCTGACGCACCGACCCGCACCTGACGCACTGACCCGTACCTGAAGCACCAACCCGCACCTGACGCATCGACCCGCACCTGACAAACACATACCTGAGTGTAAATGTCCTTCACGTCTTCCTCCTCATTGGTTGGTTGTTGTTTTTTTCTGTTTTCATCATATTTGTTTGTTTTGTTTTGTTAAATAAAACTTCTGCATTTGTATAAACATTAAACTGGAAAAATTATTCTGTTTGTTTCATGTCATTTCCTGAATAAAAAAATAAAGTTGTAACAAAGCAAAAGTACGATGGAGTGAAAAAAATTTTACCTGAAACACTTTTTGAAAAATGAGAGGATGAATTAAAGTTAAAGGTTAAAGTTTAAAGTTTCCAACATCTTGACATTTTCAGTAAGTATTTAAACTAAGTATTTATGCAACAGTGTCACAAATAGTTTTATTGTGAAAAGCCTAACAAACACATGGTTTTATTGTAATACAAACACTTTTATTTACATTGAGTGTAAACAACTGTATAAACAGGCTTTAAAGTATTTTCCGAACACAAATAAATAAATAAATATATTTAGTTTGTACCATAAACATCAGTGTTGATGAAGAAAATATGTGTTTTTGTAAATGTTTGGTTGTTTTTATAGGAAATATAAAAGTGATTGAATGTTACAGTTGAATAATAATGAGATGGATGTGAAGCACGTGTGATGGCTCCACCCCACTGATAGCCCCACCCCCTGAAGACATAAAGATAAAAGTGGTAAAGTGTAGGATCCTGGATGGTTTTAGTCCCCATTAGTCTGGTTCTACAGCTGGACGTGGGTGTCCACTGCTCGTCACAGGATGGGTTAAATGCAGAGGACACATTTCATTGTACAGTGAATAATGACGAATAAACTCCTTTAATATTGTCTTAGTAGAAACAGTCAGAACTTTGGGTCAGTTGTCCGTCTGTGTTTAGTTCAGATGAAGACAGTGGACTTCACATCTGTCAACATTCACTGCTTCATTAGTGGATGTTATTTTACTGGAGTGTTATACTCCTGGGGACATGATGGAGTCCACCAGGGTTTGATGTAGACTACGTACTAGCATTAGGTAAAACCATGTTTTCTTTTCCCTGTCATGGCTGCAGTGACAGCCTGTCACCATAGTAACCGAGCAGTTATCTATGTTCAAAGTATAAAGTACTGATGGTTGTTACAGCAGAGTATGAACAATATAAACTGTTAAACTATTGAGTGGATGAAGACATTAAACATGTTTAGTTGTGGAAATATGACGGATACAAACTGTGAGCCCTGTCTGGAAGTAGCATTAGCAACTGGCTATGTGCTACCATGACTGTATGAGCGTCATGGCAACACAATGATGCATTTTGTGTTTAGTAAAACAACATGTTCCTAAAAAAAGAACATCTACGGAAGGTGTTTAGTGAAAAAACAAACCCACAATTATTAACCATGACAGTACATTTATTACACTAAGAAGGTAAACATGCCTGATGTAAACTCATAGCATTAGCTGCTATGCTACTACTGCATTAGCCAGATTTTTTGGCCATAATTCCTGCGTCTACCCTCCCTCAATTACCCCTCCCTCTCTGTCTTTCCCCACTCTCTCTTTCCCTTCTCTCTCTCTATTAGCTCTCTCTCTATTGCCCCCTCTCCCTCTATATCCCCTCTCTGTGTCTATTGCCCCTCTCTCTCCATCGCCCCTCTCTCTCTATTACCCCTCTCTCTCTCTCCCTCTATTGCCAGCCTCTCTCTCTATTACCTCCCCCCTCTCTCTCTATTGCCCCTCTGTCCCTCAATTGCCCCCCTCTCACTCTGTTTCCCCCTCTCTCCCTCTATTGTCCCTCTCTCTGTTGCCCCTCTCTCTCTCTATTGCCACCCTCTCTCTCTATTACCCCTTTCTCTTACCCCTCTCTCTCTATTTCCCCTCTCTCTCTTGCCCCTCTATCTCTCTCGATTGACCCTCTCTCTATTACCCATCTCTCTCTCTCCCTCTATTGCCCCTCTCTCTCTATTGCCCCCTCTCTCTCTTTCTCTCCTCTCTATTATCCCCCTCCCTCTCTATTTCCCCTCTCTCTCTCGATTACCCCTCTTTCTTTCTATTACCTCTCTCTCTGTGTTACCCCTCTCTCCCTCTATTGCCCCACTCTCTCTCAATTGCCCCTCTCTCCCTTTATCGTCCCCCTCACTCTCTATTGCCCCTTTATCCCTCTATTGCCCCCTCTCTCTTTATTCCCCTTCTCTCTCTCTATTGCCCCTCTCTATTACCCCTCTCTCTCTATTACCTCTCTCTCTCTCTCTCTGTATTACCCCTCTCTCTCTATTACCTCTCTCTCTCTATTGCTTACCCCTCTCTCTCTATTACCTCTCTCTCTCTCTCTCTGTATTACCCCTCTCTCTCTATTACCCCCCCCTCTCTCTCTGTATTACCCCCCTCTCTCTATTGCCCCTCTCTCTCTTTATTGCCCCTCCATCATAAACAGTATCTGCTCTAGTCTCCTCCATGTTTACACACTAGTACGTTGGATCTTGTGGGGACTCCCTCTGGCCCCCCCCCCCTTTTGGACAAGGTCATTATTTCTTCTTGTTTTTGCTTCAAATGGTGTTGTGTTGCCATGGTGATATGTGATCATTTCTATAAATGATGGTTCCTGGTCATGTTGACCTTTAACAAGTGGGACACCAACCACATTTTTGGGAAAAGTTGCGTCATTTTCGTTCTACGACGTTCTAAATTTGTGCCATTTTGGAGAAACCTGACGACGACATGACGTCAGACATACGAACACGGCTCAGGCTGACCTTTGACCCAGACGTCCATCTGTCCGTCTGCCCCTTACACATCGTTGGGACATTGGAACATCGCTTCACCTTTGAAAACGGCCGACACTTTTGTAGTTGTTTTTCCGTTTGGTCGTTACGCGTTTGTCACAGTCATGAATGAAAATGAAAAGTCGTTTTGTTTTTGGAAGGAAAAGCTGAACAGACGACAGATGTAAATAACTCATCTGACGTGTGTCGTACACATTCCAGTCATGAATCTGATGAGTAAATGTCAAACACTAGTGGAAACAAATGTCTGACAGAAAGTACGACAGGTAAATAAATAAAATAAAAACCCCTCTGGAGGATTGAGCTCAAACACCTGAAAAATCAAAGAATGTTCTTTTTGTCATGGAAACACTTTGGACTTAACACACTGACTTTTATTTTACCGTTTATTTAAAAGAGAAAAATACGGAGATTTGGAATGTTTAAAAAATGTGTTAAAATGTACTAAAAATATACTAAAATAATACATAAAAAATAAAGTTAAATGCCCTAAAATAGAATAAAATGCAAATAAAATACCATATAAAGAGAAAAATGTACTAAAAATATAATTAAGTGTAAAATAATACATGAAAAATAGAATAAAATGCAAATAAAATACCATATAAAGAGAAAAATGTACTAAAAATATAATTAAGTGTAAAATAATACATGAAAAATAGAATAAAATGCACATGATCTGAAACTAGACTTGTAATAAAATAACTTCCTGTTTGTATTTTGTTGTTTCAAAGCGGTAGCAGCGATGAACAAAATAAAATAGACTTTATTACCATTAGAATTCTGTTTGTCAGTGAAATAACGATGTAACCGTTTAAAAGAGTCAACTATAAATTAATAAATAACACCAATAAACTGAACCTTATGAAAAAAAACTCATGAAGATAAAATAATTTGATTAAAACACGTCAGACACCAAAGGTTAAGGTCAGAAAAAAAATCTAATCGAATGGGTTCATCTTTGACCCATTATCGAGAGCCACACTGAGACACTGTGCGAAGGAGTTGACTCCTGTCTTCACAGGCATCTTCAACTCCTCCCTGAGGTCGTGCCATGTGCCTGCCTGCTTCAAAACCTCCACCATCGTTCCCGTCCCCAAGAAACCACGGATATCTGGACTTAATGACTACAGACCTGTGGCGCTCACCACCGTAGTCATGAAGTCCTTTGAGCGCCTGATCCTGCCCCACCTCAAGTCCATCACCACTCCCCTCCTGGACCCACTGCAGTTTCCTTACAGAACCAACAGATCTGTGGATGACGCGGTCAACCTGGCCCTCCACTCCATCCTGCAGCACCTGGACTCCCCGGGAACCTATGCTAGGATCCTGTTTGTAGACTTCAACTCTGCGTTTAACACCATCCGCCCTGATCTGCTACAGGATAAGCTGTTCCAGCTCAGTGTGCCTGACTCCTTTTGCAGGTGGATCACCGACTTCCTGACGGATCGGAGGCAGTATGTGCGGCTGGGAAAGACTGTCTTTGACTTTGTCAGCATCAGCACTGGATCCCCCCAGGGCTGCGTACTTTCCTCATTGCTCTTCTCCCTGTACACAAACTACTGCACCTCAAGCCACCAGTCTGTCAAGCTTATCAAGTTTGCAGACGACACCACCCTCATCGGGCTCATCTCGAACGGTGATGAGTCTGCTTATAGGAGAGAGGTGGCCCGGCTGGTGTCCTGGTGCAACCACAACAACCTGCAGCTGAACGCTCAGAAGACTGTGGAGATGATTGTGGACTTCAGGAAAGACACAGCCCCCCTGCCCCCCTGCCCCCCCGCCCCCCCTCGCCCTTACAGATTCCCCCATCACCACTGTGGACTCCTTCCGCTTCCTCGGCACCACCATCATCCAGGACCTTAAATGGGAGACAACAATCAGCTCCCTCATCAAGGAGACCCAGCAGAGGATGTTCTTCCTGTGGCAGCTGAGAAAGCTCAAGCTGCCCTCCAACATGTTGGTGCAGTTTTACACGGCCATCATCGAGTCCATCCTTACCACCTCCATCACCGTGTGGTACCCTGGAGCCACCACCAGGGACAGGCTGAGGCTGCAGCGAGTTGTGCGTGCCGCTGAGAAGGTGATTAGCTGCGGACTACCATCCATCAAGGACCTTTACACCTCGAGGACCAGGAGGCGTGCGGGACAGATCATGGCCGATCCCTCTCACCCTGGACATGCCCTCTTTTCCCCCCTCCCCTCAGACAGGAGACTACGGTCCATTCGGAGCAAAACCTCCCGTTTCATGAACAGTTTCTTCCCCTCGGCCACCAGGCTGCTGAACACCAAAGGACTTAATCAGACTCCCCAGCACTAAGTACAGCAGACTCCCCAGCACTAAGTACAGCAGACTCCCCAGCACTAAGTACAACATAAAACCTCTGTCTTTGCACTGACTTGCATATTACATATTTTTACTATATTTATTTTTATCTTATTCTATCTGGGTGCATGCTTAGCATTTTTTATACTATATATATATATATATATATATATATATATATATATATATATATATATATATATATATATATAATTTTTTTCTCTTTTTCTTTTTATAGATATACTATATGTTGAATGTTGCAGCGTTACACCGCGGTAAATTCCTAGTTGTATACTACATGTGTACGATACGAACAATGGCAATAAAACTCTTTCTGATTCTGAATCTGAATCACTGAAAGTTTAATCAAAATCTGTTCAGAACGTTTTGCGTAATCCTGCAGAAAGACAGGCAGACAGAGAGACAGACAGGCAGACATGCAGGCAGACAGACAAACAGACTGACAGGCAGACAGGAGGGCAGACAGACATGCAGACAGACAGGCAGACAGATGGAGACAAAATGGCAGACAGACAGGAAGATAGACAGACAGACATGCAGACAGGCAGGCAAAAAGACAGGAAGACAGACAGACAGACAGACAGGAACACAGACAGGCAGAAAGACAGGAAGACAAGCAGACAGACAGAGAGATAAACAGACAGATAGACAAACAGACAGGCAGACAGACAGGCAGACAGAAAGGAAGACAGACATACAGACAGGCAGACAGACAGATGGACCTGAATTTATCACCTCCTTGTGGGAGTAAAAATGTAACTAAAATATGACAGTATTTTTATCTTCTATATGAATATATTATATATATTATAAAGTGTTGCACATAATGTTGGATGACGTCGTCCACAGGACGATGTTAGACACAAAGCTTTTCCCTCTGACATCCTCAACACCAGCTGAAGTGGAAGCGCTGGACCCTGTGGGTGTTTATGGACCAATCAGCATCAAACAACAGGACCTTTCATTCCAGCCAATGACGAAGAGAAGCAGCGACTTATCGACGATGATCAGAGAAACAGAGACGAGACGACATTTAACTGCGAGAGGAGAAAAAGAAAAACGCCAGAGCTGATAATTTACCTGTGAGAGAAGAGAGAGAAACTGCTGAACTGATAACAGCTGTAATTATACTGAGTATGAAGAGTGAAAAGTGTCAAAACTAAAGAAAAGCTGTAATTATACTGAGTATGAAGAGTGAAAAGTGTCAAAACTAAAGAACAGCTGTAATTATACTGAGTATGAAGAGTGAAAAGTGTCAAAACTAAAGAACAGCTGTAATTATACTGAGTATGAAGAGTGAAAAGTGTCAAAACTAAAGAAAAGCTGTAATTATACTGAGTATGAAGAGTGAAAAGTGTCAAAACTAAAGAACAGCTGTAATTATACTGAGTATGAGGAGTGAAAAGTGTCAAAACTAAAGAACAGCTGTAATTATACTGAGTATGAAGAGTGAAAAGTGTCAAAACTAAAGAATAGCTGTAATTATACTGAGTATGAAGAGTGAAAAGTGTCAAAACTAAAGAACAGCTGTAATTATACTGAGTATGAAGAGTGAAAAGTGTCAAAACTAAAGAACAGCTGTAATTATACTGAGTATGAAGAGTGAAAAGTGTCAAAACTAAAGAACAGCTGTAATTATACTGAGTATGAAGAGTGAAAAGTGTCAAAACTAAAGAACAGCTGTAATTATACTGAGTATGAAGAGTGAAAAGTGTCAAAACTAAAGAATAGCTGTAATTTTACTGAGTATGAAGAGTGAAAAGTGTCAAAACTAAAGAATAGCTGTAATTTTACTGAGTATGAAGAGTGAAAAGTGTTAAAACTAAAGATCAGCTGTAATTATACTGAGTATGAAGAGTGAAAAGTGTCAAAACTAAAGAACAGCTGTAATTATACTGAGTATGAAGAGTGAAAAGTGTCAAAACTAAAGAACGGTTGTAATTATACTGAGTATGAAGAGTGAAAAGTGTTAAAACTAAAGAACGGTTGTAATTATACTGAGTATGAAGAGTGAAAAGTGTTAAAACTAAAGAACGGTTGTAATTATACTGAGTATGAAGAGTGAAAAGTGTTAAAACTAAAGAACGGTTGTAATTATACTGAGTATGAAGAGTGAAAAGTGTTAAAACTAAAGAACGGTTGTAATTATACTGATGAAATGATTTTGGATTCATTTCTGATTAGAAATATACAGAAAATATGTTGAGTGATAAAACACACATATAAAATAGAAAAATAAATTAAATATCAGGCTCTTAATGAAGTCAAATTAACAAAAGAAGCTGAAATGGTCCATTTTGTGTCATTTTTCATGTCACTGTTTTTGTTTTTTTATTTTTCACATTATATTCATTATATTTTCACATTGACGTTTTACATTTTCAACATCTTTAATAAAACATTTCAAGTTTCCTTCTCTATCATTGGTTCAAAAACTAAAGTTAAAGCAGAAACTAAATAAAACAAAGCAAAACTGGGAAGGGTGTGAAGAGTTTTGCTGTATGAAGAAGATTCTGGATTATCATTATTATTAATAATAATAATAATAATAATGATAATAATAATGTATGGCTCCAACAAGGCGCTTAGAGCCCGCACAAACCAGCCAGAAGCCTCCCGCCTGGCTGCACAACGCCGCATCTGCCGGTTCGGCCATGTTCTTCGCCTCCCCACCGACCACCCCACAAGAGCCATCTTGAAATTCAAGCCAGAGGCCGCGGGCTGGAGGCGCCCACGAGGAAAGCCTCGCACTCGATGGCTTGATGTCATTGCAGCCGACCTCCAACAACGAGGAATCGACTTAAAGGACGCAGACCAACTGTCACAAGATGGCCTGTTCTGGAGACAGCTGTCCCACCTGATCAGCTCAACGCAGAGGGCCCAGCAACCAACCCTAACACAGGAGCATTGATGATGATGAATGGCTAAATGCTAAATCCTATCTCCAAACTCCTGTGATTTTTGGTAAAAGTGTAAATAATTGGTGAAAACAAAGTTGATGATGAGTGACAGGAGGGTGTGAGGAACAAGTACATGTACTTTTTATGTGTGTACTGTGAAAAATAAGTGAGTTAGAACAATTTCAAAAACACTGAACTCAACATGAGACAGAAATGATTTTTCCAATAGAAGTCTATTGATAGAAATCCCTGACATCATCCCAAACAGGTTCCTGTCATTTCACTTTAAAAAGAGCTAGATCTTCAAACCCTGGTTTGTTTGAATTCTCACAACCATGGCAACATTTGTGGAAAAGATTGTTTGTCTACTATTTATGGTTTTGCCGTGAGGACGAGTTATTGAGACATTTTTCAGCTTAATTTTTTCTTCTCTCGTGCTCTAGCGATGACATCACCCACTGATAAAAAGTCAGATTTTGGTCTTTTCAGGGTGGATTTACTGAGTTCTCTATCGACAACCGTAAATCACACCCTCATGACAATCACATCCTAAAGACACCACAAAAATGACTGTGTTTGAAAGTTTAAATGAAGTCTGTGCCACAAAGTATGAAGAAGCAGGAGTGTTGGGAAAAAAAGGAAATTTTTTAGTGGGTCCCATTAAGAATGAATGGGGTTTTATTTGGTATAATAATGTGAAATCTGTACGACTGTTCAGACCAGGACGCACATTTTCACATAAACATTTTGGTCTATTTACTGCGGTGTGGGCCAGCCTGAAGCTTTTTGTATAAGTCAGAAAAAGTCCTAATAATAATAATAAATACAATGAACAATACTTTTCGTGTGTTTGCATGCAATGTAAACACACAGAGAATAAACATCATCATCATCATTATCATAAAACAACATTATCTAAAACACAACACACACTATTTCACAGAGAGACAGAGGGAGAGAGAGGGGGAGAGAGAGAGAGAGAGAGAGAGGCAGAGAGAGGGAGCGAGAGGGAGCGAGAGAGAGACAGAGGCAGAGAGAGAGGGAGGAGAGAGAGAGACAGAGGCAGAAAGAGAGAGGGGGGAGACAGAGGCGGAGAGGGAGAGACAGAGGCAGAAAGAGAGAGAGAGGGGGGAGACAGAGGCAGAGAGAGAGAGAAAGAGAGAAGGGGAGAGAGTGACAGAGAGAGAGAAGGGGAGAGAGAGGGAGAGACAGAGGCAGAGAGAGCCAGAGGGAGAGAGAGGGAGCGAGAGAAAGACAGAGGCAGAGAGAGAGGGAGGGGAGAGAGAGACAGAGGCAGAAAGAGAGAGGGGGGGGGCAGAGGCAGAGAGAGAGGGGGGAGAGAGAGAGAGAGAGAGAGAGACAGAGGCAAAAAGAGAGAGAGAGAGAGAAGGGGAGAGAGCGACAGAGGCAGAGAGAGAGAGGGCGAGAGAGTGACAGAGAGAGAGACAGAGGCAGAGAGAGCCAGAGGGAGAGAGAGGGGGAGAGACAGAGAGAGCCAGAGAGAGAGAGGGGGGGAGAGGCAGAGAGAGGCAGAGAGAGAGACAGAGGGAGAGGGGGGGGCATAGTAGCTGCATTTCAATTACCATTGGAAACACACCTCATGTAAATATCTATAAAAACTGTTAATGGAAACACCTGAATTTGGAAAAAAAAACACTAAAATATCAATAAAAAAGTTTTGAATCTCTCATGAGGTGTTTTTTTAGATGTTTCCATATTCTAATATATCACATAAGTGCAATGGAAACACTTTTTCCGCAATTATATGTCAAAAGACGTAACGTACACGGTCACATGATCACTTGTCTGGGAGTGAAAATGGACAAAGGAGGAGACTGAGACTTTTGTGGAAATAATTCAGTAGAAAAACTTCAGTGTCATTTTAGAGACAGAAAACTGCAGAGAAACAAGGCGTGATATGAACCACATGGAAGTATGGAGGGATGATATGTAAGCAGAGTTACCACGGCCAGAACAACTGTCAATGGAAACACCTTCAAAAGACTAATATGTGACCCACCACCAGTAAACCAGACATAAGTGTGTGTAAATCCAAACAGAGTTATCTGTGTATCTTGTTAGAGTGGAAACTAAGGTTTAAGATGGTGAAAAAATGATGTTTCTATCACAAGTAGAACCAAAGTTATGGTCATTTTAATATCCACATTTGGACATATTTTACAATTTGCATATTTTTAGATATTGTCCGTTAAAGTTTTGGACTGTTTTGGGGTAGGAAGTCCTTAGCAACGCATAATAATTTGTATCCGATTGACACAAATTGTTGACAGATGTTAAAGGACACTCTGATGGACATGTCACAGAAGTTTTATATATTATAATAATAGGACAGAAGTGTGACGTATTATAATCATTTGGCTTACACCATTGGACAGAACATTCAATATAAGCTTTTACCTCGTACCAAACACTTGGGTGTTTACCCACGGAACGGAGATCGTTTTGTTCGGCGAAAAGAGGTGGAAGTCGTCTTTGTCTTTGCTCAGCAATACCTGAACTTTTGTCACCGCTTAAATAATTGACTCAATAAACACCTTTATTGATTGGATTTCAATGTAATGACCACAGGAAGTGAACATAGAGGTGTTAAGGTACCGTTTTTTGATAAGGTGTAAACACTAATAACAAATCACCTTCCAGCCTAAATTTGGCTGTAGCTCTGAACGGCTCAGCGCGACTTATGCCTGGTTTCGTGGTGGCGGGTCACATATAGTCTGTCCAAAAGTTAGGAATGTCACTATTGTTTTGTGAAAGACGTTCATGGAAACACAGTGAGAGAGATACTCCAGTATTTTTACTTTAGTGTATATATCTGTGGAGCCGGCCGGGGGGGGGGTTACAGATATGGGCTTGAGTAAAAGGTTGTGGGTGTTTTTTGTTTTCTACTACACCCTCATATAATAATACCTGACTGAACAACCTTAAACTACTGCAGTGGTTACACACACATCTAAAATGGACACCGTTGGACATGTAGGAATATTTACTTTTGAACAGATCGACCTACAGGGTCGTGTAATCCAGTGGTTCTCAAATGGGGGTAGACGGACCTCTGGGGGTACATGAAACTTTTCAAAATTATTTGACAAAATAAGTACCGTATTTTCCGCACTCTAAGGCACATTGACATCAAAATCATGAGATAAAAACTGATATAAGTTTGTATTTAATAAATCAGACAGTGATTTTACATTGTTCCTCTTTATTTCTTCCAAAAATCTTTCGTACATGTCAGGGGGAACTGAATTAAAAAAATGTTTCTAAAGGGGGAACATCAGTGCAAACAGTTTGAGAACCACTGGTCTATGACAAAGGTCTATACTTATCCAGATCCAGTAGCTGGTTTGTAAGGTTGTTCACCTGGATGATGTTCCTGAAAGTGGAACCTTTACAAAAATACCACTCAACCTTTTACAACACACCATTACCGATTTGACCTAAAAATGACCTTTGGCCCCCCAGTTAATCAGTAAAAATTGCTGCTCAATCATAAATACAAACTGTCTGTAATCTTTACTGTTCTTTTACAGCTAACGTAAAAGGTCAAAGGTTAAGGATTTTGTTTGTGCTGAATCATATACACTGGGAGCAGACGTTGAGAACTTCTCGGGTACATTTTCCGCAGACGGACCTCCTGCACCTGAGGCACCTGGACGTGGTTTTGTTCTGTTTGCAGTTTGTCTTCACCATGCACGTCATCCTCTTCTGCTTCCCACTGCTGTCGCCCAGCAGGAAAAGGGGTGGGGCCTGTCTGAAGGCCATCCACTCCATTCGCAGCTCCTGGGCCAGCTGCAGCAGGAAGTCCCGCCTACAGATGTTTTGTCCCGTGCAGCTCTGGTAAAGAATGCAGGCGTTAACAGCAGCCAGGTCCAGGATGTTGTAAAACACTGCCATTGGCCAACGATGAGTCCCACCTACAGGAAGAAAGAGACGCACCTGATTGTCTAAAAATACTCACTACATTTATAGACAGTTAGGGTTAAATATTAAGGGTTAGAGATAAGGTTTAGTTACTAAAACTCCTTCAGAATGTTGAGTACAGGTAGTGTTTAAAGAGGTAATGTTCAGATACTAACCTCTGACGGAGTACTGGCGCACCATCTGGTCCAGCAGCTCCACGCCACCTTTGGTTCGGTTGTAGTATCTCACCGTCTCTGGCCTTCGTTTTCCGCCGGCGCAGATGGACACTTGATGGTGCTGCCAACTCAGGACGCTGATGTTCTTCTGACGCCGGCATTGGTACGTCGTCAGCGTGACATTTCCATGTTTCAGCAGCCTGGTTCGGAACAGATCTGTCCTCTGCCGCACGGACGGCGGAAGCTCCGACCGGTTTGGCCTCACGGCACCAACCAGGCTGGTGTTCTTGGACCGCAGAGCGTTTCCGAGTCGCACAGAGGTCAACGTTTGTTTGGTGGTGACGTTCCTCCCTTTACCAACGAACGGCTCCACCAGCCGCAGCACCATGGTTTCCCCAAATGATTGTGCGGACAGCGGGTTGTCCGTTTTACCTAAATGCGGGGCACCATTCAACAGGTACCTGCTGTTGGCATCGGCAACCATCCAGAACTTGATGCCCTGTTTGTCGGGCTTGTTGAGGTGGTAGTGAGTGAAGTGGCATTTGACTTTGGTGGGGAACAGCTGCTCGTCCACGGTAATGTCCACCCCGGGATTGTAGCACACGATGCAGTTCTGCGTGAACCTCTGCCACACGTCGCTCATCAGTGCAAACTTGTCCCTTTTCTGGCGACTGGGACGAGTTTCCTTATTATCGAAGCGAAGGAAACGCATGATTTCCCGAAAACGGTCCCTGGGAAGCGTGGACATAAAGAAAGCATTTCCCCACTGCTCGGACCAGTAGCTTCCCATGTTGATGTTCTTTCCACAGTTGGCGCCTCTCATGTACAGGAGCGCCACAAACGCCTTCAGCTCGGCTGGTGAAACGTCCCAGCACGCTCGATCAGCACCGGACCTTTGCGCTTCAGCCACCGTACATTCTCGAATGTGTTCCAACATCCCTTCGTCACAGAGGCAGAGAAATGCAGACAGTTTATTATGGATGTTTGCGCAGGCGTGCGGCGTTGGCCCGGCGGTTTCACTCAGAAGTTTTTGGACCTGGGCGTGGCTTCGTTCTATGTTTCCATCAGGTTGGAAGGGAGTCCACACTGTGCCATCTGGTGCGTTCTCTGATAGGGACGACTCCCCAGCAAACCCTTGTGAAAAAAAAATAAAATAAAGGGTTCATTAGAAAGAACGTACCATCATGGTCATAGTCCGGACTTCTATTGTCTTGTTTTAAGTAAGTAAGTTTTCAGAAATTATTACCTTATTATGAAGACTTATACCAAAATCATGAGATAAAAAGTAAAAATCATGAGATTAAAAGGTAAACATTTCTATTTCCAAAACATATCTGTAATTTAAAATTGTCCTAATGTCTAATATGTTACCAGCCAAGCCATAAACCACTTGGAATGGTTCTCAAACAGCTCCTTAAGTTTTAATCTCACACCACCAAAGCACCTGGTGCTGCAAAATGGAATAACTTATTATATGAGGAAACATTTATTACATAATGAAATGAAAAAAGTTATTACATTTTGAATGTTTATTACAAAATGTGGCTCAAGTATCCATACTTCCTGTACGAAACAATGAAGACCCCATTGGTTAACAAAGTGCAAACGTTTATTTTAAAGTGTCAAAAAACAGAAAAGTGCAGACCAAAGTGTACAGCTTTCGCAGGAAAAAGTGCAGTTTATTGAACATGTCGTAGTAAACTAAGTTGCTTGTTCAAGTCCTTCTATCATTGTCTGTCAAAGGGTTTACGTAGAAAAGTCAAACATATACCAACATCATTATGCAAACTCAAACCCCCTAATGTTAATGCTGCGTTCCACTAATATCAGTTCGACTCGGCTCGCTTTGGTGCATTTACATCTGGCTGTGGGAACAGAGCGAACATGGAGCGAACATGGATTGAACACGGAGCAGAGCGTGAAAAACCTGGTCCGAGTGCAGAGCGGTTTTTGTTTGGCTCCCGTTCATGCTCGATACGACATGAGTCAAAGACTTGAACCAGTACAGGGGGTCCTCTGGTTACCAACGATTTCCATTCCTATGCTAGCAACGTACCCCGATATTCTGTGATGGTATTGTATAGTTATTAGGAGGTTATGATTCATATATAGTGGTACCTCTACTTGCCAAAGGCCCAGCTACCGAATAATCCAAGTTACAAAAAACCAGAGGTGAGTTTAGGCTATTTTTAGGGGTGCTTCAGAGTTCTCCTAGCCTAGTGGAGAACTGTCATGTCATCATGTGATTTGTCTAAACCAATCAAATCCTTCTACTTCCAGCCTTTTCTGATTGTTTTGACAAATGGACATTTGATGGTGGTTCCACTGCAGATGAGTGACAGTAAGATGTGAAGGTAGGCCTGTGCCATTACAATTAGTGAACAATTAAATCCAATAGTAGTGTTCCCTGGTCTGTGGACAACTATAAAAACCACCTTCACCATCATTGATCTCATTTTGTCACAACTGGACATTGTGAACAACCACCATGTAGGCTTGGTCATTATTGATCTAAAATTATCTGTTTGATTGGATAATCATTCAGGTAAGAATGAGTACAGTACTAGTATAGTTGTATCTGTGCTGATTTCTGCACTGAACAACTGTGTTATGTATATTTACGTCCTCTTTCATGGTAGGAAATGTGACCTGTGTGCGAAGTTACGGGTTATAAAAGTTGTTTTTGCTAGGATTTTAACTTTGTCATGTCCCGTCTACAATGAATATGTTCCTACCCCTTTATTACTAATAAATGAAAGTGACATGTTTGTGTTAAAAATAGATGTATTGTTGTGCATAAGTGCATTGTCATAATAGTGTGTAGTGTGCAGGTGTTCATGGGGACAGTTCACACACATTATTTACTAGATGTTTAACTCTGTTACCCTGACTGTTGGTTAGCATAGCCTAACGCTAACACATGATCAATCAGGTTAGAACTCTGTAGCTTTACATGTTAAACCATCTTGTCCATTTCTGACAACAGGGTTTGAATCATCTGTGGAGAGGGGGCGTGACAGATCTTTTTTTTTTTTTTATCTTGGCAAAAAAAAGTCACCTGTGTACTTCGCTCCAAACAACACATATTACAACTGATATTTGGGCATCAATCCTACATCAAAACCCAGATTTCCCTCATTTTTAAAACGTTCTTATTTGACTCGACCCCCCCCCCACAACCTGCTATAACCTGCTCGGTTGAATGATATCGCAAAGGAATATGTCAGAAACCCATCTACCATCGGTACAATACTGAAGCAGAAGGATGCAATAAAAGCAGTGAACCCTTCCAAAGGCTTCTGTGTGATATGGACAAAGAGGTCAAAGGTCATCACTGAGGAGGACATTAACCAGTTGGTGGAGGAGCAGAGATAAGAACTGTCTTCGGGGGAGCTGAAGGAGGTGCAACACTAGACAATGATAAGGAATTAAAGGAAAAGAATGTCGAGGAGGTTTCAGTTATCATTCCATCAGCACCAATAAAAGACATGATGATGACATTTAATCAACTTTCCCAATTTGTGGAAAAAAAAACATCCAAAAAATGTTGAGTCGCGCTGTCGCCCACATTCATGACGTACGCCTTGTGCATTTTAGGAAGATTATGAAAAGTGGTCAAAGTCAATCGTCTTTGGATCAATATTTCACCAAACGTTTGTCAACAAACATTGTTGAAGGGTGAAAGTGACAATTAAAACAAACCCAATGGTATAAAAATGACCCACATGTCTGGTTCATTTGAATGGTTTAATGTTTAATGTTCAGTTCATTTACCTAACCTGACTGTCCCCAGATAGTATTTCACAATTTATTATTTCACAATACCATCTGGGACTCTTCCACAATCGCGCCGTTTTCAAAGGAGGGTCTTCTCTAAAATCCTTCATGTGATTAGATAAAAAATCTGTCCGTCTCTTAACTGACGCTGCTTCATCCAGTCAAGCCACTTAACCAGTGAAAATAGTTTTCATCAGGTGTAAACACATCATCACAAACTGAACATTTAGATGTGATGTTTATTTATAACCTCATCTACTACGATGCCCACCAAGTTCTTCTGGTAAACGTCGTAAGAAAGCATGGTTCTACATTTATCCTTCAGTCATGATTCGGGGCTAACGAACACTAGCTGCTAACATCTGTTGCAGATGTAGTTGTCATTTCTTCCTCCAGTTCCATTACTGTCAGCCCCAGTTTACCAGCCTTTTTACTGGGTCCTCTACCAACACAACCAGGGGGGTACCACAGTAACCATGGGCTTCTGCACTGGGATTATTTCTGCATCCACCGTGGAACCATCTGATAGATCAAACTGTTGACAAACCTGGTCAGAAGAAGAAAGAAAACATCATATCTATTAACAAAAGCTTCCAAAGCGGTCCTCTGTTCATCTTTTAAGGAATGAACATGTAGTAGAGTAGACAAAACACTGGAAATAGCTGAGTCCATATGGATACTCGAATACAGAAGGCACGCTGCTGTTGTTGTGTATCTGAAAAGACTACACTGCCACCACTTCTGCTGAAAATCACACCACCCTGCGACACTGATTGGCTCCTTTGTTTGGAAACAGATTTGATCCCCGTGCTACTTTGGTGGTTGCTTGAGCACAGCACATCTGCAGCCAGATGACGTAAATCAGGTTAACATATACCCACTGACACCTATAAATTACATCTAAAATATACTGTTTATAAAACTGAAACCACACATTTATACTATACTTTTATCAATTTCACAGGGTTTAGGGGGTAGTATTGGGGCCCTTGGAACCAATCAGGCCTTTTACATGTAAAATGCAACTTTAAAAATTTACGGTATGAAAACACTTATGGAACAAATTTATTTCATAAATAGAGGTACCACTTTATAGTATACCAGAATTTCTGGGTGAAATCTTTCAGTACATCATCTATGGCTATGTCAAAGTCTTGTCGCTGATTCCGTTTACAATCTTGGGGTTCCGCTCACAGTTCGTCACCACATTAAAAAAAAAAAAACGCCTCTGCCCAGAGCCGCTGGAGATGCTCAATGTTGATTTGCTCCTAAAAAAGAGGGTGGAGTTCCAGATTTCTCTGGAGTTTGGAAAGCTGTAGATATTCTGCCTGACCAGACGAGTTCCAAGATCAGGTAAAGCCAGGTTAGCAAAAAAGTCCCGACTAGCTTGTGCATATTTTGCAGAAGAACAAGCTGCATGTCGCACAGCACACACAAGATTTCCCAGGACAGTCTTTTTGTCTGCAGTGCATCAGGTTCTTGAAATTGACAACTTCCGGTAGATGAGGACCAGAGGGGGTGCGCACCGAGATATGGGGGACCAGAGTGACCAGGTATCTTTGGTCACATTGTGGACACCATGCACTTGTGACTTTACACTTGTTAAGGAACGCCTGAGCCACGTCTATGCGGAATGCCAGGAACATCATGATAGCCTTTCTTGGGGTACCGTGTTCTCCGTGATTTCTGCGATACTGTAGCCAGCTGTTGGCCATAGCCAGATCCAGGAAGTGCAGAAGCATGCGAATGGTCCACTTCTTTGTTTGCAGACTAACTGCAATGGGTGGAGCCAAGTTACCAAAATAATCCAGACTAGCTTCTGTGAAAGGCTTGATAGCAGTTTTGCTTACTTTGTAGGCAGAGGAACAAGCTGCATGTCATACAGCGCACACAAGATTTCCCAGGACAGCCTTTTGGTCTGCAGCGCATTAGGTTCTTCAGATCAACAACTTCTGGTAGATGAAAACCAGAGGTGGTGGGCACCGAGATATGGGGGACTGGAGTGACCAAGGACCTTTGACCAGGTTGTGGACACTGTGCGCTCGCGACATCACACTTGTTGAGGAATGCCTCAGCCACGTCCATGCGGAACGCCAGGAACGTCATGATAGCCTTTCTTGGGGAACTGTGTTCTCTGTGATCTCTGCGATACTGCAGCCAGCTGTTGGCCATAGCCAGATCCAGAAAGTGGGAATGGTCCATTTCTTTGTTCGCAGACTCATCCTGTAGTAGCTCATTATTCTGTCTGACAAATTGGCCCCGCCCACCTATGCCTTGGATTCCTGGACATTCTTCGGTGGTCTGACGCTTACGTAGCATTGGTCTTCCTTGGACCAGCGCTGGTAGGTATCTTTTGGCTCCTTGGCATGGACAGCATCGGAGAGCTTTAGGACTGGCTTGTTATTGAACCATTTCATAACATTCAGCTTCTCGTCACCCTTGATGACAAATTAAGTCATTCCTCTGCCTTCCTGCATCGTAATCCGGTCACTTGGCAGCTTCTGCGTTGCTTTTGGGATCTGGTTCTTGGGGACTCCACGGGTTAGATACACCTGAAAAAAAAAACAAGAAAATGATGAAGCAAATGACACGTTTCCATGGCAACCATCTTGTTACAACCCAAAATATAATAACTGTCAACAACGTAATAAGGTATGACATTATTGACAGGTTAATATGTTGTTGATCTGACACTAAAACAACTTTAATGTAATAACTCTCAATAACATAATAAATCGACTTTTATTTCATTTTATTTTTGCAGTTACGTTAGAAAATATTTCAATATCGACTCTGAAAAAGAGTCAATATTAGCCTATGTTATTGGCCTACATTAGCCTACATTATTAGGCTACATTATTAGCGAACATTACAGCAAGCATTATTAGCCTATTGTCTGATGGAATCATCTTCCATTTAATATTAAAGAGGTCGACACAGTCTCTACATTTAAAATTAGGTTGAAAACCTTCGTGTTTGATAAAAAAATATAGTCAGGTTAGTTAAAACAGACTGAAGTCACAGTTCAGTCTAAGCTGCACTAGGAGATAGAATGATGGAGGAAGTACAGACACTGAGTTCTGTCTCGCCTCTGTTTTGTAATTTTTATAACCTATCTTAAATACCAAGTCTTTTCATGGCCAGTCACCTGGTGTCGCCTGACACCTGACATCGACTAATCGTTGCAGCCCTAGTCATGAGTAATCGTAATTAATCCAAATTAAGTGGGGGTAATCAATTTTAATCATTTAACAGCCCTACAAGAAAACCCCACTAGATCATTGGTAGAGTTCAGGCCTCAGTGAAGCAGCACCAGTCTGTGCTAATGCTAACATATTAAACTGGGTCAGTGGTAGATCATATTTTAAGGCGGCGGCAGTCCAACCTCTTCTTAAAAAGCCTAACCTAGATCCTTTCTCACCATGTAACTACAGACCCATTTCAAAGCTGCCATTTATTTAAAAAATCTTAGAGCGGGTTGCTGCTAAACAACTCAACTCTTATCTGTCCACTCACAACATCAGCGACAAATTTCAGTCTTGTTTTAGGAAAAACCATTCCACTGAGTCAGCGCTACTTAGAGTCTCTAATGATTTGTTAATGGCTTCCGACTCCGGCAAATGCTCAGTCTTAGTCCTATTAGATTTAAGCACTGCGTTTGACACTGTTGACCACGGCATCCTATTGGATAGACTGAGAACCTGGGTTGCTATATCTGGATTGGTTCTCGTCATACCTGAGTGAGCACTGTTTCTCTGTGGATGTGGGCCCATATAAATCAAACATCGCTCCACTACAATGTGGTGTTCCACAGGGTTCTGTGCTGGCTCCATTACTCTTCCATTACATTAAGTAACCTCATTAGCAAGTTTTCTGGTGTGACCTACCATTGCTATTCGGACGACATTCCGCTGCAATTCTCTTTTCGACCTGAGAAAGTGCAAAGCCTCAGTACCCTGCTGGACTGTTTGGATGCCATACTGGGTTGGATGGCAAACAACCTCTTCCAGTTAAATGCGGCTAAGACTGAAGTGTTGATAACTGCATCCGATAACTATACAATCAAAGTTTTAGAGCATCTGGGTCCCTTTAAAAACAATGTGCACCCTAGTATTAGAAACTTGGGCGTACACTTTGACCAGTCAATGCTTTTACATAACCATGTGAAGACTCAAAACTGTTTCTTCCATCTGAGAAACCTGGCTAAACTACATGCTGTTATCTCGCAGGTGGAACTGGAGATGACCATACATGCCTTTATATCTTCTAGGCTTGATTATTGTAATACATTGTTTACCTGTTTAAATCAAGCATCCATAAATCACCTTCAAATGGCTCAAAACACTGCAGCCAGACTACTGACTAAGTCTAAGAAATCCTTGCTTCCCTACACTGGCTCCCAATTACTTATAGAATACAATACAAAATACTTATGTACACTTTTAGGGCTTTTCATAATACTGCACCAGGCTATATTTGTGACCTCATCAAACGGCATGCTCCCAGTCGCTCCCTGAGGTTGGTGGACCACAGGCTCCTTGTAGTGCCTCGCACCTCACGAAAAACAAAATGCGATCGTGCTTTTGCAGCAGTGGCTCCTCGTTTGTGGAACTCCCTGCCGCAGCTGTTGAGAGCCGCTCCGTCCATTGATTCTTTTAGAAGGACTTAAAAACATGTATTTTCCGTCAAGCCTACCCTACACTAGACTAAAAACACCCCTCACAGTTTCTGTGCTAGGGCTGATAAATTGCTGTGTCTTACTGGTACTGTTGCATCTGCACTGGGAAATGCACTTTTTTCCCCCCTCTTCGATTTGTATGTACGGTTATTACTGTGTTTTAATTTTAATTTCTTGTCTGTGACCATTGTAAGGCACTCTGCGTACTCATACTGTGAAGGGTGCTTTAGAAATAACATTTTACTTACTTATTTACTTACTCTGCTAAGGCTAACACATTAAACTAGATCAGTGGTAGAGTTCAGACCTCAGGGAAGCAGCACCAGTCTGTGCTAACGCTAACACATTAAACTAGATCAGTGGTAGAATTCAGACCTCAGGGAAGCAGCACCCGTCTGTTCTAACGCTAACGCTAACACATTAAACTAGATCAGTGGTAGAGTTCAGACCTCAGTGAAGCAGCACCCGTCTGTGCTAATGCTAACGCTAACACATTAAGCTAGATCAGTGGTAGAGTTCAGACCTCAGTGAAGCAGCACCAGTCTGTGCTAACGCTAACACATTAAACTAGATCAGTGGTAGAGTTCAGAGCTCAGTGAAGCAGCACCAGTCTGTGCTAATGCTAATGCTAACACATTAAACTAGATCAGTGGTAGAGTTCAGACCTCAGTGAAGCAGCACCAGTCTGTGCTAACGCTAACGCTAACACATTAAATCTGCCAAGGTTTGGATCTGGATGTTCAGAACTTATTTATAAACTAGTGTTCTGTGCTAACCATTTATTTTTTGGCTCATTAACAATCCCTTAGAGCAGGGGTCCCCAAACTATTTCCAGTGAGGGCCACATAACTTTTCCCTTCTCAGATGAGGGGCCGGGGTCAATTTGTAACACAAAAAGTGTGACGAATGCAGGAGTCCTTTTAACTCCATTTCTGTAAGTTTTCAAATGTCCCACACTGTTGAACACACCACTGTTGTTAATTTACGACGGTTATGAATGTAGTCCGTGTTTTATTAGCCTTTGTGTTGTAGGTAACTGTGCTAAGTTCACCATCTCTGCTTCTTTTTTCTCTTTTTTATTCATCTATTCCTGGTTTATTACTTAGTGTAGATGCCACAAGGTCAGATAAATAACACAGTACAGTTCAGGTAGATGTTAGCATGTTGTACTGTATAAGTTAATGCTGTTTAGCGCCAGTGTGGTGTTGAAGCTAATACGATAATATGCTAGCAGCTCGCATTTCTAGCTGTCATCTGTGATTTCTGTGAGTGATGTGTGTGTTCCATGACCCATGTAATACATCTGAGTGACTCATATAGTGGGTCTTAGTTCATTTATTATTGTATGTATATATTGTTATAGTAAGTGTTACTGTATTATTACAGACCACAGTAAATAACGAGAGATTATAGAGCTGTAGTCTTGAAGGAGGCTCTGCATTGACCTAAGCTGGTGTTCCTCAATAATTACTTTTCTTATGTGATTAAAGAACAGTCTGTGTCTCACGTAGAGTGACATTGTGCATATGTGGGAGTTTGTCGTCATCTGTCATTTTTTTGTATTTTGCCATATATTTCATCCAACATGTGTAGTGATATTGGATCTCAAGTGCATAGGGCTGATCAGCTGCAGAATCGATCAGGCAATTGATTCTGTCCCGCATTGTCTGATCTTCCAGGGTAACTGTATGGCTCTTGAAAGCTGCCCATGCATGATCATAGGAAATCAGGCTCAACTTTGTTTCTGGGTGCTTTGGTGACTCAGGCTTACAACACCAGACACATTTTGTTTTTTCATGTATCTGCCCAAGACTTAATCGCAGTTGTTTGGCAGGTGGATCCGCAGCTGTGGAACGTTCATCTAACATAGAAGAAGACTGAGATGGGCGTACATCGGTCTCTTCTTTTTTCTGTCTTCTTTTGGCTTGTTCCAGTTTCTTAGAATTACATAGTGTCAACATACAAGCTTCATGGACACATTTTCCAACTGGACCTTTATCCCAATCAACAGTTTCATAGACATTCCCAAATTTGTCAAGGCCACTCCATAACAGTGACTTTTGTTTTATGTTTTCCCATCTCTGAGTTGACTTAATGGTATCTGTGGCTTCATTACACAGATTACCACATTGGAGAACACATGACTTTCTATCTGTCCCTGTTGTTGTATTATTTTCTTCCATATTCAAGCAGTTGTACATGCAGCATGTCTTTACAGATCCAGTATCTACTGTAGCTCTTCTCACTGTAGGCTCAAAAGAATGACTGAGGCAACAAGCAGCAGCACTAAATAAGCAGCATGTGATGAGAGATATGCCTCTGACGAGGGTGCAGAGCTAAAGTTATGCTGAAAAAAATAATAATTGTTTTGGGGGGTCACGGCCTGAAAAGGATGAGAACCACTGTACTAGATGGCAGCCATCTTGAATAGGGATGAACGTTATCGATTTCTTTAATCATTAGTTGACTGACCTTATCGATCCACTATGTATCCATCGACAAGGGAGCACAGTTGCATGCATGCAAGACATGGCAACTGCCAAAACGGTTGAAAGTGAACGGTTGTAAGTGAAAGTACAACCACACAAAACACAATTTGCTTCTTTTTTGTGATGGGTAATGACCTTAAGATGTTGTTCCCACATCACACTTCATCTTGACTGTGTTATTGATTGTTGTTATTAACCGTTGTTATTAACAGATTGTCTCTCGCCAGTCGAGTTGATCCCTAATCTTGAATTTCATTGTCAAAATGAAGTTGTATTAACAAAATAATGTCAGATTTGGAATCCTCATGGCTGACTTGTGTGAAAAAGTGCCTTCAAATATGATTCTAGGTCAATCAGATCAAAAGTTATTTTTTTAATACGGCGCCGGGCACCATTTTGAATTTGGCTCTCTAGCAAAAAATGCCGGGATTTTTGGGAGGGACATGGGGGCTAAATCTTTTTTAAAGGGTTCATAGAGGTCAAATCAATCATCAAAACATCCTTGCCAGAGGATGGTCACGGAACCTCAAATTATGACCCTACTATTTAAACCTTGGTGCACTTCGAAGTCCAGAACCGTGCCATCTGCCGATACCAGGACAAAGTTCTTCATGCCGACTGGATTAGGCTTCAGTGGCATATGCCGGCGGAACGGACACACTCCGGTGAATGGTATCATTTGCTCATCTATTGACACACACCGGGGTCGAGCCTGAGTGCGGCAGCCTTCGAGTATGTGATTGAGGAAAGGCCTCACCTTCCAGAATCTGTCGGTTTTCCTGTCTTTGGGAACTTTGTCATCGACAGCGACCTTCAGGTGGCTCCTCAGCTTGAGGAAACGGTCACGTCGCATGACGTCACTAATGGCGGGGATTCTCAGGCTTGTGGACCAGAACGTGCGGGTTTGTGGGTAAGGAATGCAGGACATTAAGATGGACACTCAAAAGAATCTCTTTAATTGACGTGTTGAGAGATCGTCCACTTTTAGCCAACGACATAGCATTAGTAGAGTGGCCCAGGAGTTTTATCAGTTCCGCGTCCACTTACTGCTCCATGTACCGCGCCGGCAATACATCTGGTCTATCATCACATTGCTCATCAGCACATCTGCTCTATCATCCTGTTGCTCATCAGCTCCCTGTGCCAGCGATACATCTGCTCTATTATCCTGTTGCTCGTCAGCTCCCTGAAAAGGGACTGGGGCAGGGTTAAACAGAGCAGACTTCCAGACCTCTGGGTTTGCATTTCTTGGTCCGGCCCTGCATCCTTGCACAGAATCTTGATCAGGTTCTAATAATAAAACACAATAAACCCAACATTTTGAAGGCAAGTGATTTGATTGAGTGTGGCATTTATCTCGAGAATTCACACAATTACAAGCAAGTCAAAAAGAGAAGTTCCAAATCATTCAGAAAGAGCGGGCCGAAGAATAACGTATTTAATCCCATCCCAATTCTCATCAACGGATAACTGAACATATGAAAAACGTTTAAATATTCACTCCTGGCTACGGCTGCAATGATTAGTCAATGTCAGCAACAATCAATAATAAAAATTGTCGATAATGAATTCCATTATTGCCAGACGCGTGAGACATCTCACTTGATTATAATCTGTGGCGAGAGTCGCTCATGCTGTTATGTTCCAAAGCACCCCTTTTTTCCCCCTCTTTTTTTATGATTCCTAATTTATTTCATGAGATAATTCTTATTATATTTGTGGAGCTTTTTGCCTTTGTGGTATTTTTTGTGCAATGTCCTGCATTTATTGGGGGTTTTTCAGGATGTTAATTGGATTCCACTGTAGCAGATATAAATGGGATGGGCATTGGGTTTTAGGAGCAAAACTTTGGGAGTGGACTGTTTTTTTTCCTGCCTCACCTCCAGAGGTGTGACGTCAGTTCAAAGACCATTCACGACCGGCCGCATGCTCAACAGGAGTTTGTGCTGCCAGATGCAGGTTGACTGCACTTAGTGTTTGTGCTAGCGTTGTTTCTGTTTTTGTTTTACCCAGTGAGTGTGGATGTCCTGTTTTGGGTTTATTTCTTTTGACAGGGTTTAGTTGTTGGTCGTTTTAATAAGACAGGGGTAGTGATGTATGGACATCTTCTACAGTCCTGTACAGGGTTTAGTTGTGAGTTGAGTTACACTCATTTTGTTTCAAGTTTCCATCACAGGACCGCAGCTGGTCTGTGGCTGGTTCATTGCCAGCTTTCCATTGTTCTCGTATCCCTCTATGACATGATCAATGCATCTGTTTGGTAATGCCCCTAACCCGCCTTGCTGAAAACCAGCTGTAATCTCTCATTTGGCCACGGGGAGGAGCAATTCAATTCAGGGCAAGTGAGCGAGCGTAAAATACATACCCTAGACAGCAACAGATTGTGGGATGGATCCGCTTGTACACCGGCAGATCCGCATTACAGTTGCACCTGTTTTATGCCCCTGTGCCAGATAAGGACCACCATCGGGCTGTGACACTCAGTAGTGACACATGTCTCAGTCGGTTCACAGAATCAAAACAGATCTGGACGGGAGCTGTGGGATAAGCACACCAATTGTCCCACTTTAAATAAACCAAACCAGCTCAGACCGGAATTTGCAAAACAGTAGGAGCCCCTCCAACTAGATTTGCAACATATTGGTTCTCTTTAAGTTTACCAAGTTATAGCAAATGGTATTTCACAAGGGTTTGAACTAAATTTAAAACCACCATCACCGTCAAATACGGCTCTGGTAGCGTAGCTGTTATAGGAAACATTGACTAATTAAGTTTGCTATAATTAAACACCTGTTGGTTTTATTATTTGCGGCAGAATCAGGCTGTTGGATGGGCTTTGCACTACCTTGGGGCTGGCACAAGAGACATATTTTCAACGGGGACTCTGGGTGTCCTCCCCAGAAAATCTTGTACTTCTTAGATGCAATTTCCTGCATTTTAATCAATCAGGCATCCAGCTTTATGCTGCACACAAGGCATTAAAAAAGACAGATGGACTGGAGTCATAGCTGCCAACACTCCTGTATTTCCCAGGACGCTCCCTTATTTCAGACCCTTTTCCTGCCCCCCTCCTGTTTTGTAATTTATCCCGGTAATCTCTCGTAATTTATTAGGTCTGAACGTCGTCTGGAGACATATCTGATCAGAGTTGTACTCCTGTTGTCACGCGTACTTCTATCAGAACACCTGTTACGCGTGCCGCTGAGAGACTATTTTTTTCTGTTTAAAGCCCGACCATTTAAGTACTGAATGTTCAGTCTTTAAACGAGTCATTCTGCTGAAAACCACTATTCCACTTGTGTCCTTTTGGAATCTGACGGCTCACCCAGCGTTACCATGGTGATGGCTCACCCAGCGTTACCAACACATGCTCCTTTGACAGTGGTATGTCACCTCCACTGGCTGCATACCGCATTCACACAAAACAGGAACCAGGGACCCAGAAAAAGACGGTTCATCTAACATCAGATGGACTTTAGCGTCACCCATGTGGGTTTAAGCCTGTCCTCCATTGCAATGAATCTGAAGTAGCATTAGCATCTACAAGAGAAGACGTCACCACAGTAGCTGCTGCACAAACTGTAAAAAAACTGTTGGATCAAACTGGTTCCTGTGCTCTCTGTGGAAATAAAGACTGTTTTTTTACTGCACGTTTTTAGAACAAGCAATGGCACGAAAACCTAGCTGGATGCTACTCTGGTAAAGGTAAACACACACAGAGAGCCAGAGGAGAGGGGAGGAGTGTTCCTTCACACATTCTGAGCCAATCACAGATGCCTCATCACTGCGTCATGGACATGTATGAGGAAGTAGAAGTCATTTTAAATTTTTTTACCGTGCAAAAGCAGCTTGAAAAAAGTAATCTGGACGGTTTTTAAAATAGAACCAACACACAATGTATTCAATAACAATGGAGAACACAGCAATATTAATGAAATAACGATGGAATTACAACTTTAATGTTCTGTATGAGAGAAGCGCCATCTACTGGCGACACCTTGGAATCAAATGAATGGGTGTGTTTACAGCGCTGATGGTAAAAAAAAAATCCTGAGCCTGAACTTTTTTTCTTCCTCAGGAGCTAAGGGGTGGGGGTAAGGGGTGGGGGTATGATGTAAGTGATGTACTGTTTTAATACATTACTTAAACCATTAACAGCCTGTGTAACATCAATATTGTGAAGTCACTATTTTTGACAATAGTTTTTGTTTCAACACTTTCCTTCCACCCACTGATGACTCAGGAAAACTCTGCCCATGTCCTTCCCAATGGATTCTAAACTTAGTTTGGCATTATTAGCACAGTTCTGCACACTCACTGGAAGTAAATGATCTCATTCGATTTGATTCAGGGTCATGTCAATTCACACGATTCCATAGAGGTGACCCTCTTCGATTTGCCCCATATTCGACACACAGGAACCTTTTGATGCCAATAGAAAGAATCCCAGGTTTTATCGTCCTATGTCTAAAGTTTTGGAGATGAAGCCCTCCCTAGTGTGGGTGCCACGCCCACTTTTCAAGCTTGTGAATTACATAGAGAATGTACAAGCAGATTTGGACACCTCTAGTTTTAAATTAAAGGAAGATACAGGCCTAAAAAACAACATGCCCCCTCAGTATGACCCTGTCTATCCCATGGTGCACTTACTAACAGCATAGCGTCATTATTTATGGATATATTAAGCCTTGAAAACTAGAAGTGTGAAAACTATGATGTCCATGGCCTCATCAATGTTGAAGGAAAACACCGAACTCCGAAGTTTCTCAGACGTTTTTAAATTCTGGCGCCATGCCATAGGTGAGCAGATAGACCACATGCTGTCTTGACACAGAGAGCTGTGTAAGTGCAGTTCCACCTTCAGCCACTTTCTTACACAGAGCTACAAGTGGTTGAGCTACCGCTAACGACAAGTCATGTTCCACAATGTAGACACACAGTGGTGTTTTTAAACCAGTCCCTCTGTCTGTAATGGAGGGTGGAATGTCCACTGTGGGACCAACCTGGCTGCTGCTTTGTGGAAAGCATCTGCTTGGTTTTTTTCCACTTGTTCCATAGATTAACTTCTTCTTACATAAAGTGCAGTAACATTCACCAGGTCGAGGGAACTTTTGACACCAGCTCTAAAAGTGTTTACCGTCAACACCCAAATCGTCCAGCCAAGCCCAGCGCCATTTATGTTTTCGACCTTTATCCATGTGTTTTACATCCTCTCCTGCTTCATAAACGTAGCCATGCTTCACTGATGCTACACACAAGTTGAGACACATGAGGAGACTGGAGTGGACACAAAGATGCTCCTGTGACAGCTTGGTTGAGCATCAATCTAGTCTACTGTTATTGGCTGAGACAAAGGCCCGCCCTGTTTCTTATTGGCTGATGGTCTTGTACATAGACATGTAACTGTAGTTGACACTGTTAAAACTGGTCTGTGCATCGTCAATCCAGAAAATAATGAAAGAGAGGACGATAAAAAAAATTAGCCATGTTGCTACGCTGGAAATCCAGAAATAGCCGGAGTGCATTCAGCCCTGCACATGTCTGTGTGTCTAGCTCCGCTGTGGAGAGGAATAAACGTTTCAGACAGGCCCAGTCTCAGCCATTTTTGTTAAACGTTACAGTATTATTGGGAAATCCATTCACCTGTCACAACCTGATCTCCAATTTGAGTTCAGTTGACAGAAAATCTTCGCAGCGATGGAAAACTTGAATCCCTGCGCTTCTTCAAATTTCTATAAATTTTATGTTTGTTGCAAATACATCACGTGTCATTTGAGATAACTAATTATTTTTAAAAGTTAAATAGATATGTGCCAAATATTGATAGCTACCTAATGTTATGTAACATAACAACTTAATTTAATTGTGCGCTGTGCCAACTAAGCTAATTTATAATATAGCATTAAGCTTATATCTACACGAGCTAATGTTGACTCCAGATGAGTTTATGGAAGTATTTCTGAAAAAAAAAAAAAAGAAAACATTGACGAGGATGAGCCTAGACAGTAGGGGTGTGACGAAATGCTCAGCTCACGACACGAGACATGAGATTGGGTTCACGAGATCGAGACGAGATTTTAAGAAAAATAAATGATAAATTATATGAATAGACGACAGGCAACAGTTATTTTATAACTGTGTAAGAGTTAACTTTTAATGAACTTCTTCCTCTATAAATTAAAACTGAATAAAATGTTATAAAAGTTAAAATAAATAAAACAAAATTCTATATAGACAATATATGAAAAACAAAACGTTCTTCTCTGTCAATACAGACTGAAAATAGTTCAACAGTCTGAGACTGACATGTCACTTCTTCCCAGTGGCGGCCGGTCCGCTTGGGCGTGGAAAAAAAACTAAACAAAAAAAAGCAATTTGATCTCAAAACATTTAAATTAACAGGCTAACATCTTTGATATATTTATTAAACTATTAATTTAACATAGTTCTCATATTTGTCATTTAATCCTTTGCAACGATATCGTTCATATTCACAAAACCAGTTACGCTTTACTTTAGTTAAGTTGTTACGTCGAATGGGGCGCCCACTGTTCTCTCCATTAACTGAACATAGAGTCACTCTACCAGGACTCTACACCTGACATAATACATTTGATAGGAGGCCACAGGGGCGCATGCATGCGAGTCCGGCAGCCTGGCTGTTGTTTATTGGCTGGAAAATATGGAACGTCATCATGTTCAAAGATGTGTAAAGCACCATGAACTTACGACCCCTTACTGCTTTACTTCCTGATTATGCTGTTCACTTCCTGTCTGGCTCCTCCTGTTGACTTTACATGTTAACACCGAGTGATTTAGTGAAAAAAATTATGGACAACGACAAGTGGAAAAATGGTTCGGGAACTACGTGTGCTATGGTTGGATGTAGAAGCTGAAGAAAACAGCTAAAGGAGTGGTTAGATAGAGAGGGTTTGAACTACAAACCTGCTACAAAGACACTGTGGTCAAGTGAGCCATCATTGGCTGTTAAGGCAGCCGTCACTTCAATCTGATGGTAAGTTCAGCAACTTTAGCTATGAAATGAAAGCTTTAGCTATGAAACTGTCAATACTGTTAATTGTCAAGTTGTCATACACCAACGTTGCCACCGGTGTTTTGCTAAAACAGCTGATTAGCATATAAACTAATGTTCATAGACAGTAGAGCTGTATGTGTACGTTTGATTGACAGGTCACCTACAGTGCTCTGGTAGGGTTGTCAAACGACCCTTAAATACCACGTGTCAAACAAATATGGCACATGCTATGGGGTTCCACAAGGGAGCTGCCTGGGTCCGCTACTGTTCTCCTTATACATGCTACTGCTTGGAGATGTTATTAGAAAACATAATGTTAGCTTTCATAGCTATGCGGACGACACACAAATATACATCTCCGCAGAACCCAATGACATCACAGCCATGCATTCTATTACAAACTGTCTTATGGCAATAAATCAATGGTTGAGCAGAAATTTTCTGAAATTAAATGAGGACAAAACAGAAATTCTACTTGTCGGCCCAATAGCAAAAAGAGAAATGCTGATGAGTAGGATGGGCAAACTCACCTCCTGGATCAAAACAGAATTGACAAGTCTGGGAGTCACTCTAGACTCAGACTTAAACTTTAAGTCCCACATAAAGAAAGTCACTAAAACGTCATTCTTCCACCTTAGAAACATAGCCAAAGAAATACCAGTTATAAATCAAAAGGATGCTGAAAACCTGGTCCATGCTTTTATCTCCAGCAGACTGGACTACTGTAATGACTTAGCTGATCCAGAACTCTGCAGCTAGGTTACTAACCAGAACCAAAAAGACAGATGTTACGGCTCCTCCCTTTCTGCCTATCAGGTGATCACCTGGAGCTGAAGGAAAGGGAGAGTCGTTAGATTTAACAGGTGGCACCTGATAGAGCGGTGGGAGGCTATAAAAGCTCACCTGGTCGCTCTCTGTGGAGATCTCCCAGATGCTCCATACACAGCTTTGTTGGGTTTGTTCTGTTCTGTTCTGGTTTGGTTTGGTTTGGATTCGAATTCAGTTTGTGTTACCTTTTGCACTCAACATCCACACTCACATTTTCACTCACCCATGCACTACACTCATAACTGATGCCAAGATATTTCACACTTCACTCCTTTTTTTTGTTTTGTAAACCTCTTAAGTTATATTAAAGTACTATGTTATATATAAAAACCTGTCTGGTCTCCCTTAATTTGCCACTCCAACCAGGCCGGTTTGTGACAAATGGGGGCTCATCCAAACAGCATTAGTTTAACTGATTACATTGGAATTGTTGGTACTGAGAATGTGGTTCTGAATTGTTTGACGTTTGCATTACTTGGGCTGGTGTTCTCCTCTGTTAGGTGTAGCAGCAGATTCTAATAGAGAATCTGTTGCATGTGGTTCTTAGTGTAACGGGGAAAGTGGTTGGAGCCATTGGCTCGGGATCACCTTCATGGGTTTTTGTATTGTCGCTGTATTATGCAGTTGCTCTCCAAGCCCATTGAGTTTGAGTGAATAAGTACCCGCCACAACTACCTGTACGAAGACTAGGGTTGAGTGAGTTCGTTTGTGTGGCTAGGTAGTTAGCAAGAGGAGATGCTGGTTTTGTTTGGCCACATGCGTAATGCAGTGATTTGGGTGGCAGTTTGATTTGGTTTTGTAACGTATTAACTTTGATTGGTAGTAATGAGCACCATAGTTGATGACTTCATTCAGTCTCCCACAGAGAAGCTGCTGGAAAGATGCACCAAGGAACAGCTGGTGATGATTGCTCAGCATTACTCTGTGGAGGTTGATCTCAGACGCTCAAAGGAAAATCTCCAGCGTATCTTACTGGCTAACCTGCAAGAGGGTGGTATTCTTACTGAGAGAGAAGGTAAGAGTGAAGAAAGTACCATGGCTGGCTTAATGTTTGACCAACAGAGAGAACTGCTGTTGTTGAAAATGGAGCATGAGAAAAAAATGGAAAAGATCAAATACAAAAAGGAACAAATGAAATTGGGTTTGGAAATACAAAAACTATCTATGATTAAGGATGGTAAAATGTCTGCAGCTGTTCTCAATGGGGAGACCAGTGCGCCGCCTTTTGAGATGTCAAATAATCTGAAATTAATTCCGAAGTTTAATGAGAAGGAGGTGGAGGTGTGTCTTCACAGGTAAAGCACAAGAGGTTTATTCCACGCTATCCACTGACGACTGTAAAGACTACAAAACTGTCAAAGCAGCTGTCTTGAAGGCATATGAATTAGTTCTTGAAGCATATCGTCAACGTTTCAGGAGTTGGAGAAAGACAGGTAGACAAACGCATGTAGAATTTGCACGTGATTTGAAGTCACATTTTAATCGATGGTGCTCTTCATCTGCTGTAACAACATTTGACAAGTTAAGTGATCTAATTGTTCTAGAACAGTTTAAACAGTCTATACCAGACTATATTGCAACATACATTAATGAACAAAAGACCACTTGTCCCAAAAAGGCTGCTGTATTGGCAGATGAATATGTGTTAACTCACAAGCGCATTTTTGGTGACCGTTATCAGAGGGACCAATCCCAGACAGCAGATTCTGTATCCCCTAAATTGCAGCAGCATGGTAAGGGTAAAATTGGTCCAACCATGTGTAACTACTGCCGGCAGGAGGGTCACTGGAAGAAAGACTGTCCTCTGTTGAGAGTGAAAACTAAAATATCTCAGGTGAAGTCGGCTGGTTTGGCTGCATCTGTTCCGAATCCCATTGACCAGATGGAGCTAGTGGCTCCATTTCAAATGCAAGTTAAATCAGTAGACACCACAGAGGTTGACTCGGGTTATGCTCAATTTATGTCTAAAGGCTATGTAACATTAATTGGTGATAACGTCAAAGTTCCAGTCAGAATTTTGAGGGACTCGGGAGCATTGCGGACCTTTGCGAGGGCAGCAATTCTGCCTTTTTCTGCTAAGTCAGACACAGGGAGCTGTGTTCCGGTTAGAGGAATGGGTTTGCAAACCATTTTTGTGCCTATTCATAAAATATGTTTGTCTTGTGGTCTAATACAGGGAGATGTGTAAGTTGGTGTTCGTCCAGCACTGCCAGTGAAGGGAGAGGATATCATCTTAGGAAATGACCTGGCAGGTGCCAGTGTGTGGGCAGATGTGACACCAGACAGGGTACAAACATCAGATAATGGTGCTACACTTCCAAATCAGAATGAGGGAACTGAACCTGACCAAGTAGGTTCAAGAATTTGTGCTAAAGAACCACAAAAAGTGGAAGATCCAGAGCAAGCTGTGTCTACAGTCTGTGCTGTGACTCGTTCAATGACTGCTGCTTGCGCTGATAAGGACATAGATTCAGAAAAGGATTGTGAGCTTAAACAGTTTGCATTTTCACTACCAGCTGATCTTTGTGTTTCTTGTTAAGAGTTGGTGAAGGAGCAACGGGAGGACCCAACTCTGAAGGGCTTGTATAATCTGGCTTTGCCCATGTTGCAGGTTGCCAAGGCCAAGCAGGGGTATTTTCTTCAAGATGACCTCTTGTTCAGGATGTGGGCTCCTCATGGTGAAGCGTTCACTGGTGATCCTATTGTGCAAATTGTACTGCCATCAAAATTTAGGATGTCAGTAATTTAGACCGCTCATGAAAATGTTGCAGGACACATGGGCGTAAAGAAAACATTTTCAGGTGCTTCAGCATTTT
The DNA here is from genome assembly GCA_020466265.1 of Siphamia tubifer. Classification (NCBI taxonomy): domain Eukaryota; kingdom Metazoa; phylum Chordata; class Actinopteri; order Kurtiformes; family Apogonidae; genus Siphamia; species Siphamia tubifer. The sequence goes on along the minus strand of CM035793.1, from coordinate 47,739,927 downwards.
TTCTGGCCCTGTTTAAAACATGATGTCTCTGGATTTATCAAGATGTGTCACACTTGTCAGGTTACAGGTAAACCTAATCAAACTATAAATCCTGCTCCTTTATATCCAATACCTGCAGTGAGTCAACCCTTCAAGCATCTTATTATTGATTGTGTGGGCCCTCTGTCCGGATCAAAGTTGGGTAGTTTTTACATGTTGACGGTAATGTGTCAGTCAACCCGATATCCGGCTGCTTATCCACTGCGCACAATAACAGCAAAATCTGTAGTGAAGGCCCTCAGCCAGTTCATCTCTGTATTTGGGATCCCCCAAATAATACAGACTGATCAAGGATCAAATTTTACATCTCGGCTGTTTAAACAAGTTCTCCAACAACTCAGAATAAAGCACAACATGGCCTCAGCGTACCATCCTCACAGTCAAGGTGCTCTTGAACTCTTTCATCAGCATTTAAAATCGTTGCTGCGTGCTTACTCCACAGAGTTGAAGGCAGACTGGGAGGAGGGTTTGCCATGGCTATTGTTGGCGGCGAGAGAGGTTATCCAGGAAAGTACAGGATTTAGTCCTAATGAACTCATCTTTGCACATACTGTTCATGGTCCTTTGTCTGTAGTGCGTGATCAGTGGAAGCTGACAGACCCTCCACAGAACTTGATAGCTTATGTCAATGGTTTTAGACATCGACTATGAGGTTGGAGGATTGGCAAAACAAAAACTGCAAGTCTCCCAGAACAAAATTAAACGATTGTTTGACCGTAGAGCAGAGAGGCAGGAATTTAGTGCAGCTGACCAAGTTTTGGTTCTGTTGCCACTTGTTGAATCTCCTTTCCAGGCAAAGTTTGTAGGTCCCTGTAATGTATTGCATAAGGTCTTGGAACAGAATTATCTGATTGAAATGCCAAGTAAAAGAAAGCCAAGTAAAATCTGTCATGTAAACTTGCTTAAACCTTATTATGCTCGTGTTCCAACAGGTGAGGCATCCCTAAATTGTCCAGTTCTGCTGGCCAATACTTCCGTGGCAGCACTTGATGACGACGATGAAAGGTCTGGGGGGCTGTTGCAGCCCAGACTAAAAAAATCAGAAACTTTATCCAGATTAGATACACTGCTGGGACATTTAGATGAGGTCAAACAAGAGAAATTGGTTAAACTGATTCACAGTTACCCAAGTTTGTTTTCGGACACTCCAACGTGTACTGATTTAATAGAGCATGATGTGGACGTGGGAGACGCCAAGCCAATCACTCAGTGGTTTTACAGAGTCTCTCCTGAAAAACGTAAAGTTTTAGACTCAGAAGTGTCCTATATGTTGGAACATGGTATTGCTGAGCCCTCTTCTTCAAGCTGGGCTTCTCCCTGTCTTTTAGTTACTAAACCTGATTCCACCCATAGACGCTGCACTGACTTTCGTAAAGTCAATGCAGTAACAAAACCTGATTCTTTTACTCTTCCAAGGGTGGAAGATTGTGTTGATCAGGTGGGAGCAGCCAAGTATGTCAGCAAGTTTGACCTCCTTAAGGGCTACTGGCAGGTTCCCCTTTCTGAAAGAGCCAGGGAAATTTGTACTTTTGTAACACCGTCAGGTTTGTACTCCTACACCGTCATACCATTTGGACTGGGAAATGCCCCTGCCACATTTCAGAGGCTCATGAATAAAGTTGTGTGTGGACTGGAAGGCTGTGCAGTCTATTTAGATGATGTGGTTGTATTTAGTGACACCTGGAAGGAACATCTTATGAGACTACAGGCTCTGTTTGACCGGCTGGTTTGGGCTCACTTAACTATTAACCTGTCAAAATGTGAGTTTGCAAAAGCCACAGTAACTTATTTGGGCAAGGTTGTGGACAGGGGGAGGTTCGTCCCATTCAGGCTAAAGTTTTGGCAATACAGGAATTTCCTGTTCCATCCACTAAGAAGGAGTTGTTGCAATTCCTTGGGATGGCAGGTTATTATCGGGGCTTTTGTGCCAATTTTTCTTCTATAGTAGCTCCACTGACTGAACTGTTGAAAGCTGATATTCCGTATGTTTGGTCTCCACTTTGTCAGCAAGCTTTTGACCAGATAAAGAGCATCCTGTCTTCAGCTCCAGTGCTTGCTGCTCCCCGGCTGGACTTGCCCTTCAAGTTGCAGGTAGATGCAAGTGATTTGGGGGGTGGGGCAGTTCTGTTGCAGACTGATGAACAGGGAGTAGAAAGGCCAGTCAGCTTCTTTTCTAGAAAGTTTAAAATGTACCAGAGACACTATTCAGTAATAGAGAAGGAAGCCCTTGCACTTATTTGGGCTCTTCAACACTTTGATGTTTATGTTGGGTCAAGCTCTGAGCTGATTGTGTACACTGATCATAACCCATTAAGTTTTTTGCATTCACTTCAAAATCCCAATCAGAGACTGATGCGCTGGGCTTTATTCCTGCAACCATATCATTTGGATATACGGCATATAAAGGGTCGAGAAAATGTAGTTGCAGATGCCTTGTCTCGAGCGCCTTGGTCTTAGGATGTCTTTTGTTTAGAATTGCAGAGTCATTAAGATTGGAGGAGGGGGGAGGCAGGCTGGTGGGCAGGCAAAGATTGAGGATGGGTTGGTTGTCAAGTGGAGTAGGTTGTTTTTTGTGTGAATGTGGGTTAGATGTATTGCTTGGTGTGTGATGTATTTGGGGTTGTTCTTATGGAGGGGGGTGTTACGGCTCCTCCCTTTCTGCCTATCAGGTGATCACCTGGAGCTGGAGGAAAGGGAGAGTCGTTAGATTTAACAGGTGGCACCTGGTAGAGCGGTGGGAGGCTATAAAAGCTCACCTGGTCGCTCTCTGTGGAGATCTCCCAGATGCTCCATACACAGCTTTGTTGGGTTTGTTCTGTTCTGGTTTGGTTTGGATTCGAATTCAGTTTGTGTTACCTTTTGCACTCAACATCCACACTCACATTTTCACTCACACATGCACTACACTCATAACTGATGCCAAGATATTTCACACTTCACTCCTTTTTTTTGTTTTGTAAACCTCTTAAGTTATATTAAAGTACTATGTTATATATAAAAACCTGTCTGGTCTCCCTTAATTTGCCACTCCAACCAGGCCGGTTTGTGACACAAAGCACATTCCTCCAGTGTTTGTTTCCCTGCACTGGTTACCGGTAACTCACAGAATATATTTTAAAATACTACTGCTCACTTCTAAAGCCTTAAATATAACAAGACCCAGTTCCATTTCAAACTCACTGACCAGTTCTGTACAAACTAGAACACTAAGGTCATCCAATGCGGGCTTATAGTGACTCTCAGATATATTCCAAGAAAATTGGGGACGCAGCCTTTGTTAACTATGAACCAAAGTTATGGAATACAATTCCAAAAGACATGAGGGAAGACAGTTCACTGAGTAGATTTAAAACTACATTAAAAAGATTTTTATTTTCATTAGCCTTTGAAGGAAGATAAAGAATGGAGTCACAATTCTGTGACTCCATTCTTTACATTCTTTATACTACTCTTGTAATTTTATCTGTAATTTTATTTGTTATTTATTGATCTATTTCTTATTTATAATCAGTTTATTTTGTCACCCTGTCTTAAGATTGTACTTTAATTTTTAATCAATGTGAAGCACTTTGGCCTACATTGTTTGTATGAAAGGTGCTATACAAATAAAGATTATTATTATTATTATTATTATTATTATTAATAATAAATACAGAATTGTCCCATATTAAAAACAAACTTACGTCCGTTATTGAGCTGAGCTTTAAACGCGATGAAATTCTTATTTTGCCATTGATGATTATATAAAAATAATTGCCATAGTGTCCCGTATTTTCCCCTCACGGAGTTGGCAGTCGTGTGTGTGTCAGTCCACTTTATTCTTCTATATTAGTTCTTTATTTGCAGATATTGATCCTCCTCAGAGGTTGTCAGATTGTCCATAGCTTTTCTGTCTATTCCAATGGAATCCATGAAATTCGCACAAATCTTGCCGTTTGTTACGTTGGGTCACGTCGTCATGTTATCCTCCAGGTCTGCACCACATTCAGGTGGGGGATAACTCCAACTCCAGCCTCATAGTGGAACAGATGTTGTTGTCTTTCGGGTCCTCTGGGCTAAATCCAAAATTAATTAATGAATTGTGATCTGTACAAGTGTGTGTTTTATTTGGTATCAATGAATACCAATGATATTCTGGTCCAATATCGATAAGAAGCACAGTAACGGTGCATGAGCTTTGATACTGAATGAAGTGGTAACGTCACAGACGTGGAGAAGAGCTACGTAAACAGCATCTTCTAATCTTTCCACTATCTGCATCTGTTTTTACTTTAGATTTGTCCCATAACGACGCTTTGATAAGATACATTTGACCAATTATTGACAATTACAGTGAGACCACCCAAGATAAAAGTTCAGCGGATGCCACTGCTTCTTCCTCTACAAATTAAAACTAAAATAAAATGTTACAAAAGTCAAAATAAATAAAATTATATATTTCTCCTTTTTTCAAAATCAAATCTGGCGCTTGAGTGTATAAGCTGAGGTCCAAATGAGGAAATACACCCCCGCCAGGTGTATTTCCTCCACAGCGGTGTGCTGCAACCAGCTCCGGTCTTTCCAGAACCCTCTACCCAGACTTCTCCACTTCCTGGACTTCCTGTCCCTTCTCCCCCGGCGCACCAACCACATCCCCACGTATAACAAATGTCAGAAGTCAGCTGCCATGTCGGCAACCCACCGACCCATCTGGAAACACAGGAGTCTAATGCACACGCGAGTCAGAGGGTGTCCCATAAACCCCACAGTAGCTGGCACGTGCCGGCAATGGTGGGATCCTGGCCTCGCGGGGCCTGGACACATGTGGGCAGCAAAATCAGTGGACCATAACAAAACCGATGTCCAAAACCAGAGGGGCGGATTCCCCAGCAAATTGTATCCCGGGAATACCAGTTTTTTCCAACATCATCCCGTCTGCTTGCTGCACAACAAATCTCGCAAGACAGAATTTTAACGCAATGAGAAATATCGCTAAATTACATCTCACCAGATCTCGTCACACCCCTTCTAGACAGGTATCATTCACCTTTTACGAAGTCATAGATTATTATTCTTATTAAAGTTTAACTTTATTAAATTTCTAGAAATAAAATCTGCAGTGAAGTGTCATTTGTTTATGCTGCCACGACTCCCCAGTGCGCCTGCCCCCACTACAGAAATAGATTCCAGAAGAAACACTGTGTGATCTTTTTTGTACTGTTGCTTGTTCAGTGAAACTTGAATTCAGATTAAAATATATTACAATTGTCAAATTGGGTCATTGTAAATCTTTAACTTTCATAAACATAACGTTAATAACACACTATGCAATGAAAAATATGGGGCTACCCAATTTGTTTTGGTTCTATTAAATGAAAAGCTACGTGGCACCAGTGCTACCTGTAAAAAAGTTAGTCTGGAGCCCTGCCAGGGTCCGTCTTTCCTTTAAACTTTTGGGATTCCTTTTTCGGCACAGGAAGGGGGGTCATTTAGTAAAAATTAATTTGCTAAAAGTAAGAATAAAGAACTTTTGCAAATTTGAACCCTTTTGTTCAAAATGTGAGTTTGGCCTGGTTTACAAGTGAACTAAAGTGAGTTTGGCCTGGTTTACAAGTGAACTAAAGTGAGTTTGGCCTGGTTTACAAGTGAACTAAAGGGAGTTTGGCCTGGTTTACAAGTGAACTAAAGGGAGTTTGGCCTGGTTTAGAAGTGAATTAAAGTGTGTTTGGCCTGATTTACAAGTGAACTAAAGTGAGTTTGGCCTGGTTTACAAGTGAACTAAAGGGAGTTTGGCCTGGTTTACAAGTGAACTAAAGGGAGTTTGGCCTGGTTTACAAGTGAACGAAAGGAAGTTTGGCCTGGTTTACAAGTGAACGAAAGGGAGTTTGGCCTGGTTTACAAGTGAACGAAAGGGAGTTTGGCCTGGTTTACAAGTGAACTAAAGGGAGTTTGGCCTGGTTTACAAGTGAACGAAAGGAAGTTTGGCCTGGTTTACAAGTGAACGAAAGGGAGTTTGGCCTGGTTTACAAGTGAACTACAGTGAAAACGCTGGTGTCTCACCACCGTCGCCCAGACGTGGTTGTTTGTGCGGCGGCTGGCTCATATCGTCTGCAGTATCTTCAGTCATGTGAGCAACGTGAAGCTGATCATGTGAAACATCCGGTTCATCCGCAGATGCTTCACATGGAACAGTTTCAGGCTCAGCAGCGTCCTTGTCTTCATCCTCTGACAGATCTTCAACCTCAGACTCGTCTGCGATAGCGTTCAGCAGTTCAGTCGTCCACACGTCCCTTCTGCCTAGAATAATAAACATGATTAGCCTAGCCTAGCAGTGCTATCTCTATTCATTCCATGTATGGGTCTAGTGGTGCTTCATAGTCAGGGGAGGCGGGGCTAAAAGGTTGTCTTTCAAATCCTCTGTATGCAATAGGACGGTACTGCAACCAATCAGTGTAATCTTTAGGATGATGTAGTTAGAGCGCCGGAAAGTTGACGGAGGAGTCTGGAGAAAGTTAGGAATGACTAAAGAAAATGGGGGATTATGGAGCTGAACAACTGTTGTCGCTTCTGTAAAAAGAATTTAATGATTGATGACACTAAACATTACTTTAAAATGCACAAAATTACACTAAAAATACACTAAAAAGCACAAAAATACACAAAAAATACATTAAAGTACACAAAAATACACTAAAATGCACTATGAATGACACTAAAATACACTAAAAAGCACAAAAATACACAAAAAATACATTAAAATGCACTATGAATGACAATTAAATACACTGAAAGGCACTAAAAAGCACAAAGATACAGTAAAAATACACTAAAATAGATAAAAATACACAAAAAACCTACAAAAATACAGTAAAAACACAGTAAAAGTATACTAAAATGCACAAAAATACACTAAAATTGTGAATGAATGACTAAACAAAATGGTGGATTATGAAGCTGAACGACTGTTGTCGCTTCTGTGATAAAAGTAAATCTATACCTGTTGTTGTTCTTCTTCTATGGTTGTTGCCACTTGTTTCTCTACCAATCGTTGCAGCATCACTTTGTTAGGCCCGCCCTCTGACTCTATACTTCACTGTGATTGGTCGACCAGTTTCAGGGAAATCTAGACAAAAGTTACATTGAGTGAAACTAGACTACTACGATAGAACATTAGATTTACTGATGCTAGGAGGAGCTAGTGTGGCTAGGCTACTACGATAGAACATTAGATTTACTGATGCTAGGAGGAGCTAGTGTGGCTAGGCTACTACGATAGAACATTAGATTTACTGATGCTAGGAGGAGCTAGTGTGGCTAGGCTACTATGATAGAACATTAGATTTGCTGACACTGGGAGGAGTTAGCGCTAGTATGGCTAGGCTACCATTTTGGCTCAAAATAAAGAAATTAAAAATGTTCTTGACAAAACTTGAGGTCTTTGCAGTGAAGCTCAACCTCGACGTCACATTTACAGATGCACGCTAATATTACTGAAATAAAAGCATGCAAAGTGAAGCCACGTATGTTACTGTGCATAAATATAGAAGTTTCAGTCATAAAATTCAAAAATTATTCTTACCTGGTCCATATTTGTGTCAGGAGTTGCTGTAGAAAACTTCCTGCCTTCTTGTTTTTTTCTCCAAATGAGTGTAATTTTGTTATGAGACCACAAGATGGTGCCGGTGGGGTCCCTGGATGGCTCAACATTCGTACAAATAAAGGATCGTGCCGATGCGCCCTGTCCGTTCTTTCCGCATTTTCTCACATTTGTATTTTTATAAGTAGTATTTCAAGTTCTATTCATTTGCAGAATAAAAAAAATTTGATATTTTATATATTTTTGTTATTGTCAGATTATTTACAACAATTATTAGGCGTGTTTCCACAATCAGAACTTCGGGGACATTTTACAGGAACTTCACGGTATGCGCGCGTTTCCACTGACGGGGCTGTTCTGACAGGGCTACCTTCCCGAACTTTTACAGGAACCCACGGAGTTCCTGCTCAAGGGTAGGTACTGGAGAGCGGCCCAGTAGAGTCGCTGGGTGGAAGTCGCGCAGATTGGTTGTTGCAAATGACATCATCAGATCGTGATGAACAACTCCAGAGTAGATGCTGGAGGAAGTTTATCACATGACGCAGCACAAGAACAATGAAAAGAAGAAGATAGAATGTAGATGAAGCGTGTCTGCGTCTAGAAGAGCGTCATGTCCCTCATGTCCCAGTCAAAGTACATCCCCCACAAAAGTCTCAGAAGTTGTGACAGTGGGAACAGGCCTATTGATGATCCTGGCCTTTCAGGGACATCTGTTGGACCTCACTTTGACAATTTAACTCATTCTTTTTTCAGCTTTCATCTCAAATGTCCTGTAAATTTTAAGCGAAAAATAATAACATTTTTCACATTTCCAGGCAGGGTGGGGTGGAGGTCTGTTACAACCCAAAAGTAATAACTGCCAATAACATAATAGGGTGGTAATAGGCTAGTAATGCAGGCTAATAATTAGACCATAAAAATTATGACAAAGTTAAAATTGGGAGACAAAATCTCTAAAAATCTAGACTCTGGCTCTCACACTCCCGATGTTGTGGATTGGACTATATTCACCTTAGCCCCGCCCACTGACTTTGATGGACGATGTTGACAGATAAAATAAATTCATGATCCACTACAACACAAGAACCAGGAAATAATAATTAGTCAAATAATAATATGTTGGGTTTTTTTACCTAAACTTAATTGGTATTTTTATGAATTTGATTAAATATACATTTAATAAACACATTGATCTATTTAAATGACATTTTAATTAATCAATGACATATTTAGTTAATTATTTAATGGCGTATTTATTCATTTCATTTTGGCACTTCTAAAATTCTAATCTAATTTTTGGTTGATGTGACCCAGCTGGTGTTGTTTCAGTTCTCACCCTCTGTGTTCAATTGCTCGGTGGAACTGCTGAGTGAAGGTTTGCTTCTTTTATATAAGGGCATCCATTCTTCATCGTAGTCTTCATCGTAGTCTTCGCTGTCGGAGGAGTTGTCCGTCTGCTCGTCAGAATCCACTCGGAAATGTTGATCTGGATCGGAATCCACATCTGTTACAGATCCTCCACTGGTCTCCTCTTCCTCATTGGCCCACGCTGACCCCAATTCATCTTTAATGTGGGTGGGATCTGGGTCCTCCTGGTCCTGGTCCAGACTGGGGATCCAGTCCTGCTGCTCAGGAAAAACCCTCTGTTTCATCTCACAAGGAATCTCTGAAAAACACACAATTTATACAAAGTTTCTTTTCATTAAACCTGTATACATGAGTTTTTATTCCCGTTTACATTACAGTTCTTATTCCTGTTTAATTCAGAATAAAGGTTCATTCCTGTTTAAGATGAACCATGTAAACGCCTAAATATGTGTGGTCGTTGATGCACGTATTTATGGTCGATATTAGGTTCATATTGGGTTGTGGACATTAGTTTGTCGATTCAGTCGAGCTGCTGCTTCGTAATTATGACAAAAATAAAGTCAAACACCACATGTCGTATCTGCTCTAATATGTTAGGGTTAGTGTTAGGGTAGGCTAATGCTAACGCTAACATCACATGTAGTATCTGCTCTAATATGTTGTTTGGGTTAGTGTTAGGGTAGGCTAATGCTAATGCTAACATCACATGTTGTATCTGCTCTAATATGTTAGGGTTAGTCTTAGGGTAGGCTAATGCTAACGCTAACATCACATGTAGTATCTGCTCTAATATGTTGTTTGGGTTAGTGTTAGGGTAGGCTAATGCTAATGCTAACATCACATGTAGTATCTGCTCTAATATGTTGTTAGGGTTAGTGTTAGGGTAGGCTAATGCTAACGCTAACATCACATGTAGTATCTGCTCTAATATGTTTGGGTTAGTGTTAGGGTAGGCTAATGCTAACGCTAACATCACATGTAGTATCTGCTCTAATATGTTGTTAGGGTTAGTGTTAGGATAGGCTAATGCTAATGCTAACATCACATGTAGCATCTGCTTTAAGATGTTGTTAGTGTTAGGGTATGCTAATGCTAACATCACATGTAATATCTGCTTTAAGATGTTGTAAGGGTAGGCTAACGCTAACGCTAACCTCACATGTAGTATCTGCTCCAACATATTAATAGTTGAAACCAACATAAAACAGGAAGTGGACTCCATGGTTTTCTTCCAGACATTAAGCAGTTGTTCTGTCCAATCAGAACCCTCTGTCCCTCCAGCTCTGAAAGAACAATTAACTAGAGCGGAATACACCTGTTTCCATGGAAACCTTTATTCACAATTAACATGTCCACGTAAACATAAAGGAAATAGATTTTATTCTGGATTACTGTGTGAATGTAGTAATCCTGTGAGTCATCTTCAAATACCAGTGGAAAGTTTATGGTCTGGAATCATCTGAACAGAACAGGTCAAAGTGACCCTGTTTACAAAGATAAGATTCAAACACTAGTGTGTGTATATGTGTGTGTGTGTGTGTGTGTGTGTGTGTGTGTGTGTGTGTGTGTGTGTGATTCCAGTGATATATGAGCATTAGAAGCAGTGTGAATAAAACATCCTAATGGTCATGTTTACATGAGAGTTTATTCCTGTTTAATACAGAATAAAGCTTGATTCCTCTTTCAGTTGAAATCATGCAATAAAACATCAAAATAATGCGATATATATATATATATATATATATATATATATATATATATATATATATATATATATATATATATATATATATAAGATATAGTTAACGAATATAGTGTTCTTTTTCTTTTGGAAGAAAGAGTTTTTTTGTTGCTTTTTTTGTTAGGATATAGTAAGAAGGGGTGGGATTTTTTTTATTCATGTTTAAATAGGGTCTGTTCATTTGTTATGAAAATCGGCTCATCAAAATGAGTTTATAAGTGTAAACTTCCACCCACTCCTTTGAACATGCTTGTGTTATTTTATGTATGTTTTTCTTTTCCATTTTTTAAATGTTCAAATAAATCACATTTGTAAAAAATCATGTGATAAAACATCAAAATAAAGCAGTAAAATGTTAAAATTATGCGATAAAGTCAAAATAATGTGATAAAACATCAAAATCATGTGATAGAACATGAAAATAATGCAATACAAAGTCAAAATATTGTGATAAAACATCAAAATGATGCAATAGAATGTCCAAATAGTGCAATGAAATGTCAAAATAATGCGATAAAGCAAAAATAATGTGAAAAAACAAAAAAATAATGCGATAAAACGTCCAAATAATGCGATAAAACATCAAAATCATGCGATAAAACATCAAAATAATGCAATAAAATGTCAAAATAATGTGATGAAAAAAAATCTGAGATTAAAAAAAGGCAAAATCACAAGATAAACACAAACAGTGTTACACAAGTTAATTTGGCCACATGTCACCTTTGACCTCCAGAGATCTCACAAACTATCTGTCGTAGGTGTTAACACCAATTATTAGAATTGTATAAATCTTCTTTATGCATCGTTTGGTACCAATCTGAAAGTTCTGTGACCCTCTGTTATGGAGTTATAACCCATAATGTGATTTTGACATGTTAGTTAATTGTGACCTTGACCCTTGACCTTTACTCAAATGGATCATTGCATCTGGTGCACATTAGTTATATGTACTATATGTATTGTTTGTGTCAAACACAGACATATCACGCTATAACTTAATCAATACTGGATATATTATCATAATATTACACACACTGACACATATATACATATAACCAAATGATCAATATTGCAAAAGGTCAAAGGTCAAGGTGGAATTTAGCAGAAAGGTCAAAATCACATTATTGGCTGTAATTCAAGAAGAGGTTGTCATAGAAACTGGAGATTGACACAAAATGGGGGTGGGGTTAAACATTTTGTGAATACTAGTTCAAATTTAAAAACTTTTCCATGCTTTTTTTTCATCACGTATCAACCGTATTCCAGATAAGGGTTTCCATGGAAACGGTGTATTAGGCTCTTGTCTTCTTTGCAGGTTTGTGAAGCTCCTCACCTGAAGCTGGTCTTAGATGTTTCACATCTGGAAGGTTCTGCTCTGCTTCACTCCACACTTCTACCTGCTCCTCTTTAATGTGGACCACCTCAGGGTTCTGCTGGTCCTGGTCCTGGTGCTGGTCCAGACTGGAATTGAAGTCCTGCTGCTCAGTGGAAACTGGTGTTTTCTTCTCCCAGATGTGTGGAACATCTGCAGCAGCAAATAACACACACACACATTCACAACAATTCACTTTAATTGACTGTTTTAGTGAATGACTGGTGTCATAGTTAACATCAGAGGTGGTAAAAGTACGTAGCCTAGGATCTAGACTGTCCCCAGTGGCCGCAAATAGTATTTGCTACGGGGGAGAGTCTAGAAAGTCTAGGCGAATTTGTGGGCGGGATAACCGCTGTCTGTCAAGTTTTCTCTTTACACAACGCCACGCTATTGGATGGGTAACCAGTCAGAGCCAACCAGTCAGAGCCAACCAGTCAGAGCGATGAACATGGATTTCGTAGACAGCGTCACCGGAAGAACACACCAGAATGTAGTCTCAAAACGAGTGCAGCAGCTTAGCTAGGACTCCCGTACACTATTTGGCACCGGCCGCTTCGGATCTCCTCCGGGTCGCCTTTGCCGAGTTGTGCTGCTCGTATTCCCAGTTTTTCAGCCTCTTGCAACTGGTCATCCATTAGGGCTAAAAGGGGTGACACAACCATCACCAGCGGGTTGTGCAGACCCATGCGTCGTCCCACTAGCGGAGCCAGCTGATAAATCAAACTTTTGCCATACCCGGTGGGCAAAACTCCGACAACGTCCCTTTTTTCCAAAAACAGCTTAAGTGCCGTTTTCTGCTCCTCTCACAGGGAAAAGTGTCATTTTAAATCACCTAGCGTTGCTGCCAAAGCCAGCTCGAATGGTTGTTCCTGGTGATGAGCCATGTTGTCTAGCAGCTAGCAACTGGTGTTACGGCAATGTGTGCTAGCTAGCAGCTACGCCTTCTTCTTCTCTTTGGTGTGCTAGCTGCTACGTCTCTGCGACTACAACATTACGTGTCGTATTTGTGTCGTCATGAGGCAGGGCGGGCTCCAATCCCGCCCCTCGCGATTTGATTGGTCCGACCCAGTTGGGATTTTCAGATCCTAGGCTGTCTAGTCTGTCTCCCCGTAGCAAATACCATTTGCAGCCACTGGGGACAGACTAGATCCTAGGCTAAAAAGTACTCACATTCTGTACTTAAGTAGAAGTACAGCTACTTGTGTGAAAAAGTAGAAGTACTGATTCAACTGGGTCTAAGAACAGGGACTGTGTGGGACTTTATTAATAAAATTAAATTGAACTACTTTACTGAAGTAAAAGTAAAAAAGTAAAAAATAAAACTGTTTTTTTGTGCTATGGATGTAGCCACAGTTGCCCTGGGGCAGACTGACAGAAGCCTGGCTACCGTTTGGTGCCTACGACCGGACATTCATACTCATTCACACTGGAGGCAAGGAGGGTGAAGTGTCTTGCCCAAGGACACAACAGACTGACTCGGACAGAGCGGGAATCGAACCGCCAACCCTTTGGTTAATGGACAAACTACTCTACCAACTGAACCATGGCTAGCCCCATATATTTATATAAATGTAAAAAGTATAAAGTACAAATATTTATATAAATGTAAAGAGTATAAAGTACATATATTTATATAAATGTAAAGAGTATAAAGTACATGTATTTATATAAATGTAAAGAGTATAAAGTACAAATATTTATATAAATGTAAAGAGTATAAAGTACAAATATTTATATAAATGTAAATAGTATAAAGTACATATATTTATATAAATGTAAGGAGTATAAAGTACAAATATTTATACAAAAATGTTAAAAGTAAAAAGTTGCCAGAAAAATAAATACTCCAGTCAAGTACAGATACCTAAACACTACAGTAAGGAAAGTACTTTTACTTAGTTACTTCCACCTCTGGTTAACATCCTTTATTCAGACTCCACTAACTCTGACCTTTGACCCTTCATTCACTCCCATGTTAAACTCACCCGTTCGTAATAAAACGGTGTTAAATTCTCTTCTTCTGTCCTTCTCTTCTTTAGTTCGACACAGTTCCTCCTCGTACTCTGCTATGGTTCTTTCAAACAAAACAAATATTTCTTCAGCAGCTAAACTTAGTCTCTGCTCCACCAACGACCTCAGAATATCAACTTTTTTGGACATTTTCCCCACGTTTTCTCCAGATAAAGTCTGTCAGAAACAGCTCGTCTCCATCACACACAGGTCTGTTATCAGCTAACAAGCTATGGTAATGTTAGCATCACACACAGGTCTGTTATCAGCTAACAAGCTATGGTAATGTTAGCATCACACACAGGTCTGTTATCAGCTAACAAGCTATGGTAATGTTAGCATCACACACAGGTCTGTTATCAGCTAACAAGCTATGGTAATGTTAGCATCACACACAGGTCTGTTATCAGCTAACAAGCTATGGTAATATTAGCATCACACACAGGTCTGTTATTGGCTAGCAGGCTATGAGAACGTTAGCATCGGTTAGCTAATAAAAGAATGGGCGGCAATACAACAGGCCCAGAATGTGAACAAAACAATGTCCAGTCCGGTGCTTTCATCCGGATCCAAGGCTTCTGCTGGTTCTGACAGACTGAGAGAAATAGACTTTAGACCCGAACACCAGAAAACCCACTCTCATTACTGTGTCAAGTTGCGTACTTCCGGTGTAAGAGTTGTTCCTTCAAAATAAAAAAAATAAAATAAAAACACACATACACACATTACAGTTATATCAGTTTGTATCTCACAATTGTGACTTTTTATTTCATAACTTTGACTTATTTCATCATTTTTTCCTTTTTTTTATCTCTTCTCTAATGATTATGAATTTCTTATTCCATATTTATGACTGTGTCACTGATAAACAATAGTTTTGCTTCGGGGTCTTTACCTCATTCATTCTGCACCTGAAATTCTCCAACACAGAAATGAATGTAATATTTCTATGATAGAATATTTCCATGATATATATCCATTATAGAATATTTCCATTATAGAATATTTCTAATACCAACATGTCACATCAGTCAAATTCTAAATGTTGTATTTTCTGGACTATCAGTCACTCCACAGTATTAATGTCACCAGCCCAAAAATGCAGAATAAAGAAGAAACAAACGTTTATAAATCACACCAGAGCAAAGTCACATTTTGGGGTAAATGTATTTAATAAAATCCAGGCAGAACACTGCAGGTGAATGAACATATTTATACACTTCAGTAGAAGCATGGACTGTATTTTCCACTGTGATGGAAACGTTTACCTTGACTGGGTCACTACATCTCACTGATATTGTTTGTCATTAAGTTCTGTGTGAAAGTCTCAGTGATAATGTAAACAGTAATTTCGTACGTTCCTGAAGAGAGTTTCTCACTCTCTCCAAGGACAGACAGGGTCTGAGAAAGACCATCTTATCTTCCTCCCTCTCCACCTGGGGAATGGCTAGAGCACAGGTGTCAAACTCCAGTCCTCGAGGGCCAGTGTCCTGCATGTTTTAGATGTTTCCCTCTTCCATGTGATTCAGTTTAACCCTTTAACTCCTGAGAACTAACAAAATAACTGGTAACATGAGCAAAGTAAAGACACAAATGGCAGAAAATCAAAGAAAAAATTAAAAATTAAAAGAACCAAAATGTAGAAAAATAAATAAAATTAACAAACACTAATAAATATTTACAAAATGACAAATAATGTGGAAAATTTAAGGAAAAAAATTACTAAAGAAGAAAATTAGTATTGACATTTGGTCACAGGATAAAAAAAAAGGTTAAATAAAATAATAATAATAATAATAATAATAATAATAATAATAATAATAATAATAATAATAATAATAATAATAAATTAAATACAATTTTGGTACCTTTTCCATGCACAAAATAAAGTAAAACTGTTGAATTTTTCTGAATATTTAAACAAAATC
>CM035793.1:47376387-47721387 GCA_020466265.1 Siphamia tubifer | reverse complement strand
GTCGTGAGTCTTCATATGTATCTGCAGATGATGTTTGCGTCTGAAGCGTCTCTGACAGATGGTGCAGTCGAACGGTTTCTCTCCGGTGTGAACTCTCATGTGTCTCTTGACGTTACTCCTTTTTCCAAACCCCTGGTGACACATGGGACACCTGAAGGGTTTCTCGCCTGTGTGGGAGGTCATGTGACTGTGTAGACTGGACTTCTGGGTAAATCTGCCCCCGCATAGGGAACAACCGAAGGGTTTCTCTCCAGTGTGGATCCTGCTGTGCGTGTTTAAAGATGACTGTCGACAGAAGGTTTTGGGACAAACAGAGCAGCCGTAGACTTTCCGTTCACATCCCATTCGACGTCCAGGCAAGTCTGTGTTCTTCATCATCATCATCATCTTCATCATGGTGTGTGTGGGTGAGTGTGTTTCGTGCTTCAGAGCAAATGTTTGTTGACCTTGGTCAGAATCATCCAGTTTGTGTCCTGTGTGAGTGTCCATGTGTTGGTCCAGTAAACTCTTACTGTCAAAGCTTCTTCTCTTTCCACTCTCCATGTGGACCAGGTTAATGTCTGCTTCTGATCCTCCACCGTCGTCTCCATCACTTTCTGTTTCCATGTGTTCAGTTGAGCTGTTTGTTGGAAGCTTTGACTCAGGTTTGTGCTTCAGGGTCTGGTCTTCATCGCTGTCCTCAGTTTCCTCACAGTCTTCATTCTGCTCATCACTTTTTCTTTGTAAATGTCTATGTGGATGGAAGCTGCTGGATGCTTCTGATCCTCCACAGTCCACTTTATTTGCTTCCTCTTTGTTCTCCTCAGTTTGGCTTTGATTCAGCTGTGAGGACTTGACTTTCTCCTCATCATCATCATCATCATCATCTTCACTCTTCACAGGGACAGGAGTGGATGGAAACTTGGTGATATTAACTTCCTGGCTGGTCCACAGTTCCTCCTGTTCCTCTTTAATGTGTGGGGGTTCTGCTTCTGGTTCCTCCTGGTCCACAGTGGGATTCCACTCCTGCTGCTCAGGAGGAACATCTGCTTTAACCACCGACAGCTGCTGGACGTCTGGAGAATATCAAGCAAATACTGTTAGACTCTTCTGTTACACTTAGAGTTTGGTGATAAAACTGACACTACTATTGTTAGAGTTCAAAAAACTCATCATTTGGACTTTTTATCTGATAATTTTGCCTTTTACCTGAAATTTGCCTTTTTATTTCCTAATTTTGAGTTTTTACCTCATAAAATTTACTTTATCTCATATTTTTTTGGTCATAATTATGGATTTCAAAAATGTTGTCATTTTCTCTAGAAATTGTGTATATTTATCTCATATTTATGACTGTATGTAAAAAAAATCATAAAAATGAATTATTTCTATGCAGTTTCATTTCCATTACAACATGTATCTAAACTAAAGACAAACATGTCCAAACTAAAGACAAACATGTCCAAACCTGTTTTGTGTATCAGGACTGTAGGATTCCAAACACAGTCCAGTATTTGTCTTTGTCTGTGGTTTTCTTCTTTAGTTCGACACAGTTCCTCCTCGTACTCTGCTATGGTTCTTTCAAACAAACCAAATATCTCTTCAGCAGCTAAAGTTAGTCTCTGCTCCACCAACGACCTCAGAATCTCAACTTTTTGGGACATTTTTTTCCACTTTTCTTCACAAACACTTTGTCTCCATCACCCACTGACAGCTGTTAACAGCTAGCGACCTCAGCTAACGTTAGCATCACTGAATCAATATCTATAGTAACCGATCAATTAGAATGTAAACAGAACACATTCTAGTTAGTTGGTTTCAGTCGTTAACGGGAGTTCTGTTGGTTCTGTTGGACTGAAACACTTTACAAAAGAAAACGAAGGAGTTACATTCGAAATAAACCATTTAAAGCTAAAGACATATTAGCACTTCCGGTGTCGGATTGTGTTCGTGACGGCTCCTACAAAATAAAAGCCCGCAGATGTCAGGCTTGTGTTACAGCACCATCCAGTATCTCCGGTGGGTTAATGGACATGTGTTTCTACGAGCCTCTGACTGAACAAGCTTAAACTACTGCAGTGATGCTACACACACATTTAAAATGTTCAGTGTTCAGCACATCCACCTACAGGCTCGTGTCATCGACAATGTTCAGCTTTTTGGGGATATTTGATGAATAGACAAAGTTGTAAATGTAAAATACAAAGTCCAAATGATTAGATAAAAAAGATTTAGTCAAATTGATGAGTTTTTTTTAACTGACAATAGAAGAGTCAAACACACTGAGTACTACTGTGTACTACACATTAGTACTCAGTAGTAAACAGTAGTATACAATAGTATACAGTAGTACACAGTGGTACACAGTAGTATACAGTAGTACACAGTAATACACAGTGGTACACAGTAGTATACAGTAGTATACAGTAGTACACAGTAGTATACAGTAGTACACAGTAGTACACAATAGTATACAGTAGTACACAGTGGTACACAGTAGTATACAGTGGTACACAGTAGTACACAGTAGTATACAGTAGTACACAGTGGTACACAGTAGTATACAGCAGTACACAGTAGTATACAGTAGTATACAATAGTATACAGTAGTACACAGTGGTACACAGTAGTATACAGCAGTACACAGTAGTATACAGTAGTATACAATAGTATACAGTAGTACACAGTGGTACACAGTAGTATACAGCAGTACATAGTAGTATACAGTAGTATACAATAGTATACAGTAGTACACAGTGGTACACAGTAGTATACAGTAGTACACAGTAGTATACAGTAGTACACAGTAGTATACAGTAGTATACAATAGTATACAGTAGTACACAGTGGTACACAGTAGTATACAGTAGTACACAGTAGTATACAGCAGTACACAGTAGTATACAGTAGTATACAATAGTATACAGTAGTACACAGTGGTACACAGTAGTATACAGCAGTACACAGTAGTATACAGTAGTATACAATAGTATACAGTAGTACACAGTGGTACACAGTAGTATACAGTAGTACACAGTAATATACAGTAGTACACAGTAGTATACAGTAGTATACAATAGTATACAGTAGTACACAGTGGTACACAGTAGTATACAGTAGTACACAGTAGTATACAGTAGTATACAGTAGTATACTACTGTGTACTGAAAGATGACGACGGAACATGTTTACAATGTTTACCAAAAGGGTTTGACCCAGTGACACCAACTAAGAAATACTACAACCTTTACTGAAATACTACAACCTTTACTGAAATACTACAACCTTTACTGAAATACTACAACCTTTACTGAAATACTACAACCTTTACTGAAATACTACAACCTTTACTGAAATACTACAACCTTTACTGAAATACTACAACCTTTACTGAAATACTACTACCTTTACTGAAATACTATTACCTTTACTGAAATACTACTATCTTTACTGAAATACTACTACCTTTACTGAAATGCTACAGCCTTTACTGAAATACTATTACCTTTACTGAAATACTACAACCTTTACTGAAATACTACTATCTTTACTGAAATACTATTACCTTTACTGAAATACTATTACCTTTACTGAAATACTATTACCTTTACTGAAATACTACTACCTTTACTGAAATACTACTACCTTTACTGAAATACTACTACCTTTACTGAAATACTATTACCTTTACTGAAATACTACTATCTTTACTGAAATACTACTACCTTTACTGAAATACTATTACCTTTACTGAAATACTACTATCTTTACTGAAATACTACAACCTTTACTGAAATACTACTACCTTTACTGAAATACTATTACCTTTACGGAAATACTACTATCTTTACTGAAATACTACTACCTTTACTGAAATACTACAACCTTTACTGAAATACTACTATCTTTACTGAAGTACTACAACCTTTACTGAAATACTACTACCGTTACTGAAATACTACAACCTTTACTGAAATACTACTACATTTACTGAAATACTACTATATTTACTGAAATACTACAAACTTTACTGAAATACTATTACCTTTACAGAAATACTACAACCTTTACTGAAATACTATTACCTTTACTGAAATACTACTACCTTTACTGAAATACTACTACCTTTACTGAAATACTACAACCTTTACTGAAATACTACTACCTTTACTGAAATACTATTACCTTTACTGAAATACTACAACCTTTACTGAAATACTACTACCTTTACTGAAATACTATTACCTTTACTGAAATACTACTATCTTTACTGAAATACTACTACCTTTACTGAAATACTACAACCTTTACTGAAATACTACTACCTTTACTGAAATACAATTACCTTTACTGAAATACTACTATCTTTACTGAAATACTACTACTTTTACTGAAATACTACAACCTTTACTGAAATACTACTATCTTTACTGAAATACTATTACCTTTACTGAAATACTACTACCTTTACTGAAATACTACAACCTTCACTGAAATACTATTACCTTTACTGAAATACTACAACCTTTACTGAAATACTATTACCTTTATTGAAATACTATTACCTTTACAGAAATACCACAACCTTTACTGAAATACTATTACCTTTACTGAAATACTACTACCTTCACTGAAATACTACTACCTTTACTGAAATACTACAACCTTTACTGAAATACTACTACCTTTACTGAAATACTATTACCTTTACTGAAATACTACTATCTTTACTGAAATACTACTACCTTTACTGAAATACTACTACCTTTACTGAAATACTACTACCTTTACTGAAATACTACTACCTTTACTGAAATACTACAACCTTTACTGAAATACTACTACCTTTACTGAAATACTACTACCTTTACTGAAATACTACAACCTTTACTGAAATACTACTACCTTTACTGAAATACTATTACCTTTACTGAAATACTACTATCTTTACTGAAATACTACAACCTTTACTGAAATACTACTACCTTTACTGAAATACTATTACCTTTACTGAAATACTACTATCTTTACTGAAATACTACAACCTTTACTGAAATACTACTACCTTTACTGAAATACTATTACCTTTACGGAAATACTACTATCTTTACTGAAATACTACTACCTTTACTGAAATACTACAACCTTTACTGAAATACTACTACCTTTACTGAAATACTACTACCTTTACTGAAATACTATTACCTTTACTGAAATACTATTACCTTTACTGAAATACTACTACCTTTACTGAAATACTACTACCTTTACTGAAATACTACTACCTTTACTGAAATACTACAACCTTTACTGAAATACTACTACCTTTACTGAAATACTATTACCTTTACTGAAATACTACTATCTTTACTGAAATACTACTACCTTTACTGAAATACTACTATCTTTACTGAAATACTATTACCTTTACTGAAATACTATTACCTTTACTGAAATACTATTACCTTTACTGAAATACTACTACCTTTACTGAAATACTACTACCTTTACTGAAATACTACAACCTTTACTGAAATTCTACTACATTTACTGAAATACTATTACCTTTACTGAAATACTACTACCTTTACTGAAATACTACAACCTTTACTGAAATACTACTATCTTTACTGAAATACTACTACCTTTACTGAAATACTACTATCTTTACTGGAATACTACTACCTTTACTGAAATACTATTACCTTTACTGAAGTACTACTATCTTTACTGAAATACTACTATCTTTACTGAAATACTACAACCTTTACTGAAATACTACAACCTTTACTGAAATACTACTACCTTTACTGAAATACTACTACCTTTACTGAAATACTATTACCTTTACTGAAATACTACTACCTTTACTGAAATACTACTACCTTTACTGAAATACTATTACCTTTACTGAAAGTCACTTGGTTAATTTAAATATTTGAAGTTCCCAATTCGACCAAAAGCAGAAGAGAATAATGTTAAACCATAATTATCACACGTATCCACATAAAGAACTGATGCTGTACATTTAATACAGACTAAACTCGACTGTGTTCTAGAAGTGACTCGTTAGCACCCCCTAAAGGATTTCAAACAAAACCTCCATAATGGAGACAAAGACAGAAATACCAGCTCCAGGAGCAACGACAGGAACAGAAAGATCAAGTTGGTCCAGTTCCAGACATTGTTTATAGTGTGTTCATTTTAATTAATGATGCTAATGCTAATGCTAACACATTAAACTAGATCAGTTGTAGAGTTCAGACCTCAGTGAAGCAGCACCAGTCTGTGCTAACGCTAACGCTAACACATTAAATCTGCCAAGGTTTGGATCTGGATGTTCAGAACTTATTTATAAACTAGTGTTCTGTGTTCACTAACCATTTATTTTATGGATCATTAACAATCCCTTAGAGGGTTTAAAAACATTCCCAGAAATCCTGGCTCCTGTTTTTCACATATGTCCATTTCAATATTCGACCACGTATGACGTCACTCTGACGTTATGTGACGTCGCACAATGACCAAATGTCACATGTTAGATCTAATGTTAAATATGAAGCACAAGATATTGTCTGATTTAACTAAATATGTCAATAACCTGCTTTAAGGTTAAAGGTCATACATTTACCAAATATACCATTGGTGCGACGTCATGTGACGTCTTTACGTGACGTCATGGAGCCTATGGGTGTTATCTCATCTGAGGTCAGAAGGTCAGATGAAGTGAAAGAAAAAAAACACCTGATACTATCTGGTCTGGGAAGGGGAACATTTTTCGATAGTAACTGGTGGGTCGTGTATTATTCCGCTTATTCTACGGATTATTACAGTTTATTACTGTCACTACTCTAACAGACTAGTGTTGTGAAAGAGTCAATAAGATGTGGGTTATGCGGGGCAGACAGAAGGGGCGGTGCAGAGAGTTTTAGGTGGAGAAAAGAGAGAGAGGATGTACACAGTCAGGTCGACCGTAGCAGGTGTTGTCCTGTTCTTACAAATAAATACTGAAAACAAAGCTCACTGAAACCGCTCTTTGTTTTCTAACCCCGGAGTAAAATACTGACCACGGCCCTGGATATTTTGTATGAGAGGAGGACGGTGATGTCCCCTGATTTCCTGACTATGGTCAGGATATGTTAGCACTGGATAAGCTAGCAGTTACAATGAAGCTAATATTTACTTTAAAAGTGGCCGAACTACCTGCGGAGTGATATGGTACAGTGAATCTGAAGTGACAAAACCTGTTACCATGGGCAGCGGGCGGTTATCGAAAAAAATCCGCCCGCTGAACAGAACGTTCTAGAGGGCCGTAGAATAAACAAACAAAACCTCCTTTGCAGAAATAATAATTTTTTAAACACAAAGTGGAAAGTGTGCATTGTGTTGAAAATCACCTGGACACCACAGAGTTCATGTTCCCAGATTTGTCCTCTTATTTAGATATCCCAGATTTATGCTCTTATTCCTAGCATTAGCAAGTAGATATCCCAGATTTATGCTCTTATTCCTAGCATTAGCAAGTAGATATCCCAGATTTATGCTCTTATTCCTAGCATTAGCAAGTAGATATCCCAGATTTATGCTCTTATTCCTAGCATTAGCAAGTAGATATCCCAGATTTATGCTCTTATTCCTAGCATTAGCAAGTAGATATCCCAGATTTATGCTCTTATTCCTAGCATTAGCAAGTAGATATCCCAGATTTATGCTGTTATTCCTAGCGTTAGCATATAGATATCCCAGATTTATGCTCTTATTCCTAGCATTAGCATGTAGATACCCCAGATTTATGCTCTTATTCCTAGCATTAGCATGTAGATATCCCAGATTTATGCTCTTATTCCTAGCATTAGCAAGTAGATATCCCAGATTTATGCTCTTATTCCTAGCGTTAGCATGTAGATATCCCAGATTTATGCTCTTATTCCTAGCATTAGCAAGTAGATATCCCAGATTTATGCTCTTATTCCTAGCATTAGCAAGTAGATATCCCAGATTTATGCTCTTATTCCTAGCGTTAGCATGTAGATATCCCAGATTTATGCTGTTATTCCTAGCGTTAGCATATAGATATCCCAGATTTATGCTCTTATTCCTAGCATTAGCATGTAGATACCCCAGATTTATGCTCTTATTCCTAGCATTAGCATGTAGATATCCCAGATTTATGCTCTTATTCCTAGCATTAGCAAGTAGATATCCCAGATTTATGCTCTTATTCCTAGCGTTAGCATGTAGATATCCCAGATTTATGCTCTTATTCCTAGCATTAGCAAGTAGATATCCCAGATTTATGCTCTTATTCCTAGCATTAGCAAGTAGATATCCCAGATTTATGCTCTTATTCCTAGCGTTAGCATGTAGATATCCCAGATTTATGCTCTTATTCCTAGCATTAGCAAGTAGATATCCCAGATTTATGCTCTTATTCCTAGCATTAGCAAGTAGATATCCCAGATTTATGCTCTTATTCCTAGCGTTAGCATGTAGATATCCCAGATTTATGCTCTTATTCCTAGCATTAGCAAGTAGATATCCCAGATTTATGCTCTTATTCCTAGCATTAGCAAGTAGATATCCCAGATTTATGCTCTTATTCCTAGTGTTAGCATGTAGATATCCCAGATTTATGATCTTATTCCTAGCATTAGCATGTAGATATCCCAGATTTATGATCTTATTCCTAGCGTTAGCATGTAGATATCCCAGATTTATGATCTTATTCCTAGCGTTAGCATGTAGATATCCCAGATTTATGATCTTATTCCTAGCGTTAGCATGTAGATATCCCAGATTTATGATCTTATTCCTAGTGTTAGCATGTAGATATCCCAGATTTATGATCTTATTCCTAGTGTTAGCATGTAGATATCCCAGATTTATGATCTTATTCCTAGCGTTAGCATGTACATATCCCAGATTTCTGATCTTATTCCTAGCGTTAGCATGTAGATATCCCAGATTTATGATCTTATTCCTAGCATTAGCAAGTAGATATCCCAGATTTATGCTCTTATTCCTAGCGTTAGCATGTAGATATCCCAGATTTATGCTCTTATTCCTAGCATTAGCAAGTAGATATCCCAGATTTATGATCTTATTCCTAGCGTTAGCATGTAGATATCCCAGATTTATGATCTTATTCCTAGGGTTAGCATGTAGATATCCCAGATTTATGATCTTATTCCTAGCGTTAGCATGTAGATATCCCAGATTTATGATCTTATTCCTAGCGTTAGCATGTAGATATCCCAGATTTATGATCTTATTCCTAGCGTTAGCATGTAGATATCCCAGATTTATGATCTTATTCCTAGCGTTAGCAAGTAGATATCCCAGATTTATGATCTTATTCCTATAGACAAACTCACTCATGACCTTTAACCAGAGGTGAGACAAGTTTAGGAGGATCTGGGAACCTATATATTCCGTTTTACAAAGACTCTCACCTCTCATCTATTTCTGGAGGACTGGAACTGTTTGCTCTTTCATATATGTTCATGTATATGTTTGTTTCTTAATTTTTTGTTGTTTTGGCGTGGGTTTTTACAAATGACAGATTCCTGAAGTTCTGTTGCTTTAACAGTTTGTGTGTTTGTACACATTTCCTCTGTTCTCACTCTAGTGTCGACCATTCTTACCAGATCGTTCTGATGTAGAAGGAGACGCATGAAACACATGAGGATGAAACAGACCCAGTTTCAGATGAATCCATTATTTCTAATCATATTGAATTTTCACATCGTCACAGCAGAGATTTGTTGTTTTCAACATGTATTTGATGATTTAACATAATGATGGATTTGTGATTTGACAAGATCACAGATTTCATATAATTCATGAAGTTACCGCTCTAAGTGGATTTTGAGTTTTGTTTTATTTTGTTATGTACTTATAAAAAAAAATAAACAATAAAGAGAATCTAAAGAAAATCACCAGGGTTAATGTTCGTTTTACATTTGGATAATGTCAATATTTTCATAATTAAATTTTTTTTTTCAGTAAAACAAAGACATAAATGTGTACTTATTATTTATAAATTATTATGTTTTCATTTTACTGCAGATCAAATCAGACTGAATGTGGAAATTGAACAACATTAGTTTATAGAGTTCTGCTGTACATCATTTTGGGATCATATTTGTGGAACCTGAACTAAAAAAATCAGTTTCAAAACAGTATCTGTGGAATTTAGACACTTTCCAAACTCATCCCAGTGGTTGGATGTTCGACAGGCTTGTTCTAAAGTCTTCCTGTGTCATTATTCCTCCTGTACTTTAGTTTCCCTCAGTGTGATTCCACTGAACGTGTGCTGCTCTTCTACTCTCTGGTGTGGATGTTCATATGTATGGTCAGATGGTGTTTCCGTTTGAAGCTTTTCTGACAAACCACACATGTGTACGGTCTCTCTCCTGTGTGGAGCCTCATGTGATTCTTCAAACTGGTCCTCTGGGTGAATCTTTTCCCACATTCTGAACAGGCGTACGGTCTCTCTCCAGTGTGGAGCCTCATGTGACGCTCCAAACTCTTCTTCTGAATAAATCTTTTGTTGCATTTGGAGCAGATAAAGGGTTTCTCGCCGGTGTGGAGCCTCATGTGAGTGGTGAGGATAGAATTACTCGTCAATGTTTTCCCACAAACTGGACAAACGAAGCCGTATGACAGTCCTGTGTGGACTCTCATGTGGATTTTTAGATAAGACTTAGAGCAGAATGTTTTAGGGCACAGAGAGCACTGGTATAATTTCCTTTCAGATCCCACATCATTGTGTATCAGGTTACTGTTCTGTTGACGTTGGTCAGAATCATCCAGTTTGTGTCCTGTGTGAGTGTCCATGTGTTGGTCCAGTAAACTCTTACTGTCAAAGCTTCTTCTCTTTCCACTCTCCATGTGGACCAGGTTAATGTCTGCTTCTGATCCTCCACCGTCGTCTCCATCACTTTCTGTTTCCATGTGTTCAGTTGAGCTGTTTGTTGGAAGCTTTGACTCAGGTTTGTGCTTCAGGGTCTGGTCTTCATCGCTGTCCTCAGTTTCCTCACAGTCTTCATTCTGCTCATCACTTTTTCTTTGTAAATGTCTATGTGGATGGAAGCTGCTGGATGCTTCTGATCCTCCACAGTCCACTTTATTTGCTTCCTCTTTGTTCTCCTCAGTTTGGCTTTGATTCAGCTGTGAGGACTTGACTTTCTCCTCATCATCATCATCATCATCTTCACTCTTCACAGGGACAGGAGTGGATGGAAACTTGGTGATATTAACTTCCTGGCTGGTCCACAGTTCCTCCTGTTCCTCTTTAATGTGTGGGGGTTCTGCTTCTGGTTCCTCCTGGTCCACAGTGGGATTCCACTCCTGCTGCTCAGGAGGAACATCTGCTTTAACCACCGACAGCTGCTGGACATCTGGAGAATATCAAGCAAATACTGTTAGGCATGAAGAAGTAGTACCATATTTTCCAGACTATAAGGTGAACTAAAAATACTTTAATTTTATCCAAAAACCACAGTACACCTTATATATTGATTAATTCTAGTTGTGTTTAGTGACTGGGAATTTTGACTTTTTATATGATAATTTAGACTCTTTTAAAGTTACATTTATTTGAACCAGTGTGTTTTGTTCTAGTTTATAGTTATTGTGACTGTTTATCTTCACTTAATGCTCCTTATAATCCAGTTCACCTTATAGTGTGAATCATTAAACTTAAATAAATCATTAAAGTTAACGTTGACAGTGATTATTCATGGACATTCAGTACGTACTCCATCAGATGTAGGACACTATGTTTACACATGATCATTTAGAATTACATCAAAAGGAAAGAGGGGTGTTGGCCTAGTGTTGACTTAGGGCACCACATTGACCACAACCGGCCCTGTGTCTACCACAATATAGAATTAACCACATTTTCACAGAACATGCAAAATGCAGGAAAAATGAAATGTTGACAAATCACCTAAAAAAGGTCAAATGCAGAGGAAACCCGTTTTCATTCACTACAAAAAATATCCGCATGCATATAAAGGCTAAACAACGGTTTCATTTTCAATCAAACCTTTGGCTAAAATACACACAAACGTGTCCAAACCTGTTTTATTGATCAGGACTCTGGGTTTCAGAACTGTTTCCAGTATTTGTCTTTGTCTGTGGTTTTCTTTTTTAGTTCGACACAGTTCCTCCTCGTACTCTGCTATGGTTCTTTCAAACAAACCAAATATCTCTTCAGCAGCTAAAGTTAGTCTCTGCTCCACCATTAATTTCAATACCAACACGTTTGATGACATTTCCCCCAGTTTTTCTTCACATAACCTTCGTCAGAAACAAACTTTTGTCGGCATCGGGTCCGTTAGCAGCTAGCGAGCTAAGCTAACTTTAGCTCAGCTAACTTTAGCGTCAGTGAAATAATAATAGATGAATAAAGAGTAAAACAGATGCAGAAAGTGAACAGAACAAAGCCCACCCCGTTCTTTACATCCTTTTACACAAGTCCTGTTGATTTGAATGGACTTAATTCAACACTATCAGACAGAAAACAAAGATATTTCATTAGTTTTAGCCAAAGTAACAGTATTGACCCGTTAGCATTTCCGGGGTCAGAGTGAATGAAGTCCTACAAAATAAAAGACTACGGCTGTGTCCGAAACCACTCACTCGTTCCCTACTCCCTACATAGGGAAATACATGTAGTGCACTACATAGGTCACTACATAGTGAACTCAATTGAAAACGTTTGGGACACTACTACAGCGCTGTTTAAATGCGCCATCACCATCGAAGAATTAAAACGTAAAAAAAAATTAAACATGATCATGATAAACATGATATACATCATATCAAGTAAGGACATTGGATGATATTTTTTATTTTAACCAAAGAACTGTGCCTAATGCAAACCTTATTTATACATTGTTTAATATTGTATTTTACTGTAGTTCAGGTTGTCGTTGTTTTTTTTGTTTTTGTTTTTGTTTTACAAAATCCCCAAGTTTATGTTTATTTTTAGATATTTAATTTTGTATTTAATTTTAAGTTGTTTTATTATCCTCATTTTTTAATTTTTTAATTTATTTTTATTTTATGGAACATAAACAAACATCAACAAAACAGGACAACGAAGACAATCCATAAAGTTAATGCATAAAAAACAACAACAACAAAAAAAAAACAACAACAACAACAACAACAAAAGGAAAAAATAAGTCAAATACTTTCTGGGGTCAGATTAAAAGACAAAGCAGAAAACAAACTATAAAGGCGTACAGCATTCTTAGATTTTACTTTTCCCAAAGAGTCCAAAAAGATAACTAGTTCCTTCAACAAAACCTGGAAATGAGGCGTGACAGACATGAATTTACATCTATGAATGAAGTATTTTGCAAGTATAATAATATTGTTTACTAGAAATTCTATTTTTTATCCTCCAACACAACACCAAATTGAATGTTAACATAACATAAGGGTGACAAAGAATTATTTTCCAAGAGCCATTGATAAAGAGATTTCCAGAATCTATCAGCGATGTTACATGAAAAGGAAAAAGGTCTTCCTGAGTTTCAATATTCATTTTGCAAAATGTACATTCATTAACATCAACACTAAATCTAAAGCACAATAATTCTTTACATGGATAAACAACATTCTTTGTCTTAAAGTGCACTTCTTTAGCTTTCGGTGGTATAGGAAATTTCACATAATTCCATCTAAGCCTCTTAATAGTAGCTGCATCAGTCGTCTATCTTTTTATTATATAACGTCTTTTTAAGGGTGATGGGAAACATTCTTCAGAAAGTAATGATCTTAGAAATGTATTTTTGCTACATTTATCAGATAAAAAAAGACAATCTTGAATAAATAATGGATACATTCGGGGTATTGGTGATTCATAAACTAAAAATCCTTTGATTGTAGCTATAAGAGTTTGAGGTTTTGCTTTAACCACTTCATTAAATAATTCTCTACTACAGTTTAAGTTATACTTGGTCCTAAATTCTGTCAATTCTAATGTATTGCCTCTTTCATCCAATAAGTGTAGGATGGACCAGATATCCTGGTCTGACCATTCTTTAAAGTAAAAACACTTCTTATTTATTCAAATATATCTATTATTCCAAATCGGAGTATTGTGAGGAGAGAAATTATGTTTGAATATCATTTTCCAATAATAAAGGACCTGTTAGTGAAATTTGGAGACTTTGACTGGCACTTTACTTATTTCAAAATCACATTTCAACAAAAAATTCTACACCTTCAAAATCCATAAACAACTTTGGAAAATTAAACCAAAAAAGTTCATAGTTTTTGATAAAGTTCTGCAACCACTTCAGCGTTAGTGAACCATTCATATGATCAAAACCTTCCTGCAAAGATTTAATAACATCATTCTTCCTAATATAATGATGTCTATTGTTACAAATAAAATGAAAATTGTTTATATTAATAATCTTAATTATACGCTCAGGGATGTTCAAAGAATATGCTGGGTAAATTAACCTTGATAGACCTTCCATTTTTGAAAGCAAAATTTGTCCAAAAACAGACAGGTCCCTGTGTAAACATATATTCAGAATCGTTTTACTTTTTTCAGAGTGTTTTCAAAGTTAGTCTTCTCTCTATATTTCAAGTCCTTACACACTGTAATTCCTAAATATTTGACTTCTTTTTTTATTGGAATACCTTCAATAGACATTAGAGGTTGATCATGAATCGCCTTCAACTCACATTTATTTAGATTCAACTTAAGACCAGAAGCTTCTGAGAAGAAGGAAATCATTTTTAGATCTTTTGGTATTTGAGCAGCATTTTTTCAAAATAAACTTGTATCATCTGCCAGTTGACTTACAATTAAGGGACACCCCATAACATTTAGCTGCATGACACCTTGACTATTTTTGAACATAATAGCTCAAATTTCCGCCACCATAATAAAGATCAGAGGAGAGGCAGGACCACCTTGACCAATACCCCTCCTCACCTCAAATCTACTACAGGTACCGAATGGTAATGATATTGAACTATTTATGTCATTATAAAACATATTAATGATCTCTCTGAAGCCATCACCAAACCCAAAGGGCTGTAAAGTGTCCAAAATAAAAGGCTGTTCCACACTATCCAATGCTTTGCAAAAATCTAAAAATAAAATGAAATCATCATCTTCAATCCTATCACTATAATCAAGCACTAGCCTGACATTGTTCTGGATGGAGCGTTCTTTCAAAAACCCACAGTGTGTCACATTTGTACCATACCTTCTTTTAATCTATTAGCCACAATATGAGCAAAGCAAATGTATTTGTATAGAACATTTCATGTACAGGACAACTCAAGGTGCTTTACACAAAAACAGAAACAGAATAAAATTAAAATGATAAAGATTCATTAAAAGACAATTAAAATCAAGACATAAAAACATTTTAAAGCAAATAATAATTTAAGTAAAAGCTCCAGTGAACAATAATGTTTTCATCTGATTTAAATGAACTGACAGTTGTTCTCAGACCTCAGGTATTAACACTAGTTAACACTAGTTAACAGTAGTTAACAGTTGTTCTCTGACCTCAGGTATTAACACTAGTTAACACTAGTTAACAGTAGTTAACAGTTGTTCTCAGACCTCAGGTATTAACACTAGTTAACACTAGTTAACAGTAGTTAACAGTTGTTCTCAGACCTCAGGTATTAACACTAGTTAACACTAGTTAACAGTAGTTAACAGTTGTTCTCAGACCTCAGGTATTAACACTA
Organism: Siphamia tubifer; assembly: GCA_020466265.1. Classification (NCBI taxonomy): domain Eukaryota; kingdom Metazoa; phylum Chordata; class Actinopteri; order Kurtiformes; family Apogonidae; genus Siphamia; species Siphamia tubifer. Next base: position 47,705,664 of record CM035793.1, on the reverse strand, counting down.
GTTAACAGTAGTTAACACTAGTTAACAGTTGTTTTCAGACCTCAGGTATTAACACTAGTTAACAGTAGTTAACACTAGTTAACAGTTGTTTTCAGACCTCAGGTATTAACACTAGTTAACAGTAGTTAACACTAGTTAACAGTTGTTGTCAGACCTCAGGTATCCAGGTAGTTTGTTCCACAGTTTAGGAGCAGAGTAACAGAATGATGCTTCACTTTGTTTCGTTCTTATCTTTGGAACACACAGTAAACCTGTTCCTGATGACCTATGACCTCAGGGCTCTGGATGCTTCATAGGGAACCAGTAGGTCTAGGATGGATTTGGGTCCAAGGCCGTTTAGTTCTTTATAGACCAGGAGTAAGATTTAGAATTCTATCCTTTGACCCACAGGAAGAACATGTAAGGATTTGAGGACGGGTGTGATGTGGTCCAGTTTCCTGGTACTGGGGTGTGATGTGGTCCAGTTTAATGTTACTGGGGTGTGATGTGGTCCAGTTTCCTGGTACTGGGGTGTGATGTGGTCCAGTTTAATGTTACTGGGGTGTGATGGGTCCAGTTTCCTGGTACTGGGGTGTGATGTGGTCCAGTTTCCTGGTACTGGGGTGTGATGTGGTCCAGTTTCCTGGTACTGGTCAGGACTCTGGCAGCAGCGTTTTGGATCAGCTGTAGCTGCCTGATTGATTTTTTGTTTAGACCAGTTTATAATCTATAATCAATATAAACCAATTTATAATCAATATTAAGTAGTGTAATAGGTCTGAGATTCTCCAAGTACTTTTTTATCCTTGTCCGGTTTGGGAATAAGTGTTATTAACCTTGTTTCATTGTGAGCATGAAGGACTTATTCATGAAGCATTCACATATAGACAAAAAGAACTATTCTTTTATTTCATTCCAAAAGAATTGATAAAAATTGGATGATAATCCATCCTGTCCAGGTGCTATCCCTAAACTAAGTCTTTTGATCGCATTATCCAATTCATACATTTGGATTTGCGCATCACATAGTCCCTTAAAATCACTACTGATTTTGGGGATGTGATGTTTAATACTTTGAAAAAGCTCATCAGATTTGTTTTTAGAATGAGATATTTGATCAAATCTATGGACTTCATTAGACAGCTGTTTAGGGTCTGTACATTCAACATCATTTATCATAAGCACATTAACTTTCTTGTCTTTTTTTTTTTATCTAAACCAGAAGTATACAGTATTTTTCTCCCCCTCTTCTAACCCTAACCCTGGATCTTATATACGCCCCTCGTGCTTTCCTCATCTAGTTTCGATTGGAGGTTTATGAATATATTTTTGTCTGACTCTGAAATAAGTGTCTTGTACTATCTTAACTTCCTGTTCTCTGAAAGCTTTGCTTCTTTTTTTCCCAAATTGGATTGAGATTTGTCTAACCCTGTACTTAAAAAACTTCCACCTATTACAATAGCTACCGATTGTTGAATCAAATTGTATCTCTAACATCAAATCTTGAATTAAACTACAATAGTCGTCACATCTCAGAAGATCTCCATTAAATTTCCAGTGTGTTTTTCTTTTGTTATTGTGTTAAGATTGTAACACAAGAGATAAAAGGCAATGATCAGTTAAGGGTGCGTTTGATATTGATTCATCTGAAACAAAATCTACTAGTTCCAGTGTTAATAACCATAAATCAATTCGATATCTGACATTTCCATTTGGTTTTATCCATGAAAATTGACTAATGTTCATATTCCTACTTCTCCATATGTCAATAAGTACATGAGTATTACAGAGTTGTATTATAATGATTATTATTGAATTTAGATGGACATCTATCCAGCCAGTCATCAGGAGAAAAATTCAAATCACCACCAAACAAAATCAGGTTTGTACAGTAAACACAATATCAGAAACTTCTGATAACATAAGTTTATTTGGATTGAAGGAACTATAGCCATAAATGTTAACTAGAATAATCAGCAAACCTTCAATGTTTAAAACAACTGCCAACCAATGACTGAACACCTTGTCTCCTCACTGACTCCTCCAGAAGGAGGTGTCAGAGGCACATGAATGTGTTTCTTGCAGAAAAACAGTTAGTTTTTTGTCCTTTATAGTATAAAAAGTTAATTTTCTTTTAACATTGTCCTTGAGACCCCTCGTATTCAATGAAATAAAAGATAAATTGGCTTTCAACCTCACAGCAAAAACAAACAGAACAGTTAGAAATGAAAGTTAAAGAGTTTATAATGAAAAAGAAAAGAGAAAGTGGATACACTTCCTCTGTAAACATTTATTTTAACATATATTTTCACATATGCATGTGTCCAGGACAAGAGCAAAACACACCCTTCAAACAACAATCAAATCATTCTTGGACGGCGACCGCTAATGAAATAAGCCTTGTGCCATCTTTGCCCGGTTGACCCATGGACACAGCGCTGCTCTGGACACACTGTCCTCCTGTGTCAGATCTTCTACAAACTTCACTCCAGCTTCCCGCCACACGTTCGACTCCTTCGTCATCTTCACGGTGATGCCTCTGTGTGAATTAGACGATGATATATCGTGTTCTGTTCTCAGTTTTTTGTCCGATCCGATGCACTGTGTCAACAATGTCTTCCATTGTCTCCCAGTGTGGTGCTGTCTCACTGAGGACGGGGATGACTTCACCTCTCAGGTCTAAACTGTCTTTCCTTTAAACCTAAAATTCCACCTGCGTCTGTATCGGTCTTGTTCTCTGGACTTGTCCTTCAACGCCAACACATTCTGCCTGCAGGCGATTCAAGTCTTCCTCCATCATAGAAACTTTAGTTTTACACTCCTTCACCTCCATAGTTACTTTAGTTTTACACTCCTTCACCTCCATAGTTACTTTAGTTTTACACTCCTTCACCTCCATAGTTACTTTAGTTTTACACTCCTTCACCTCCATAGTTACTTTAGTTTTACACTCCTTCACCTCCATAGTTACTTTAGTTTTACACTCCTTCACCTCCATAGTTAGTTTAGTTTTACACTCCTTCACCTCCATAGTTAGTTTAGTTTTACACTCCTTCACCTCCATAGTTACCTTGGTTTTACACTCCTTCACCTCCATAGTTACTTTAGTTTTACACTCCTTCACCTCCATAGTTACTTTAGTTTTACACTCCTTCACCTCCATAGTTACTTTAGTTTTACACTCCTTCACCTCCATAGTTACTTTAGTTTTACACTCCTTCACCTCCATAGTTACTTTAGTTTTACACTCCTTCACCTCCATAGTTACTTTAGTTTTACACTCCTTCACCTCCATAGTTACTTTAGTTTTACACTCCTTCACCTCCATAGTTACTTTAGTTTTACACTCCTTCACCTCCATAGTTACTTTAGTTTTACACTCCTTCACCTCCATAGTTACTTTAGTTTTACACTCCTTCACCTCCATAGTTACTTTAGTTTTACACTCCTTCACCTCCATAGTTACTTTAGTTTTACACTCCTTCACCTCCATAGTTACTTTAGTTTTACACTCCTTCACCTCCATAGTTACTTTAGTTTTACACTCCTTCACCTCCATAGTTACTTTAGTTTTACACTCCTTCACCTCCATAGTTACCTTGGTTTTACACTCCTTCACCTCCATAGTTACTTTAGTTTTACACTCCTTCACCTCCATTGTTACTTTAGTTTTACACTCCTTCACCTCCATAGTTACTTTAGTTTTACACTCCTTCACCTCCATAGTTACTTTAGTTTTACACTCCTTCACCTCCATAGTTACTTTAGTTTTACACTCCTTCACCTCCATACAGTTACTTTAGTTTTACACTCCTTCACCTCCATAGTTACTTTAGTTTTACACTCCTTCACCTCCATAGTTACTTTAGTTTTACACTCCTTCACCTCCATAGTTACTTTAGTTTTACACTCCTTCACCTCCATAGTTAGTTTAGTTTTACACTCCTTCACCTCCATAGTTACCTTGGTTTTACACTCCTTCACCTCCATAGTTACTTTAGTTTTACACTCCTTCACCTCCATAGTTACTTTAGTTTTACACTCCTTCACCTCCATAGTTACTTTGGTTTTACACTCCTTCACCTCCATAGTTACTTTAGTTTTACACTCCTTCACCTCCATAGTTACTTTAGTTTTACACTCCTTCACCTCCATAGTTACCTTGGTTTTACACTCCTTCACCTCCATAGTTACTTTAGTTTTACACTCCTTCACCTCCATTGTTACTTTAGTTTTACACTCCTTCACCTCCATAGTTACTTTAGTTTTACACTCCTTCACCTCCATAGTTACTTTAGTTTTACACTCCTTCACCTCCATAGTTACTTTAGTTTTACACTCCTTCACCTCCATACAGTTACTTTAGTTTTACACTCCTTCACCTCCATAGTTACTTTAGTTTTACACTCCTTCACCTCCATAGTTACTTTAGTTTTACACTCCTTCACCTCCATAGTTACTTTAGTTTTACACTCCTTCACCTCCATAGTTACTTTAGTTTTACACTCCTTCACCTCCATAGTTAGTTTAGTTTTACACTCCTTCACCTCCATAGTTACCTTGGTTTTACACTCCTTCACCTCCATAGTTACTTTAGTTTTACACTCCTTCACCTCCATAGTTACTTTAGTTTTACACTCCTTCACCTCCATAGTTACTTTAGTTTTACACTCCTTCACCTCCATAGTTACTTTAGTTTTACACTCCTTCACCTCCATAGTTACTTTAGTTTTACACTCCTTCACCTCCATAGTTACTTTAGTTTTACACTCCTTCACCTCCATAGTTACTTTAGTTTTACACTCCTTCACCTCCATAGTTACTTTAGTTTTACACTCCTTCACTTCCATAGTTACTTTAGTTTTACACTCCTTCACCTCCATAGTTACTTTAGTTTTACACTCCTTCACCTCCATAGTTACTTTAGTTTTACACTCCTTCACCTCCATAGTTACTTTAGTTTTACACTCCTTCACCTCCATAGTTACTTTAGTTTTACACTCCTTCACCTCCATAGTTACTTTAGTTTTACACTCCTTCACCTCCATACAGTTACTTTAGTTTTACACTCCTTCACCTCCATAGTTACTTTAGTTTTACACTCCTTCACCTCCATAGTTACTTTAGTTTTACACTCCTTCACCTCCATAGTTACTTTAGTTTTACACTCCTTCACCTCCATAGTTAGTTTAGTTTTACACTCCTTCACCTCCATAGTTACCTTGGTTTTACACTCCTTCACCTCCATAGTTACTTTAGTTTTACACTCCTTCACCTCCATAGTTACTTTAGTTTTACACTCCTTCACCTCCATAGTTACTTTAGTTTTACACTCCTTCACCTCCATAGTTACTTTAGTTTTACACTCCTTCACCTCCATAGTTACTTTAGTTTTACACTCCTTCACCTCCATAGTTACTTTAGTTTTACACTCCTTCACCTCCATAGTTACTTTAGTTTTACACTCCTTCACCTCCATAGTTACTTTAGTTTTACACTCCTTCACTTCCATAGTTACTTTAGTTTTACACTCCTTCACCTCCATAGTTACTTTAGTTTTACACTCCTTCACCTCCATAGTTACTTTAGTTTTACACTCCTTCACCTCCATAGTTACTTTAGTTTTACACTCCTTCACCTCCATAGTTACTTTAGTTTTACACTCCTTCACCTCCATAGTTACTTTAGTTTTACACTCCTTCACCTCCATACAGTTACTTTAGTTTTACACTCCTTCACCTCCATAGTTACTTTAGTTTTACACTCCTTCACCTCCATAGTTACTTTAGTTTTACACTCCTTCACCTCCATAGTTACTTTAGTTTTACACTCCTTCACCTCCATAGTTAGTTTAGTTTTACACTCCTTCACCTCCATAGTTACCTTGGTTTTACACTCCTTCACCTCCATAGTTACTTTAGTTTTACACTCCTTCACCTCCATAGTTACTTTAGTTTTACACTCCTTCACCTCCATAGTTACTTTAGTTTTACACTCCTTCACCTCCATACAGTTACTTTAGTTTTACACTCCTTCACCTCCATAGTTACTTTAGTTTTACACTCCTTCACCTCCATAGTTACTTTAGTTTTACACTCCTTCACCTCCATAGTTACTTTAGTTTTACACTCCTTCACCTCCATAGTTACTTTAGTTTTACACTCCTTCACCTCCATAGTTACTTTAGTTTTACACTCCTTCACCTCCATAGTTACTTTAGTTTTACACTCCTTCACCTCCATAGTTACCTTGGTTTTACACTCCTTCACCTCCATAGTTACTTTAGTTTTACACTCCTTCACCTCCATAGTTACTTTAGTTTTACACTCCTTCACTTCCATAGTTACTTTAGTTTTACACTCCTTCACCTCCATAGTTACTTTAGTTTTACACTCCTTCACCTCCATAGTTACTTTAGTTTTACACTCCTTCACCTCCATAGTTACTTTAGTTTTACACTCCTTCACCTCCATAGTTACTTTAGTTTTACACTCCTTCACCTCCATAGTTACTTTAGTTTTACACTCCTTCACCTCCATAGTTACTTTAGTTTTACACTCCTTCACCTCCATAGTTACTTTAGTTTTACACTCCTTCACCTCCATAGTTACTTTAGTTTTACACTCCTTCACTTCCATAGTTACTTTAGTTTTACACTCCTCCACCTCCATAGTTACTTTAGTTTTACACTCCTTCACCTCCATAGTTACTTTAGTTTTACACTCCTTCACTTCCATAGTTACCTTAGTAAGACTCTATCAGAGCACAGTTCTGCTCAAGTCTTCTAGTTTTCTTTCTTGCAGATCACATCGTGTTAATAGAAACTAAAATGGTAGAATTTGACACATAATCAGCAGTAACTTTCACTACCTTGCGGGTGTGTTCTCCTTTAGATGGACGTCCCAGACATGGTCTCCATCTCCACCAGGTCCTGTCCAGCATAGCTGTGTTCACCCCCTTGTTCATTATGTTTCAGACGGGACTGGCTGATTTTCTTATTTATTTTGATGAAAAATACTTCTTTCACTTCTAGACTATTCTTATAGTGGGGATAATAAAACTATAGCCCTTGTTTGAGGAAGTTTAAGTAAGAGTAGCTGACTGACACATCTGCTTAGTCTCTCCTTCCTGAAGGTCCCCATTATCCTCATTGTCTCTATATTGTGATTTTTATAAAGTATTTTTTTTAATCTCCGTCCTTCAGTCATTTTTCGATTCATGCAATGCATGATGGGATATAATGCTTTGGTTAGTGACCATCAATGCCCACTATATTTCACGGTGGATTGTGGGATACATTGAGTGATTATGTAGGCCTTATAAGTTTTTTTTTTTTTTTTGTTTTTTTTTAGCACTACATTCTTCTTTTTTTTTTAAAAATTATTATTATTAAAGAAATTACACAAGCCTCGATGAGGTATACAGAAGAAGCGTTTTGAACATAAAATATAGAATAATACAGGGGGGGTACTGTAAGGTACTATAAAAATATAAGTATTAGTTACAGCAAATCAACAATGATCCATAGTAGAGCAAAAGGGTGCATTCAATTACCTAAGATACAATTGAACATGTATGTAAGTCACAATTAAATATAAAGGAAAATGTTTACGTTTAAATCTGACATATTAGAATTACATTGAACATATTATATGTATTTTAGATGTAAATACATTTTAAACAGAGATTTTGCAAAAGAAGAATAAATCCTTTGAGCAGACGTTGATTTTTGAAGTTTCAGTGACAAAAATATCATTTGAAATAATTTATGAAGTGATTAAAACAGGGCTTATAAGTCGTTCACTACATATTCGGACACTCCTACAAAATGGCCTGGTCCCTATATAAGTCCCTATGTAGGGAGTAGGGACTGGTTTAGGACACAGCCTACGTATTATCAAGAGAATTAGAAAACTGTAGATTTTTTTCGTACTTGTCGTTTAAGTTATTTACACTTATTTGTTATAATTTTTTCTACAACTCTATTTCTTAATACGTGTGTCTTTTATGTTTATTATTTTGTTTTTATTCTTAAAGTTTGTGTCTTTATTTACATTTGTAATTTATATTTTTGACATATTTACGTGGTTGTTCAGTTGATCCTAGGACCACAATAGAAACAAATGCAATCACTGTTTTGTGTAATCCTGCTTTTTATGTAAATTCAGAAAGGTCTGTTTGCCAATGTAACGGTAATGACCCCTTAGCACTTCCAGGGTCAGAGAGTATGGCGGAAGTCTTTCTTTCACTTCTTTTTTAGTTGCCTTTTGTTATATTGTTATGTATTAAAAATACATAAATAAAATAAATAATAATAACAACAACAACAATAATTATTATTATTCATTTAATTAATTAATAATAATTAAATAAATAAATAATAATAATAATAATAACAATAATAAATAGAGACTCGACCCTGCAGGCTTGGTCCCTAATAATAATAATAATTATTATTATTATAAAATAAAAAAACAAGAGAGATAGGGAGGAAGAGAATCAGAATCATCTTCATTGTCATGTATGTGTATACATACAAGAATTTGTCTCAGGTTTACTGTGGTGCACTGTCGTACCAATAAAGAGGATAAACATAAACTAAACATAACATGACATAAATAACAACATAAAAAGCATACTTATGCAGTGGTTGAATCTTATGTACAGATTTATAAACAGTAGGTAACACTATATTCAACAGAGTGAGAAACAAACTGTTCCTATGTTTGGATGTTTTGGTGAACATGGTTCTGGAACATCTGCTGGAGAGAAGGAGGTGGAACAGGAACGTTGACCTCATACTGGTGGATGTGTATGTATGCATATGTGGACAGACCGCTCTGCCTCTACTTGTGTTCTTTCTTAGGGGCAAAGTAGAGCTCCATGGGTTTGTTCACCTTCCAGTACTTTTCGCTGGGTTAGGGTCCAGGGTGTGAAGGGTCTGTAGGAATACCACCTGCCCATTTCATGACTCCTGACGTACAGAGGACAGACTGGATGATGGACATGCAGAGGACAGACTGGATGATGGACGTGCAGAGGACAGACTGGATGATGGACGTGCAGAGGACAGACTGGATGATGGACATGCAGAGGACAGACTGGATCATGGACGTGCAGAGGACAGACTGGATCATGGACGTGCAGAGGACAGACTGGATGATGGACGTGCAGAGGACAGACTGGATGATGGACGTGCAGAGGACAGACTGGATGATGGACGTGCAGAGGACAGACTGGATGATGGACGTGCAGAGGACAGACTGGATGATGGACGTGCAGAGGACAGACTGGATGATGGACGTGCAGAGGACAGACTGGATGATGGACGTGCAGAGGACAGACTGGATGATGGACGTGCAGAGGACAGACTGGATGATGGACGTGCAGAGGACAGACTGGATGATGGACGTGCAGAGGACAGACTGGATCATGGACGTGCAGAGGACAGACTGGATGATGGACGTGCAGAGGACAGACTGGATCATGGACGTGCAGAGGACAGACTGGATGATGGACGTGCAGAGGACAGACTGGATGATGGACGTGCAGAGGACAGACTGGATCATGGATGTGCAGAGGACAGACTGGATCATGGACATGCAGAGGACAGACTGGATGATGGACGTGCAGAGGACAGACTGGATGATGGACATGCAGAGGACAGACTGGATGATGGATGTGCAGAGGACAGACTGGATCATGGACGTGCAGAGGACAGACTGGATCATGGACGTGCAAAGGACAGACTGGATCATGGACGTGCAGCTCCTTCAGAAGGTTGAATGTCCTCAGTTGATACAGGAAGTCCATCCTCTGCTGGACCTTCTTCCTGATGGTGCTGATGTTGGATTCCCACTTCAGGTCAATATATGTTACTTCGTATTTGAAAAAGTTATTATAGATATCATTATAGGGAGACTTTTTTAAATAAATATATTTTTCTAATGTATTTAGATTTAGTTTGTTGAAGGTTTGTGTTCATGTTTGTGTCTATGTTGAACTAACATAAACAATAACAACTGTCAATATCCAATCTATCGTACGTATGTGATTGTTTATATGTTTACTAGTCAGAGGAACAATGAAATAAATAGACTTTCAAAGTATTACTGAAGTCCAGTGTCCAAGCATGATTGAACTGACAGGATGTTAGAGTGAAAACACTTGGTGGTCATGACCATGTGTGTGATGGGATGACAATATTGACAGAACACCAACGTTAGCGACAGTCAGACTAGGCGGTCGCCTAGGACACCACAGAATGATCATATGAAGTATGTGTATTTTCTGGACTATAAGGTGAAACTAATATATGGATTAAATCTGTTAATGTTTAGTGACTGGGAATGTATTCTTTTTATAATATGTCTGGTGGATGGAGCCCCCCCCCCTTTCATTTATAAATGGACATTCATCTATAGTCTGTCTGTCCACGGTAGTGGATCTGTCCTTCAGTGTGGTTCTACCCAACATTTATTCTTTTTCCCACTGGGTTTGGAAGTTTTTTCTTTTGAGTAGGAGGGGCTAAAGACAGGGGGAGGGGCTAAGGACAGGATGCTTGGGACTTTATTCATTTCTGTAAAACCCTGTGAGACTTTATAAATGTCATACGTTCAGTGTCCAGTGTCTTATTTTGGTGAGTCTCTGTGGTTTTTGTCTTTGTTGAAGTTCTGGGTGTTTACTTTGACATGTGGGTTTGTGCAGTCATCCTTGTCTTTTTACTCAGTTGTTGGATTCTGGCTTCTGTCTCTGTCCTCTCTCCCTGTTTTTGACCTTTGGCCTGGATTTGACCTGGTTCCTGTGTGACCCCTCTCTGTGCCTCTTTGGACCCTCGGTATGACCTCCTGCTTCCCTATGGTAAGTGCCTGTTTGGTTTTTGACCTGTTTTGTCTAACCCCTGTCTCTGCTTCCTGTGTCCCTTTACTACAGACGAACCGTACAGACGAGCAGACGTCTAATAAACACTTAAACCTGTGTGTTTGGCTCCAGTCTGTTTCTGTTATTCTTACAATAAATTGAATTAATATTGACTTTTTAAAAGTTTGATTTACCAGAATCAGAGTGTGTTTTGTTCCGTGTTAAAACTCACCAAAGTTTATAGTTATTGTTAGTGTTTATCGTCACTTAATGCTCCTTATAATCCAGTTCACCTTATAGTGTGAATCATTAAACTTAAATAAATAAATCATTAAAGTTAACATTGACAGTGATTATTCATAGACAGTACGTACTCCATCAGATGTAGGACACTATGTTTACACAGGATCATTTAGAATTACACTAAAAGGAAAGAGGGGTGTTGGCCTAGTGTTGGCCTAGTGTTGGATAAGTGTTGGCCTAGTGTTGGATTTGTGTTTGCCTAGTGTTGGATTAGTGTTGGACTAGTGTTGGATTAGTGTTGGCCTAGTGTTGGACTCGTGTTGGCCTTGTGTTCCTCTAGTGTTGGCCTAGGGCACCACATTGACCAGAATCCTGGCAACAGATCAAATCTGAGTTCCATAAAAATACACACCTGACACAGACACATGTAAAGTTGTTAAATATTTTGCAGATGCTCTTACATATTAGAACCAAAGGCCAGTGGTCGTTACACATCTGCACAAACTTTCAAATAAATTCCTCTGAAAAGTTATCGTGAGTTTTTTTTTTCCAAAGTTGGAGAGGTGAATCTGCCCCCACTGTAGAAACAATTTTCTTAAATAAAAATCTAACTAATGCATATTTACATTTGTTATAGGGTTGTCAAAAAAAATCGATTTTAGATACTAAATCGATATTGACCCTTGGTATCTAATTAGATACTAAGTTGCTGGAAAATCGATTTTTGTTTTTATGGCGCGTCGCCTCTTTTTTTGTAGCGGGTAACGTTAAGAATTGTAAACAGGCATCAACGCGGTCAGCTCTGGCACAGCCGTAATGCCGGCGTGTAAGTTAAAGTGTCTTTTTTTCTCCAGCTGCCTCTGACAGCACACGGGATGACGCCAGTGCGACCACAGACCTATACACTATTTCTATAGGTCTGTGATTGGACCATCCGATGCAACTTTGCTTTTAAAGGCCTCCATATAGTCGAACGTTTATGCGCGCGGGCGGCAGCCAGGCGGTAGCGCATAGTATCACGTTACCACCACGGAGGCCACCGTGAACATGTCAGCCTATCATTTTTGACGTGCGCGCTGCTAGTCCCGCAAGGGGTCCGCGGTGGTCACATGATGCAATACGCTGCCGCCCGCGCACATAATGCTCGACCATAAAGAGTCTTACAGTTAGCACTGCAGAAGGGCTTGAACAAAAAGATAAACCTACCTTAACTTACCAAGAGATAGACATGCATTTATTCTGCACCCGCACTCACTACCTTTTTTTAACAGTCCATGGAGGACATTTTAAAAGGAATCCCTCACATCTCCAGTATCGAAATTAGTATCGAGTATCGAGTATTATCCTTAGTATCGGTATCGAGTTGGAAATTTTAGTATCGTGACATTTTAATTTAGTTTCATTTATTCATTTAGCACATATCGGTAGATTAATGGTGCAGGGATGGAACACAGTCCAATGTTTTAGGACAAGAGTTGTAAAAACAGGGCCGATAGTGTCCATGAATAATCACTGTCAATGTTAAATTTCATGATATATTTACTGTATTTACCACAATATAAGGTGAAGTGGATTCTAAGGAGCATTAAGTGAAGATAAACAGTTGGAACATGGAACATTCTGTGAAATTAAACTTTAAGAGTCCAGATTGTGAGATAAAAAGTAAATGATCAGATAAAACATCTAAATTCTCAGTCACTAAACACTAACAGATTTAATCCATAATCCAGTTTCAGTCCAGTAAATACACTATCTTAATATGATCATTATGTGGGACTTGGTGCCACCAAGACATGTGGTGTCCTAGGTGACCGCCTAGTCTGACTATGACTAACACTGACCCTGGAAACAGTAACATACAATGTAAACAAAATTCATAATTCAAGATATACAGATGAAGGAGAAAATAAAGGCAGAGAAGACTGGAAGTGACAAAGTGACAGGGACGTTCCAGAAAAGTGTCGAAGTAAAATGTTCCAGAACATTAGACCTCTGTCTTACACTGTTCCTCTTTTTTCTTCCAAAAATGTTCAGCCCATGTCAGGGGGAACTGGACTAAAATATGTTTGTAAGAAGGAACATCAGGTAAAAACATTTAACAACCACTGTTCTAAAACATTCCTGTGTCATTATTCCTTCTGTTGTTTCCGTCTAATTCCTGCAACCCGGACATTCCGGCTACTATTGCATGAGTCTCCAAATGTATAGAAAGATGATTTTTCCGTGTGAATCGTTTGTGACAGATTCCACAGCTGAAAGGTTTCTCTCCTGTGTGACCTCTCATGTGACTCTTCAAATGTGTACTCTGGTTAAATCTTTTCCCACATTCTGAGCAACCGTAAGGTCTCTCTCCTGTGTGAACTCTCATGTGACTCTTCAAATGTGTACTCTGGATAAATCTTTTCCCACATTCTGAGCAACTGTAAGGTTTCTCTCCAGTGTGAAGTCTTGTGTGTTTCTTGAGCACACGTTTGTCTTTAAAACATTTTTCACACACTGAACATTGGAACGGTTTCTCTTCAGTGTGGATTATCAGATGATTTTGTAGAAGTGACTTCTGGCAGAATGTTTTGGAGCACACAGAGCAGTGGAACACTTTGTTTTGGTGTTGGTCCAGTAAACTCTTACTGTCAAAGCTTCTTCTCTTTCCACTCTCCATGTGGACCAGGTTAATGTCTGCTTCTGATCCTCCACCGTCGTCTCCATCACTTTCTGTTTCCATGTGTTCAGTTGAGCTGTTTGTTGGAAGCTTTGACTCAGGTTTGTGCTTCAGGGTCTGGTCTTCATCGCTGTCCTCAGTTTCCTCACAGTCTTCATTCTGCTCATCACTTTTTCTTTGTAAATGTCTATGTGGATGGAAGCTGCTGGATGCTTCTGATCCTCCACAGTCCACTTTATTTGCTTCCTCTTTGTTCTCCTCAGTTTGGCTTTGATTCAGCTGTGAGGACTTGACTTTCTCCTCATCATCATCATCATCATCATCTTCACTCTTCACAGGGACAGGAGTGGATGGAAACTTGGTGATATTAACTTCCTGGCTGGTCCACAGTTCCTCCTGTTCCTCTTTAATGTGTGGGGGTTCTGCTTCTGGTTCCTCCTGGTCCACAGTGGGATTCCACTCCTGCTGCTCAGGAGGAACATCTGCTTTAACCACCGACAGCTGCTGGACGTCTGGAGAATATCAAGCAAATACTGTTAGACTCTTCTGTTACACTTAGAGTTTGGTGATAAAACTGACACTACTATTGTTAGAGTTCAAAAAAACTCATCATTTGGACTTTTTATCTGATAATTGTTACTTTTTTATCTAATAATTTAACTTTTTATCTAATAATTAAATTTTTTATCTGATCATTTTGACTGTTAGATCCTTCTGTTACAGTCAGACTTTGGTGATAAAACTGTCATTTCTATTAAACCAGTTTGAAATAGTGAAGTAAACTATTGTGACAAAAAAAAGTGCAGTGTTTTCGCTATATTTATTTAGTAATGTCGTCCCGCCGCTTCTTCAAATTTCTATAAATGTTATGTTAGTTGCAAATACCTAACCATGTCCAAACTACAGATAAATATGTTGAATCATATAGTCTTAATCATATTGGAAGTGTATTGTCAGTAACAGATCAGCTGATCAGACAGTCAGAGGAGGAGTGTATCTGTGTGATTCTGGAACGTTGTAGAAAAGGTCGACTTATTATAGTAGTTTGACATAACTCATGCTTTTTAAAACTTTAATAGATATTCTCTAAATATTTACAGCCAGCTAACGATATGTAACATAACAGCTTAACTTAATTGTGCGCAGTGCCAGCTAAGCTAATTTCTAAAATAGCATTAAGCTAATATCTACGCCAGATAATGTTGAATATTTTCAGATGAGTTTATGGAAGTATTTATGAAAAAAGAAAAATGTGATGAGGATGATCCTAGACAGGTATCATTAACCTTTTACTAAGTCATAGATTGTCATAAGTTATGTTCACATTTGTAATTAAACACCAGTGTCTAACATTAATGTTTTATATAATTATATAAGACAAGTAACGTTCGTCAGGGAGGGGCAGTAGAAGAAAAGGTGAAAGGTCAAACACAGGTTGGGACCATAAATGGGTGAAAAACAGATTTCATTCATGGTTCTACCACACAGACAATGGTGAGTGCTGAACTTCTTTGTCT
This sequence comes from Siphamia tubifer, assembly GCA_020466265.1. Classification (NCBI taxonomy): domain Eukaryota; kingdom Metazoa; phylum Chordata; class Actinopteri; order Kurtiformes; family Apogonidae; genus Siphamia; species Siphamia tubifer. Next base: position 47,690,406 of record CM035793.1, on the reverse strand, counting down.
TATTACTTTGCATAATGTAGTTGCATGCCAATATTTATTTTAAATCAAATTATTTCAGTCTTACTGTGTCCCTCTCGGAATGTTCTGGATGCTGCTCAGTATCAATAGGTCCAGTCTGGCAGAATTTGACCAAAGTACCTGAGAACTTTTCTGCAAAAACCCCAAAAAGCTCCAGTGGTCTGAGGCTGAGTGTACACTTTACTACTGAGATATTTATTATTAGGGACCGAGCCTGCAGGGACCAGTCCCTCTTGGAAGTGGAATGTTTTTTATTATTATTATTTTTCCGCCACTTTAAAGTGGATTTTGACCCCCTAAACATACTCAAAAAGTCACCAGATTTTGCACACACCTCAGGTCTGGTGAAAGATTTGATAAAATGAAAAAAAAAATCCACTTACATCCCATAATATTCTCTCTAGAGCAAAAACAAAAATTGAAAAATCCCATAATTGGACCTAATTTGCCTAAGGAATGTCGCAGAAAGACGAGTCATACGTTAAAATGTTCATCTCATCGACCCAAAAATGATACATGATGATGTCACCGATCTATCTTGGACAGGAAATTCACAATTGCCTTTCAAAGTAAAGTCCTCCAAAATCTAAATCCTGAACGGCTTGGGTTAGAGACACGAAAGCAATACCAAAAGTTTCTTTGCATTTATTCAGAAAAAAATCATACACTCGTACTTAGTGTTTTCCCGACAGAAAGTTTGCAATCTGCCTTTGACTGGAAACCCTCAAAAATTATCTCCTGCTAGAACATTTATCGCAGACTTGCAAATAGTATCAAACGACAGAGCAAATGATGAACCCAAAAAATTGTAAAGAACTTTTTCATATCTATTTTAGTTTTTATTTTAGAGGCTGTGTTAGTTGTAAAGTCCAAAAGTCCAAAATCTAAATGTATTTTTCACCCACATATGACATATCGTAAAGAATCAGAAGGATGAACAGATTTTTTGCGATTGGATGTATGGCTTAGGATATATCGCTTTTTTTTTTTTTTTTTTGGTCACGTATCTGCTTGTTTCATGCTCTGGCTTTTTAAACTGGATTTTGAAACCCCACCAAATGTTGCACACATGTCAAGTCTGGCAAAAATGTAGGTTCTATGTAATAAAAAATAATCCACTTCCATCCCATAATATTCTCTCTCACATGTGAATAGCTCTTCAGAAGTTAGGGGTAAAGACACGAAATCAACACTAAAGGTTTCGCCTGTTATTGTCTGAAAACACAAACACATTTGTATTAGTATCGTCCCGACTGAAAGTTTGCAATCTGCCTTTGACTGGAAACCCTCAAACATTATCTTGTCCTAGGGCCACGGTTCTCAAACTGGGGTCAGCGGACCCCTAGGGGGGACGTGGAAAAATTTCACCCCTCCAAGGGGCACCTGGGCCCAAAAAAGTTTGATAACCCCTGTCCTAGGGCATTTATCGTACAGACGTATGAATGGTACCAAATGACAGAGCAATTGATGAATCCAAAAAGTTGTAAAGAACTTTTTCATATCTATTTTAGTTTTTATTTTACAGGCCGTCAAAATTCTAGTCCCCCCCCCCCCCCAACATGTGACAAATCCTCAGAATCACAGGAATGAGCAGAAGTCGCTTGTCCAAAAATGTTTTGAAATCCGATGAATGGTTTGGGAGGTGTCAAAGTTTATGTTTTATTTCTGTCATCTTGTCACAGCAGGTGCAGCACGTGGCGGCCACGCCCCCTTCCCTTCTATAAATAGCCTAAAGCTGTGTTTGACTGCAGCACAGGAGCTGCTTTGACTGAACTTTAATGAAAATGCCAAATTATGAGTAGAATTAACTGATGAAAACATTAACTCTCCATTTCTCACACAGACACACATGTATGTGGCCACACCTACACAAACCTACATCCACACATGTCACAGACAAAGCCCAGCCCTTTTCTAATGTTTCTTTCTTTCTTTTTACTTTTTACGGATGGGGGGGGGTCTTGATGGTTAACATGTGGTGGCATGGGACGAAAACCACGTGTAGAGCTGGGGTCCTGACCAATTTTTATTATTATTATTTAGTTTGAATTATTTTTTGTTTTCATTATACCATTTGGTTTTTAAAAGTCTAATAAATCAGTTCTAGAAATAAAATCTACAGTGAAGTGTCATTTGTTTACGCCACCCCAGCGCTCCTGCCCCCACTGAAGAAAAAATACTAAAGAAACAATTAACAATTGATTAGATAAATCAGAATGACACTTATTCCTAAAACCTGAGGAAAACTGCACTATCTAGACCAGGGGTCTGCAACACACCTGATTCAGATGATCATTAAGCTGTGCGGAAGACTGATAATGTGTGTCAGGTGTGTTGGAAGAGGGAAACATCTAAAACATGCAGGATAGCGGCTCTCTAGGACCAGGGTTGCAGACCCCTGGTCTAGACCCATATGTAGACAGAAGCAATGCTTTTGTAAATGGAACAATCACTTTTCATTCATGAAATAAATGTAACATTTAACTATATACAGTTAAACTGTTTCTGTTCCAGTTATAGTTTGGTGGTAAAACTATCACTTCTATTGGTAGACTTTAAACAGTTCTAATATAATAAATTGTAAAACATCATGTACAAACTTTTGGTCAAATGTAGAGGAAAACATGTGTCAGTCATCACAAATATAGTTGTAGACATGTAAAGTTTAAATAACTAAAAATCAACTAAGTTGTTTTGTTATCGTTCAGACTTTAGTTTAAACTAAACTGACTTTCACAAACACTGTATGAAGGACAAAATAAGTAATTTTCTTCAGTTTTCTCTGCTTTCATTAGAACAAACTGAATTTTTCAAGATCTAACTTTAAATACAGAAATATATTTGGCATTCACTAAATGTAATAAATGCAGAAAACAACCTAGAAAAGGTCAAATGTAAAAAATAATAATTTAACATTATCATATATGCTGTATATGTTTTATAATATGTGTAGACTTTAGACCAAACCTGTTTGGTTTATGTGGACTCTAGGATTCCAAACACAGTCCACTATTTGTCTGAAGTAGCTAAGAATTTACTCTTCATCTCATAACTATGGATTTATTATTCCATATTTATGACATTTTCTCTCAAAATGGTGTGTTTTTTTAATCTCGTATTCATGACTACATGTAAAAAAAAACATTTCAGGAAAAATAATTAAATTATTTCTATACAGTTTCATTTCCATTACAACCTTTGTCCAAACTACAGACAAACATGTCCAAACTACAGACAAACATGTCCAAACCTGTTTTGTGTATCAGGACTGTAGGATTCCAAACACAGTCCAGTATTTGTCTTTGTCTGTGGTTTTCTTCTTTAGTTCGACACAGTTCCTCCTCGTACTCTGCTATGGTTCTTTCAAACAAACCAAATATCTCTTCAGCAGCTAAAGTTAGTCTCTGCTCCACCAACGACCTCAGAATCTCAACTTTTTGGGACATTTTCCACCTTTTCTGAAGAAAAACTCTGTCAGAAACAGTTTGTTTCAATCTCACACAGGACAGCTCTCTTAGTTGCTAAGCTAACTTTAGCATCAGTGAGCTAATAACATATAAATGTGGAATAAAACAGACAGAATTTGAACAGAACACAATCCAGTCAGTCGGTTTCATCCATATAAAGGGTACTGTTGGTTCAGTTTGACTTAAACCCTATAAGGAATAAAACTGAGGACTTTAATTACAAATAAACCATTGAAAACTAGCTACACGCTCACTAGCACTTCCGGGATCGCTGTATTCGTGACGTCAAAATGCTCCTACAAAATAAACTATAAACGATTCAGACGAAACGGAAAACTTTTAATTCTTTAAATTGTAACAATCTTTATTAACAAGTTGGACTAGTTCCATTCTCTAAGTAACACTAATGTTGTAGACCAGTGGGCTTTCCCTTTAGAAACACATTTTTAGTCCATTTTTGGAAGAAACCAGAGAAACTGTAAAATCACTGTCTGATATATTAGAAATTAACATATCAGTTTTATCTCATTTTTTTTCTTATTTTTGGCTTTTCATCTAATAATTTTGGCTTCACTTAATGCACCCTATAGTGCAGAAAATATGGTACTTATTTTTCAAAAGAATTTTGAAAAGCTTCACGTACACCCTGCACTACCCCCAGGGGTACATGTACCACTGGTCTAAATAACACTAATGTTTCAGAACACCACCCATATGTCACCGCTGCTCTAAATGATTAACAATATTTACCAAAATAAAGTTGAATATGTGTGTAATGTGTTCATACAACAAATCAAATCAAACTTTATTATATAGCACTTGTTGGAAATATTGTCTTTTCTTGGTGCGCATGTGCACTTCCTTATACATATTCAAGTTCCAGGGTCAATGTGCATGAGAACGGTAATTCGATTCGTGTTTAATCAGTAAAGAGTGTGCCATGTTAGGAAACGTCGGACAAGAGCCCTGCTGACGATTTCTTTCAGTTCTGTGTGCGTAATTGCCTCTAAAGTAAGTTAATTTGTCCTAATATTGAATGTTTGTGTTGCATTTCTTCCTTTGGAATTGTTCTTTTGACTTGGATGGAAGCTAAGTTTACTTTAGTTAAATAGAACTAATAGTGTGAAATTCCTATTTTTAGTAATTATCCTTCATTCCTGTTGTATGTTTAGAAGTAGTTAGAAATCATATGTCACATTAGTTAACCGTTTACTACTAGATTTATGCCATTTATGTAGAGCTCATCAGCTGATATGAATGAAGTGTATTTAATTTAATGGCCTGTAGAGGGTGCTGTTACTCTATATATCTGTATGTGTCTGTGCATTAGTATATAGAGATTATATGCAGATTATTAATAGCGATTTCTTTTATGTTTTTTTCCTTTCTTTAGACCACACACACACACACACACACACACACACACACACACACTCACAAATACAAAATCACTTTGTTCACCTTCTTCAATCAATATAAATTGAAGATAAGCAGATTTCACTTGTTTACCCTGTGCTTTGCTTTATAGCTGTAATTGAGGAACCATCAGTAAAATCCCAGTTCCTATTAACTTGTTGTCCTGTGTTCTGACCGACACACCAAGGACACGCCCACATCCTACTTCACCTGATACAGTCCACACATCGTTTCCTGAGCCTTGCTCAATCCAACAGCACTCTTCATACAAAAAATGCAACACAAAGTGCTTTACAGCATTAAAAACATTAAAAACATTAAAAACATTAAAAACATTAAAAACATTAAAAACAAGTACCCATCCCTCCCACCATATATTCACAGAACACACACACACACAGAGACAGACAGACAGACAGACAGACACACACACACACACACACACACACACACACACACACACAGAGACAGACACACACACACACAGACAGACACACACACACACACACAGACACACACACACACACACAGACACACACACACACACACAGAGACAGACACACACACACACACACACACACAGACAGACACACACACACACACAGACAGACAGACACACACACACACAGACACACACAGACACACACACACACAGACACACACACACACAGACAGACACACACACACATACATACACACACAGAGACAGACAGACACACACACACACAGACAGACACACACACACATACATACACACACACACACAGACAGACACACACACACATACATACACACACACACACACACACAGAGACAGACAGACACACACACACACACAGACACACACACACACAGACAGACAGACACACACATACATACACACACACACACACACACACACACACACAGACAGACACACACACACATACATACACACATACACACACACACACACACAGAGACAGACACACACACACATACATACACACACACACACACACACACACACACACACAGACACACACACACACACACAGACACACACACACACACAGAGACAGACACACACACACACACAGAGACAGACACACACACACACACACACACACACACAGAGACAGACACACACACACAGACACACACACACACACACACACACACACAGAGACAGACACACACACACAGACACACACACACACACACACAGAGACAGACACACACACACATACATACACACACAGAGACAGACAGACACACACACACACAGGCAGACACACACACACATACATACACACACACACACTCTCAACTTCAACTATAGGAGACATGACCTGTCACTGAGCATCATGGAAATGTCTACCCTGGGGTCCTCCACACTGGGAGGGGCCCCAAGCCATGACCACTAGGGGCACCGGCACATGGACCCCCGATCCCGACAGACAGGGAGAGCCCCCCCACCAAGGTGAGGAGACCCCAACCAGCCGGGCCGAGGGGACCCGCAGGCGCGGGCAGTACCCCCAGCAGCGGGCCAGATACAACCCCCAGTGTGGAGGACCCCCCCCTCCCCCTGAGGAAACACTGGAGTTAAAACATAAAAGTTTTAAGCTAAGAAATGCAGTAAAAAGCTAAAACTTAAGTAAGAGGTTAAAAGAGTAAAACACATAAAATAACAAGGACATAAAAATGTTAATGTCAAAGCCAGAGTAAAAAGGTGAGTTTTTAATCTTCTTTTAAAAGCCCTGAGCTTCTCCAGCAGGATGTTCCACAGGCGGGGGCCATTGTGGCTAAATGCCACCTTGCCGTGGGTCTCAGTCCTGGCTCGGGGGACAGTTAAGAGGCCACTGCCGGAGGACCTCAGGGTCCGCGGGGGTCGATACGTCAAAAGCAGGTCAGATAAATAAGAAGGAGCAAGACATTTAAAAACTAATAAAAGAACCTTAATATTGATCCTGAAGTGGACGGGGAGTCAATGCAGTGACTTTAAAACTGGTGTAATATGTTCATTACTGTAAAAAAAACATTTTATAGAAGTTGATGAAGTACCCCCATGGCTCCATAGATAAACTGAATTAATTTTCTTAAATAAAAATGGAGGTTTGTGCTCAGTTATGATGTCATAGTCTACATCAGTTTAAAACAAAATAGAAACCATATATCTTTCTACAATATGAGAGTGAGATGGAGGTGTGAAGGTTTTCTTTAAATGTTTGATAATTCTGTATTTTTTTTTGTTCAGTGGCTTATTTTGGATCCATATTGAGTTATTAGTGTCTGCTTATTGTCATTTCTCCTCATTCTTTGGTTCTTTTTGTGTGTGTGTGTGTTTTTCATGTCTTTTTCCACAAATACATTATTATTTTTATTTATTATTATTGAGTGTTGTTGTTAGTTCTGTATTTATTCTTGTGTATGCTTTTCATTTGATGTGAGATATATATATATATATATATATATATATATATATATATATATATATATATATATATATATATATATATATGTAGGTATGTATCGTAAATAGATAACAAATCTAGTGTTCTTTTCTTTTGGAGGAAGGGGGTTGATACAGTAAGAAGGGGTGGGATTATATAAGTGTTAACTTCCACCCACTCCTTTTGAACATGATTGGTTGTTTTTTTTAATGTATGTTTTCTTTTTCTTTTTCATTATTATTATTGTTTTTTTTCTGTTCAAATAAATTGAATAAATCAAATCAATCAATCTAGAAAAATACCCTGGAAACGTGTGGAGTCTCTGAACAGAACAGACTCAGGTTGACGTTTAAATGTGTGGTTGTCAACGAAGAGGAGGAGCCAAAGCTAATGCTAAAAACACACACACTATAGACTAGAATATTCCTCAGAGAACTGAGAAGGAGACGAAGAGGAAACATTTGTAGAAGAGTGTTGTGCTGTTTTGATAAAATAACGCCTTAAACTGTTTTATGTTTTAAACAGGATCCATCACAGTGACTAACCCTGGTCTGTATATGACAACACACTAGGGTGTGATGAGACACTCAACTCATGAGACGAGACATATTGTTCACGAGATCGAGACGAGATTTTAAGAATGATATGAATGGACAACAGACTTTTATTTAAGTGACTGACACATGGCTTTTAGAACTGTGGAAGAGTTCATTGTTAATGAAAGGAGTCATTTCGCTGAAACCACTTTTGTCCTTTTGGAATCTGATGGCTCACCCAGCGTTACCGTGGTGATGGCTCACCCAGCGTTACCGTGGTGATGGCTCACCCAGCGTTACCGTGGTGATGGCTCACCCAGCGTTACCGTGGTGATGGCTCACCCAGCGTTACCGTGGTGATGGCTCACCCAGCGTTACCAACACATGCTCCTTTAACAGTGGTTCATCACCTCCACTGGCTGCATACTGCATTCACACTAAACAACAACAGGAACCAGGGACCCAGAAAAAGATGGTCCATCTGACGTCAGATGGACATTAGCCACACCCACCTGGGGTTAAGCCCCTCCCCCATTGCAGCCAATCTGCAGTAGCATTAGCATTAGCATTAGCATCTACTAGAGCAGACGGCGCCACAGTAGCTGCTGCACAAACTGTAAAAAACTGTTGGATCAAACTGGTTCATGTGTCTCTGTGGAAATAAAGACTGTTTTTTTACTGCACGTTTTCAAAACAAGTGACGTCACCAAACCTAGCTGGATGTTACTCTGGGATGGTAAACACACACAGAGCCAGAGGGGAGGGGGGAGTGTTCCTTCACACATTCTGAGCCAATCACAGACGCCTCATCAGCGCGTCATGGACATGTATGAGGAAGTAGAAGTAAACTGTGTTGTTCCACCTCCAGTCATTTTTCTACCGTGAAAAAACAACTGGAAACAAAACAATCTGAACGTTTTTATAAATAGAACCAACACACAATGAATTCAATAACAATGAAGAACAACAATATTAATAAATAAGCATAGAATGAGTCCTTTAATAAAGTTAATATTAATAAATAACCATAGACAGAACGCTGGGGGAGGAGATGCTGAAGCATTAATGTGTCATCGTCACAGTCTGTATATTGTCAGTGTCTTATCACTCACTCTCTTGTCATTCATCATTTCTGTCAGAACCAAAAATTTTCATTTTCATAGCAGACATGTGGGTCATTTTAATCCCAGACATGTGGGTCATTTTCATAGCAGACATATAGGTCTTTTTTTTCATACCAGACATGTGGGTCATTTTCATAGCAGACATGTGGGTCTTTTTCATACCAGACATGTGGGTCATTTTCATAGCAGACATGTGGGTCATTTTCATAGCAGACATGTGGGTCATTTTCATACCAGACATGTGGGTCATTTTCATACCAGACATGTGGGTCATTTTCATACCAGACATGTGGGTCATTTTCATAGCAGACATGGGTCATTTTCATAGCAGACATGTGGGTCATTTTCATAGCAGGCATGTGGGTCTTTTTCATACCAGACATGTGGGTCATTTTCATAGCAGACATGTGGGTCATTTTCATAGCAGACATGTGGGTCTTTTTCATAGCAGACATGTGGGTCTTTTTCATAGCAGACATGTGGGTCATTTTCATACCAGACATGTGGGTCATTTTCATAGCAGACGTGGGTCATTTTCATAGCAGACATGTGGGTCATTTTCATAGCAGACATGTGGGTCATTTTCATAGCAGACATGTGGGTCATTTTCATAGCAGACATGTGGGTCTTTTTCATACCAGACATGTGGGTCATTTTCATAGCAGACATGTGGGTCATTTTCATAGCAGACATGTGGGTCATTTTCATAGCAGACATGTGGGTCATTTTCATACCAGACATGTGGGTCATTTTCATAGCAGACATGTGGGTCATTTTCATACCATTGGGTTTGTTTTGTCACTTTCTCCTTCAGTGGTGTTTGTTGACAAACATTTGGTCAAATATTGATCCAAAGACGATTGACTTTGACCACTTTTCATAATCTTCCTAAAATGCACATGACGTACGTCCTCAAAGTGGGCGATAGCACAACTCCTGAAAAAATTTTTGGTGATGTTTTTTCCCAGGAATTGTGAAAGTTGATCAGATGTGTCCATCATGTGCCCCTCCCCCCCTGGGGGGAGTGGTGGCTCTCCTGACAGTGCCTGCACGGGAGCCATGGACGACAGGATCTGGAGTATCTCGCCTGTGCCGACCTGTGACCCCGGACCACCACCCCTGCCTGTCTGGACCAGCCCCCCTCCTTCATTTATAAATGGACGTTCATCTATAGTCTGTCCGTCCATGGGAGTGGATCTGTCCTTCAATGTGGTTCTCCTCAACATTTCTTCTTTTTCCCACTGGGTTTGGAAGTTTTTTTTTGCTGAGAAGGAGGGTCTAAGGACAGGGGGAGGGTCTAAGGACAGGGGGAGGGTCTAAGGACAGGGGGAGGGTCTAAGGACAGGGGATGCCTGGGACTTTTCATGTATTTCTGTAGTTGATTATGTTTTTGTAAAGCCCTCTGAGACGACTTTGTTGTGATTTAGGGCTTTATAAATAAAATTGAATTGAAATTGAATCATGTCTTTAATTGGTGCTGATGGAATGATGACTGAGATAAAAAAGAATTATCAGATAAAAAGTTATAACTATAATATATATATAATATATAAAGACGCAGTTTTCCTACTGTCACATCTGTTTAGTTTAAAAAAGGAACAAGTCTATTCTGAGTATAAAGTACATATATTTACTTACTTTTTGGGGAGAAAAAGTAAAAAGTTTCCAGAAAAATAAATACTCCAGTAAAGTACAGATACCTAAAAAAAATCTGCTTAAGTACAGTGATGAAGTACTTTTATTGAGTTACTTCCATACTTGACAACTGACCACATTTGACTGTTGTGTTTTTAACCAATGACAATAAAATAAAGTGAGTCTAATGTGGATGTTGTTCATCTCACTCTTCAACTGTTCACTCATTCATCACTTTTACTTAGAAAATCATAGAGGCTGGATTTTATTGTTAGGAGTTTCATTAAAAACTGAACTATATAGAAAATGAAGCAAAATATTATTATACAAATAAAAAACAACTGTTTAAACAAACAACTATTGCCTGGCAACAACAAACCCCACCCCCTCATTGAATACTGTAGATATCTCCATTAAATTACATGTTCATATACATATAACTGATGCACATCAGATGCAATGATCCATTTGAGTAAAGGTCAAAGGTCAAGGTCACAATTAACTAAAAGGTCAAAATCACATTATGGGTTCTAACTCCAGAACAGAGGGTCACAGAACTTTAAGATTGGTACCAAACGATGCAGAATGAAGATTTATACAATTAACATAATTGGTGTTACCACCAATAGTTTTTGAGATCTCTAGAGGTCAAAGGTGACATGTCGTAAAAATAACTTCTGTAACACTGAGTTTATTGCATTATTTTGAGTTTTAATCACATTGTTTTGACTTTTTATTGCATTATTTTGGCTTTAGGGTTAGGATTAGACACATATATACATATAACCAAATTATTAATATTGCAAAAGGTCAAAGGTCATGGTCGCATTTAGCAGAAAGGTCAAAATCACGTTATTGCCTCTAATTCAAGAACAGGTTGTCATAGAAACTGGAGATTGAAACAAAATAGGAGCAAGGTTTGAGATTCTCTGAATACTTGTTGGTGAATATGACCTTTGACCTATATTCATTAAACTTTAAAATAATCTATTCTGGACCAGCTCACATCTTTACTGAATGTTTCATAGAAATCCGTGCTTTTGTTTTTATCAACAGTTGACTAAAACCAGACAAACACACAACACTCCTCAAAAACAAATACCCCTCTCAGGAGGGGGGCAAAGGGGTAATTAGTAGTGCAGATTACACTCTCCACTGCTGCTTTATATCATTGTTATTCATGTTCTTCTATCTCTACAGCTCTGAATTTGTCAATGTCTAATTCGGTCTTTGCGTGGATCTTCATATGGTTCTGAAAATGGTGTTTACGTGTAAAGGTTTTCTGACAAACGACACAACTAAATGGTTTCTCCCCGGTGTGAACCATCATGTGACGCTCCAAATCAATCTTCTGAGTAAATCTTCTACCACATTCTGAACAACTAAATGGTTTCTCTCCCGTGTGAACTCTCATGTGACGCTCCAAATCAATCTTCTGAGTAAATCTTCTACCACATTCTGAACAACTAAAAGGTTTCTCTCCCGTGTGAACCCTCATGTGACACTCCAAACCTGTCCTCTGAGTAAATCTTTTACAACATACTGAACAACTATATGGTCTCTCTCCAGTGTGGACCCTCATGTGACGCTCCAAACCTGTCCTCTGAGTAAATTTTTTATCACATTCTGAACAACTAAATGGTTTCTCTCCAGTGTGGATGATCATGTGGGAAGTTAAATTTGACTTAAAGGTAAATAATTTTTGACAAACTGGACAACTGAATGGTTTTTCCTCTGTATGAACTCTCATGTGTCGACTAACTTGACGTTTGTCTCTAAAACATTTGTGACATAGTGAACATTTGAATGGTTTCTCTCCAGTGTGGGAAGTCATATGCATTTCTAACTCCTCACAGTCCACTTTATTTGCTTCCTCTTTGTTCTCCTCAGTTTGGCTTTGATTCAGCTGTGAGGACTTGACTTTCTCCTCATCATCATCATCATCATCTTCACTCTTCACAGGGACAGGAGTGGATGGAAACTTGGTGATATTAACTTCCTGGCTGGTCCACAGTTCCTCCTGTTCCTCTTTAATGTGTGGGGGTTCTGCTTCTGGTTCCTCCTGGTCCACAGTGGGATTCCACTCCTGCTGCTCAGGAGGAACATCTGCTTTAACCACCGACAGCTGCTGGACGTCTGGAGAATATCAAGCAAATACTGTTAGACTCTTCTGTTACACTTAGAGTTTGGTGGTTCACTTTGGATCTTTCCAAAGTTCTGGTACCAACAGATCAACACATGAGCTGTAGAATATAAAGTTAGATGAACCGACAGGTCCAGTGTTTGTTTCAGCTACTTCCTGTTCCCGGTCAAGGCAACAGGAAGTAGCTGAACCTGGTCCATTAGAACATGCAACCAAACCTTCACCACACTGGGCCAACAACATTTATGAAAACTACTTACTGGGATTCTGACCAAATTCTCATTTCAGGTTTTGGATTGTAACTGAGTCCAGATGGACGTTTGTCCTTCAGATGGACGTTTGTCCTTCAGACAGACATTTGTCCTACAGACGGACGTTTGTCATTCAGATGGAAGTTTGTCCTACAGATAGACATTTGTCCTACAGATGTACATGTGTCCCACAGATGGACGTTTGTCCTACACATGGACGTGTGTCCAACAGATAGATGTGTGTCCCACAGATGGACGTTTGTCCTACACATGGATGTTTGTCCTACACATGGATGTTTGTCCTACACATGGATGTTTGTCCTACACATGGATCTTTGTCCTACACATGGACGTTTGTCCTACACATGGATGTTTGTCCTTACTGTTCTTCTTATTTATTGGTCAAAGGTTCTTTCTAATCAAGTGTAATTTGACTTTCATTTCACTTTTTATAGATATGGTGGAACCTGGTAGAACACATTTTATCGTGTTGCTTTAACCTTTGACCTCTAGTTCTCAGTTGATGTGATAATTTAATTTAAACTTGTCATTATCCACAGTTTTGTGCAATATTTTTTATCAGATTGTTCCACTGTTGACTCTGTTGTTTCTATTTATTGTGTGCTGCTCTTCCAGAACTGTCGCTGAGGACAGATGATGTTTTTTATTATTATTATTATTATTATTATTATTATTATTATTATTATTATTGTTCTTATTATTATTATTATTGTTGTTGTTGTTATTGTTATTATTATTGTTGTTATTATTATTGTTATTATTATTGTTATTATTATTATTATTATTATTATTATTATTGTTGTTATTATTATTATTATTATTATTAAGGACGTGATGTTTTACTGAACATCTGGTAACTTCAGAAATGACAGATTCCTGAAGTTCTGTTGCTTTAACAGTTTGTCTGTGTATTCCTACACATTTCCTCTGTTCTCACTCTAGTGTCGACAATTCTTACCAGATCGTTCTGATGTAGAAGGAGACGAAGGAGACGAAGGAGATGAAGGAGACGAAGGAGACGAAGGAGACGAAGAAGACGAAGGAGACGAAGGAGACGAAGGAGACGAAGGAGACACATGAGGATGAAACAGAGCCAGTGTCAGCTAACTCCACTAGTTCTGCTCATATTGAATTTTCACATCACCACAGTAGAGATTTCGTTTTCAACATGTATTGATGATAACATGATAATGATGATTATTTAACATAATGACTGATTATGATGGATTCGTGATTTGTCAAGATCACAGATTTCATATGATTTGCAAATTTACTGCTCTGAGTGGAATTATAATTTGTTTGTGAGTAAGATAACTCGAAAAGTTCTGGACGGATTTTGATTAAACTTTCAGAGGTGATTGATAATGTGTCAATGAAGAAACCATTAAATGTTGATCTGTAAAGGTCAAAGGTCAAGGTGACAGTGAAGGTCAACAGTTCAAACACATCAGTGGTGATATCTCAGAATCCAGACCAGATAGTATCAGCTGTTTTTTCCTTCACTTCATTTGACCTTATGACCTCAGATGAGATAACACTGATAAATGTTCTTCACTTCTATAGTTGTTCCACCTTCATGGTTCAAAGTTCTTTACATTAGCTTCACATTCACCCATTCACACACACTCATACAACAGTAGGTTTCTAAGGTCAAAGGTCAGTCCTACTGGGAGACTAAGGGTTCAGTGTCTTTGGACATGTGGACAGACAGAGCCAGGACATGAACCTCTGACCCTTCAGTCATTGAACGACCTGCTGTACCCACTGCACCACAGCTTTAACCTTTAACCCTAACGACCTGCTGTACCCACTGCACCACAGCTTTAACCTTTAACCCTAACGACCTGCTGTACCCACTGCACCACAGCTTTAACCTTTAACCCTAATGACCTGCTGTACCCACTGCACCACAGCTTTAACCTTTAACCCTAACGACCTGCTGTACCCACTGCACCACAGCTTTAACCTTTAACCCTAATGACCTGCTCTACCTGATAGGCTCCATGTCTTCATGTTTTGACGTTAAGCTAATGGTCAATTTATAAAATGTCGGACCTTTACAGATGTTCTAGTTTTCCTCCCGTTTCCTCCTGTTATGTCTTTATCCAATGACAATAAAATAAAGTGAGTCTAATGTGTTCATCTCACTTTTCAACTGTTCAATCATTCATCACTTTTACTTAGAAAATCATAGAGGCTGGATTTTATCTTTATTTTATTTTAATTTCAGGAGTTTCATTAAAACAAAATATTATTAAACAAATTTAAAAAAAAATAAAAATTTGCCTGGCAACAACAAACCCCGCCCCCTCGCACCCTATCTTTTGTAATTGCCAAAACACATTTTTGGTGAATGTGACCTTTGACCTAGATTCACTAATCTTTAAAAGGATCTATTCTGGACCAGCTCACACCTTTACTGCTCCAGTAGTCGTTATAAACAGCTGCTTAAATCCAGACAAACACACAAATCTAGTCAAAAACAAATACCTCTCTGCCCTTCGAGGGGGTCAGAGGTCATGATTGTCATCAGCACATTTCACACTGTGAGTTTAAGATATTAGGCTGTGATTAGAGCTGTCTTTACAGTGGTGGGGTTAGGGTTCTGAGTACATTAGCTCAGAGCTGGTAAAAGTACACACATTCTTTACTGCAGTAGAAGTACAACTACTGGTGTAAAAAATACTCTGGTAAAAGTAGAAGTATTGATTCAACTGCTTTACTGAAGTAAAAGTGAAAAAGTACAACTACTGAACTGTAATAAAGTAAAACTACATTTTTTTGTCATGAACATATTATTTATTTAACCAGAAAAATCTGAAGAGTTTCAAAAGTATCTAAAATATATCCTTTAAAATTGAGTTAGTGTGAAGATAATGTGTTTGATCAGGTCACAGTTACTGAGTTTAATGAATATGGACAGAATATTTAGGGGGGGGGGGGGTCACAACTGAGATAAAAAGTCATTCTGATGATTTCCTGCAGTTCTTTAACAATAAAATATCAACCATTAGAGACAAAATAGACACATTTCTCCCAAATATTAGATCAGAAAAAGCAGTGGTTTCAAACCTAGGCCTTTTTATAAATCCCTCTGTAACACTAAATAATTTCACCACTGTAGACCAAACTGATGTCATATCTATTATCATGTCTTCCAAATCATCACCTGCCTCTTAGATCCAATTACAACTAAACTCTTTAAACAGATTCTGCCCCTAATTATTAACACTGTCCTAGATATAATTAACACTTCATTAATTACTGGATATGTGCCACAGTCATTTAAATATGCTGTTATTAAACCAATTCTGAAAAAGCCTACCCTAGATCCTGACATTTTAGCCAATTATAGGCCTATATCCAATTTGTCCTTCCTGTCAAAGGTTTTAGAACGAGTAATAGTTAAACAGCTGTGCCAATTCCTGCAGGATAATAGTTTATTTGAACAGTTTCAGTCTGGCTTTCGTGCCCATCATAGCACTGAAACGGCGTTAGTTAAAGTTACTAATGACTAATTATTAGCCGCTGACATCGGATTAATATGTGTCCTGGTGTTATTAGACCTTAGTGCAGCCTTTGACACCATTGACCACAGTATCTTAGTGCACAGATTAGAATGTGATATAGGTATTAGAGGAGCAGCCCTCTGCTGCTTTAAATCATATTTATCTAATCACTACCAATTTGTTAACGTTAATCAACAATCATCGCAGTCCTCCAGAGTTAATTATGGCGTTCCTCAAGGGTCAGTCCTTGGGCCTATTTTGTTTACACTATATATGCTCCCTTTAGGTAACATCATTAGAAATCATGGCACGTGTATATTTATGTGTATGTATAAGTGAGAATGGAAGAAAAAGGAATGAAAGGGGAAACTAGGGTAAAGGAAGTAAAAGTAAGAAGAAGGGGAGAGAGGGCGAGAGAGAGAAAAGGAAAGTAGAGAAGGTGAAAGAAAAAATGACTTCAATGTTGTGTTCTATTTGGACAGTTGTTTTGGGGTTTGACTTTTGCATTGTAGGTTTTTTGTTATTGTTGTTGTTTTGTTTGTTTTTTCTTGTTCACCATAGCGTTGAGGTTTTGGTAACAGTGCTAAATAAGCTTTGGTTTCAGCCATAAACCTTTTTGGTCAAGCAGTGTATTTATCATGTGTGAAAATGTGTCTTACCTGCCTTGTGCTTGTGCCTTGTTTTGTATTTTGACCGAAATAAAATAATAAATAAATAAATGACTGGGGTGGCTGTGGTTCAGTTGGTAGAGCAGGTCGTTCAAAGACCGAAGGGGCAGCAGATGTCCAAGTGTCCTTAGAAACCTACTGGTGTATGAGTGTGTGTGAATGAGTGAATGTGAGGCTCATGTAAAAAGCTTTAACTATGAGGGTGGAACAACTATAGAAGTGAAGAACATTTAACACTGAAAGATGATGTGGTTCCGTACCAGCCCAATAGAACCCTTCGTTCCCAGAATGCAGGTTTATTGACATTTCCCAGGGTTTGTAAAAGTACAGTAGGAGCTAGAGCCTTTAGTTACCATGGTTACTGTCTGACCCGCTCATTGGCTAACATCTGTGTGACGCTCATTGGCTAACGCTCATTGGCTAACGCTCATTGGCTAACATCTGTGTGATGCTCATTGGCTAACACTCATTGGCTAACATCTGTGTGACGCTCATTGGCTAACACTCATTGGCTAACATCTGTGTGACGCTCATTGGCTAACATTTGAGTTGGCCTCTCACTAAATTTAATGAAGGCTATTGCACATGTGCATAGTGTCTGGCCGTCCCGGTAAATGTTATGTTGTACAAAATTCCTGGTGAGAACTCTGAAGGGCTAATTAATGGTACAGATTACACTCTCCACTGCTGCTTTATCATGATTCATGTTCTTTTGTCTCTGTAGCTGTGACTCTGTCAATGTCAAATTATGTCTTTGTGAGGATCTTCTTATGGTTCTGAAAATGTTGTTTACGTGTGAAGCCTTTCTGACAAACGACACAATTAAACGGTTTCTCTCCAGTGTGAACCCTCATGTGATGGTCCAAATCAACCCTCTGAATAAATCGCTTCCCACATTCTGAAGAAATTAAAGGTTTCTCTTCCATGTGAAATGTTAAATTTGACTTAAAAGGAAATATTTTTGACAGGCTGGACAAATGAATGGTTTTTCTCTACTGTGGGATGTCACATGCATTTATAACTGTGACTTCTGGCAGAATGTTCTGGAGCACACAGAGCAGTGGTATAGTTTCTTTTCATATCCCACATCACTTACACTCAAGTTAGTATTTAACATCTGTGAGTGTGTTTTCTGTATGGTGTTTTTCATCATCTTCATCATGGTGTGTGTGGGTGAGTGTGTTTTGTGCGTCAGAGCAAATGTTTGTTGACCTTGGTCAGAATCATCCAGTTTGTGTCCTGTGTGAGTGTCCATGTGTTGGTCCAGTAAACTCTTACTGTCAAAGCTTCTTCTCTTTCCACTCTCCATGTGGACCAGGTTAATGTCTGCTTCTGATCCTCCACCGTCGTCTCCATCACTTTCTGTTTCCATGTGTTCAGTTGAGCTGTTTGTTGGAAGCTTTGACTCAGGTTTGTGCTTCAGGGTCTGGTCTTCATCGCTGTCCTCAGTTTCCTCACAGTCTTCATTCTGCTCATCACTTTTTCTTTGTAAATGTCTATGTGGATGGAAGCTGCTGGATGCTTCTGATCCTCCACAGTCCACTTTATTTGCTTCCTCTTTGTTCTCCTCAGTTTGGCTTTGATTCAGCTGTGAGGACTTGACTTTCTCATCATCATCATCATCATCATCATCATCATCATCTTCACTCTTCACAGGGACAGGAGTGGATGGAAACTTGGTGATATTAACTTCCTGGCTGGTCCACAGTTCCTCCTGTTCCTCTTTAATGTGTGGGGGTTCTGCTTCTGGTTCCTCCTGGTCCACAGTGGGATTCCACTCCTGCTGCTCAGGAGGAACATCTGCTTTAACCACCGACAGCTGCTGGACGTCTGGAGAATATCAAGCAAATACTGTTAGACTCTTCTGTTACACTTAGAGTTTGGTGATAAAACTGACACTACTATTCAAAACAGTCTAATATAAACCCCTCCCCTTTGAAGACAATAAATATTTGACATGTTCAAATACATATCAGTTTATAAAACCCCATGTCTTTAGTAATGCAGAGGCAGTACTGTATTTTCCAGACTATAAGGCAGGCATGTCCAAACGGTGTGGTTGCAGGTTTTTGTTCCAACAGTCGCAGAACACTGGACTGAACTCAGTCTTCAGAGAGTTGATTGATCAAACTCTTGGTTGTTTGGAACAAAAACCTGCAGCCACACCGACCCTTTGTGGAATAGTTTGGACATGTCTGCTATAAGGTGACACTGACAAGATTTTAACTTTCTCCAAAAACTACAGTGTGCCGTATATATATGGATTAATTCTGTTTGTGCTTAGTGACTTAGTGATTTTGATAATTTCTTTTATCTCAGTAACTAAAATGATTAAATGCTGCCTCGTTTTCACAAAGAGATTTAGTTAAACTAGAGACAAATATGTCCAAACCTTTTTGGTGCGTGTGTCCTCTGGGGTTCCAAACACAGTCCAGTATTTGTCTTTGTCTGTGGTTTTCTTCTTTAGTTCGACACAGTTCCTCCTCGTACTCTGCTATGGTTCTTTCAAACAAACCAAATATCTCTTCAGCAGCTAAAGTTAGTCTCTGCTCCACCACTGACCTCAGAATCTGAACTTTTTGGAACATTTTCTTTACAAATGCCGTTCGGCTTTTATCACACACTGATAGGTTTTTGAGCGGTTAGCATCACGGAGCTAACAACCGATAAACAAGGAATATAACGGAGTATTTTCAATTCGAAATAAACAATGCTAGCACTAGCTTCACACGCATTACCACTTCCGGCATTGGTGTGTTTGTACAGTGTGTAGGTCAGGTGGGCGGAAGCGGAAGTAGCCGAGGCAGAGCCCTGTGTATGCTGCACATGGACATATATCTTTATGCTCGTTTTAGGAAAAATATATTATGGTTTATTGAAGGAGGTTTATTTATTTATTTCAGAAATGTCATTTTCAAATTTTTTTGTCAGTATTTAAAATCGGTGGTGCAGTGGTTAGCACTCACAGCACGGAGGACACTGGTTCATTGTAGCTGGATTAGGCCCCCAGTGACCCCAGTGACCCTAAAGCGGGTTCAGATGACGAGTGACGAGTATTTAAAATTGTATTTTATTAAAACAAAATGTGCTTGATTATAAAAGGTACTTGATTATAAACTTGGTCCTGATGAGACATGAAAACGTGTGTGTGTGGATGTGTGCAGGTGTGCGCTTGTATTCCAATCTTTATGGGGACATTAATGTGTTTACACAGTCACCCCATGGGGACATCTGACACTATGGGGGCCAACATTCAGGTTCCCAAAAGGGTTAAATATAAACGTAGGTCCCGACTAGAAAAATGTGTTATTTTATTTTATTTTATTTTATTTTATTTTATTTTATTTTATTTTATTTTATTTTATTTTATAATTTTTCAGAAGTCCCCATAAAGCATGAGGGAAACCGGTGAAAAGTGAAAGATGTATTTTTCAAATCTTTGGAGAAGTGCTGACCTTTTATTATTAGTATTAATATTTTTAATTTGATTTATTTAATTTGCTTGTATCTTTTTTCATTTTATTATTATTATTATTTTATTCTAATTGTGCTTGTACTTTTATTTAGATTTGTGTATTATATATGTTGTGGAAGTTTTGTATCACAAATGGAGAGAAAACTGTTCAAGCCAAAAAACAATTATTTATTGAACAAATGAACAAATTAATTTGGAACTTGCATGCAAGTGAGAACATGTAACAGAACGAGCTGTCATCAGATGTTCTGTCGACCAGTCTAAAATACAGCTTCTTTATGCCTCGTAAACATTTGCCAGGTGGAGAGAGAGGAAAGAGAAAAACACTCCTTTCCCAGACCCTTGTCTGTCCTTGGAGAGAGTGAGAAACTCCCCTGGAGAATACTGTTTACAATAACTCTGAGACCCACAGACATACATGTACAAACTCAAAGATCCGGATCCGGGGTGGGCGTGGGGGCTCTTGGCCCTCGCTTCCTGATGGTGCGACCTGGCCCTCCCTCCGGGGCGGGGTTCTGCGTGCGGCTGGCCCGTAGTGGGACTACAGCGTCTGCCGGGGCGCTGGTCTAGCACTGCGACTTCTGGGGGTTTTTGGTGCTAGCTGGGCCGGTCGGGTTCAGGTGGGCCCACTTCGGCCTCTTGCCTCAGGGCTCTGGGGGCCCTCTACATCAGTAGCAGTGGTCTCACTATCTGTCTCCCCCGCTGCTCTGTCCTCATGGGCCGGATCCACACCAGACTGCCTCTTAATGTGCACTTCACACACTTCACACTTCACTGTATATAGCTACTCTCAGGCACATATAGGGACACAGTAGTTAGGGCCTCGAGAGCAGGTGGGAGCGGGAATGATGGGCTCGGTGGTGGGGCAGATGGCAGGGCTCTACGGCCTTGTCTCTTCCCCATTCCCCTCTTGCTTGCCTCCCCTGCTCTCTAATTTCTTTTAAAGCACCACACACATTCACACCTTGGGGGTAGATCTGGGATGGCTTGGGGAACATAGGCCAGGGTAGGCTGCAGAGTATCCATCCTCTGTGGTCCCCTGGCCTGCCCCCTGGATGCCTCGACCAGCTTCCCCACTTTTAATGCACCACATGACACTCAGGGTTACACAATCACGGTGCAGGGATAATGTCTCCAGTCAGGGATCTGGAGACATATTAACAGGGAGTAATGGGGGGGTTCACTAATATGGCCTCGCTGGTGGGACCCGGCCCCCCTTATCCCTTATGCCTTATGGCTTATGGCTATGGGGTAGCAGGGGTAGACTACTATCCATGTTGCTGTGCTGGGGGGTCCCCGGGACCTGGGGGCTGTGGTTGGGGGGGTGCTCCTCCTTGCCCGTCGGGTCCAAGCTGGTGCCATGGCTCTTGGCGGAATGCGGGGGTTGGATTGGCCAGTCTGGCGGGCGCTGTGGCTGTACTGCGGGCTGGTGGCATGTGGGGGTTGTTGGGATGCATTGTGGGGAGGTGGGGGCCATGGGTGTACTGTGCTCACCTGGGGCAGGGTGCGGGGGGTGTGGGGCGTATCTCCCTGTTGGACGTTGCCAGGCCCCAGCACACTGTCCATTTTGTCCTCTGGACTCGCGTTGGGTCGGGGCTCCGATGTCCTCCGGCCGGCGCCCGGTGTCGGCCTGCCTTGTGATGGGCTGGTTGCCGCCCCCTCGGTGGGCCGCTCGCTCCCTGTGTCTGGCTTCCTGGCTGCGTGGGGCCGTTGGCCCCCTCAGGGGTGGGTGGTTCGGCTGGGCGGGTCGGGTGGTGGGGTGGGGGGGGTGTTGGTGGGGGCTGGGGTGGGCGGGGTTGGGGTTGGGGTGGCGGGTGGGTCGTCGTGCCCCGGGCCGCCTGGGTCGGTCTTGGTGCGCTGGGGGGGGTCTGTAGCTGCTCCCTCTTGTTCTCCGGGTTTGTGTCGTTCACAGTGGCCCCGGTGGCTCTCTGGGAGTGGCGTCCTGTGGCTCCTGCGGCCCGAGGTGGGGGTTGCCCTGTTGACTTGGTCCTGCCTTGTCGTGATTGCTGTTCTGGGCTTCGGGGTCTTTCACACTTGCATGTTTGATCGGGTCTCGCCAGCTACTACTGAGTCCCATTTCAACGAATGATGGGACTCGCCAGAATGTGCTGAGAATCTCTCCACAATCTCTACACTAAACTCATTTTCTTCTGCACTGGTGTCCTCTTCTGGCCTATTCTATTACATTCTATTCTATTTTGTACTATCAGGACATCCACGGTTGTGGTGCTCGGTGCCGATTGTTTAAATTTTTTTTGTTTTTGTTTTTTGTTTCTCCTTTTGTGCTGGTTTGGTTTTCTCCTCTTTTTCTGATCTACTTATTTATTTTTCTTTTTTTTTTATTGATGGACAGTTGGTGGTTGTAATAACACATCACCTTACAGTCTTTAATTACAATAGCACCGCCTGTTGGTTTCTATCCCCGTTCATCCTGTCCGTCCTGTCCAGTCTTTGTTTCCTCCTCACATCACTGAGGTGTAGCACTGCACTCACTGGCTTGTAAGGGAGAGTTCTAATGGGGGATGTCTGCTCAGCTTTCGGGGAGGACCGATGATGGTCACACACATGCACTAAATAGTCTAGTATATGTCTGCAAGACTGGAATATGTACTGATCTGAAACACTGTTGACTCCCCCTCTGTGGGGTTAAAAGATATAATAAATAAATAAATAAATAAATAAATAAATAAATAAATACATGAATAAAATAAGTGAATGAATAGAAAAATAAAATAAAATAAAAAATAAAAAAATAAAAAATAAGAGCAAAATGCAAAAAAATTAGAAAAAGGAAAGAAAAAAAAGGGAAAAGAAGAAGAAGGAAGGGAGGAAAAAAGAAAACAATAAACAACAAAAAAACTCTATTTGTTACCTATTTCCTATCTGCTCATTTGTTTTTAGTTGTTTTTTTGTATATATGTCTATGTTTAGTACTTCAGGTATTGATTATTGGTATTGTTATTATTGTTATTGTTATTATTTTATTTATCATCATTTTTGTACTATGCACTATATTACTATAAGATGAATTTAGGTTATTGTGGAAGTGAAGAAGGGGTAGAATTAAATAAACTTATGCTTCATCCTACTCCTTTTCGGACATGTCATTGTTATTATTATTATTGCTGTATTGATTATTGTTGCACTTTGCACATGTTCGAAATAAATCATTCAAATCAAAAAATCTAATCAAAGTTTACAAAACGGGAATGAGACATTCACACAGACAAAGGTAAATATTCCCATCACATGTAATAATAATAATAATAATAATAATAATAATAATAATAATAATAATAATAATAATAATAATAATAATAATAATAATAATAATAATTAAATAGTTATCTCTCTTTGGGGGAGGGGCTTCATGTCAGAGGCATCTTACAACAGAACTGACAATTTTGTCACCAAAAGTGTAAACCCTGTCTACACAGGGGAAACACCTTTCACTGGTCCAGTTTGTCCAAAAAATATTTAGCTTTAAGTCAAAAGTAACTTCTATCACAGAATGTGATAGAAGGTTTAGTCAGACGAGGGGTTTGGAGCGTCACGTGGTGCTTCACACTGGTGAGAAACCTTTGAGGTGTGGAGTTTGTCAGAAAAGCTTCACACATAAACAGTATGTTCAGAAGCATCTGAAGAAACACACTAACACAGACAACATGTGACAGTCACACAATCACATTTACACAGACCAGAGGTGGTCAAAGTACTACAGTACAAGTACAACTACTAGTGTGAAAAAAATACTCTGGTAAAAGTACAAGTACTGATTCAACTGCTTTACTGAAGTAAAAGTAACAAAGTACAACTACTGAACTGTAATAAAGTAAAAACTATTTCTTTCTTTCTTTTTTGGAACGCAATATTTATTTAAGCAGGAAAAATCATAAAGGTTTCAGAAGTATCTAACATAAAGCCTTTAAAAGTGAGTTACTGTGTAGAAAGTATATCTGATCAGGTTACAGTTACTCAGTTTTGTGGGCATGGACAGGAAATGTAGGAAAAATGGAAGAAAAAGTCACAATTGAGATAAAAAGTCCAAAACGTGAGGTTAAAATTCTAAATTATGAGATAAAAACAGATATACGTTTGGATTTAATAAATCACACACTGATTTTATACTGTTCTGTTTTGTTCCGAAAAAGTTCATTTGACACCCCAGAGGAATTCTGCTAGAACTGCAGGCAAAAATATACGACACTGGAATAGAATGGGCACGCAAGATGTTCTAAACAGGATGTGACGTCACGAATACACCGATCCCGGATGTGCTAATGAGTGTGGAGCGAGTTTTTTCATGGTTTATTTGTGATTGAAGTCCTCAGTTTTATTCCTTATAGGGTTTAAGTCAAACTGAACCAACAGTACCCTCGTATATGGATGAAATTGACTGACTGGATTGTGTTCTGTTACAATTATGTCTGTTTTATTCCACATGTATATGTTATTAACTCACTGATGCTAAAGTTAGCTTAGCTGCAAACAGAGCTGTCCTGTGTGAGATTGAAACAAACTGTTTCTGACAGAGTTTGTGTGAAGAAAATGTCCCAGAAAGTGAAGATTCTGAGGTCGTTGG
Source organism: Siphamia tubifer (assembly GCA_020466265.1). Lineage (NCBI taxonomy): Eukaryota > Metazoa > Chordata > Actinopteri > Kurtiformes > Apogonidae > Siphamia > Siphamia tubifer. Next base: position 47,665,129 of record CM035793.1, on the reverse strand, counting down.
TGGAGCAGAGACTAACTTTAGCTGCTGAAGAGATATTTGGTTTGTTTGAAAGAACCATAGCAGAGTACGAGGAGGAACTGTGTCGAACTAAAGAAGAAAACCACAGACAAAGACAAATACTGGACTGTGTTTGGAATCCTACAGTCCTGATACACAAGACAGGTTTGGACATGTTTGTCTCTAGTTTGGACATGTTTGTCTCTAGTTTGGACAAAGGTTGTAATGGAAATGAAACTGTATAGAAATAATTTAATTATTTTTCCTGAAATGTTTTTTTACATGTAGTCATGAATACGAGATTAAAAAACACACCATTTTGAGAGAAAATGTCATAAATATGGAATAATAAATCCATAGTTATGAGATGAAGAGTAAATTCTTAGCTACTTCAGACAAATAGTGGACTGTGTTTGGAATCCTAGAGTCCACATAAACCAAACAGGTTTGGTCTAAAGTCTACACATATTATAAAACATATACAGCATATATGATAATGTTAAATTATTATTTTTTACATTTGACCTTTTCTAGGTTGTTTTCTGCATTTATTACATTTAGTGAATGCCAAATATATTTCTGTATTTAAAGTTAGATCTTGAAAAATTCAGTTTGTTCTAATGAAAGCAGAGAAAACTGAAGAAAATTACTTATTTTGTCCTTCATACAGTGTTTGTGAAAGTCAGTTTAGTTTAAACTAAAGTCTGAACGATAACGAAACAACTTAGTTGATTTTTAGTTATTTAAACTTTACATGTCTACAACTATATTTGTGATGACTGACACATGTTTTCCTCTACATTTGACCAAAAGTTTGTACATGATGTTTTACAATTTATTATATTAGAACTGTTTAAAGTCTACCAATAGAAGTGATAGTTTTATCACCAAACTATAACTGGAACAGAAGAGTCTAACAGTCACAATTATCAGATAAAAAGTCCAAATGATGAGTTTTTTTTAACTCTAACAATAGTAGTGTCAGTTTTATCACCAAACTCTAAGTGTAACAGAAGAGTCTAACAGTATTTGCTTGATATTCTCCAGACGTCCAGCAGCTGTCGGTGGTTAAAGCAGATGTTCCTCCTGAGCAGCAGGAGTGGAATCCCACTGTGGACCAGGAGGAACCAGAAGCAGAACCCCCACACATTAAAGAGGAACAGGAGGAACTGTGGACCAGCCAGGAAGTTAATATCACCAAGTTTCCATCCACTCCTGTCCCTGTGAAGAGTGAAGATGATGATGATGATGATGATGAGGAGAAAGTCAAGTCCTCACAGCTGAATCAAAGCCAAACTGAGGAGAACAAAGAGGAAGCAAATAAAGTGGACTGTGGAGGATCAGAAGCATCCAGCAGCTTCCATCCACATAGACATTTACAAAGAAAAAGTGATGAGCAGAATGAAGACTGTGAGGAAACTGAGGACAGCGATGAAGACCAGACCCTGAAGCACAAACCTGAGTCAAAGCTTCCAACAAACAGCTCAACTGAACACATGGAAACAGAAAGTGATGGAGACGACGGTGGAGGATCAGAAGCAGACATTAACCTGGTCCACATGGAGAGTGGAAAGAGAAGAAGCTTTGACAGTAAGAGTTTACTGGACCAACACATGGACACTCACACAGGACACAAACTGGATGATTCTGACCAAGGTCAACAAACATTTGCTCTGACGCACGAAACACACTCACCCACACACACCATGATGAAGATGATGATGATGAAGAATACTGACTTTAGTCTAAGTGATGCAAGTTGTGCAAAGAAACACTTCCCTTGCTCTGTGTGCTCCAAAACTTTCCGCTCAAAATCAAAGTTAGAAATCCACAAGAGAATCCATACAGGAGAGAAACCGTTTTTTTGTTCAGTTTGTGGAAGAAGATTCATACAAAAGTCAGCTTTACGCAGTCACATGATGTCCCACACAGGACTAAAACCATTCAGGTGTCCACTGTGTCATAAATGTTTTAGAGGCAGGAATGACGTCAGGAGACACATGAGAGTTCACACAGGAGAGAAACCTTACGGCTGTGAAGTTTGTCAGAAAAGCTTTGCACGTAAAGATTATCTTAAGACACATGTGAAGATCCACATGAAAGAACAGACAGAATGACACATTGACAGGAATCTGACCAAAAAAGGACTAAAGAACATGGAAAAAAAATCTGCATGAATTATTTCAACTAATTAGTTTTTTTCTTTTTTCTCCAGCATTGACATTTTTTTAATTAAAAGAATGTGAGTATATCCTTCTCTTCTTTTTGTCATAATGTTTTTTTTCTGCTAAGGAGTAAAAACTAACCTCAGAGAATTTGTTGGGATTTTCTTCTTCATTGATTGGAAGCAACAAAGATGAGTTCTGGGTCTGGTCTCATTAACTATGGGGTCAAAGGTCATGTTGGGGTCAAATCTGTAATGTAATGTTGTAAAGCTGGGGTGTCAAACTGTGGTCCTCAAGGGCCGGTGTCCTGCATGTTTTAGATGTTCCCCTCTTCCATTACATCATTATCAGTCTTCTACAGAAGTAATGAGGAGCTGATTATTTAGCCAAGACATACAACTACCTACTCCAATATACTCAATGCAACAGTATCGTAACATTTCTAATTACACTATTTTATCTATTTTAATTATTTTATTTATTTTAATTTTAGTCACCATTCAATGCACTTCATCTCATTTCATCTCATTGTTTTTACTTATAAGGTGTAATTTATTTATGTCATACTGTGTAGTTTATTTATGTCATACTGTGTAGTTTATTTATGTCATACTGTGTACTTACAGTTAGCTACCTGACTCTGGGACACGCACGAAAAATTCCAATGTACCTGTGATGAACACGTCCAAATGGCATTAAAGTCTATTCTATTCTATTCTAACTCTTTAAGTGTCAGCGCTGATGCATTCTAAATGGATGATTGAGTTTAAATATTCTGAAAATTATCCTGTTTCCCTTTTAGTTTTGTGGATGGAAAGGTGTCAAAAAGCAACTTTTTTTTATTAAAAAAAAAATTAAAGGCAAAATTAAAACTGCTGGAACCAAATTTTTTCTACATTTAGTTTTTTAAAATGTCATTATTTTTCTTTGATTTTCTGCCATTTGTGTTTTACTTTGCTCATGTTACCAATTATTTTGTTAGCTTATTTGAATTTTTGTTTGTGTTGTTGCTCATTTTATTTTATTTTTATTAATTTTTTTTTACTGATTGCTAAAATCTCAGGAGTTAAAGGGTTAAACTGAATCACATGGTAGAGGGAAATCTCTAAAACGTGCAGGACACCGGCCCTCGAGGACTGGAGTTTGACACCTGCGTTGTACAGGGTCGTGTGGTATTTTTGTAAAGGTTAGGCTTTCAGGAACATCAAGGTGAACAACCTTATGAACCAGCTACTGGATCAGGATCATTCCAAACACAAACATGTTTTTAGTTCCTTCTGACATGAACAAAACATTCATGGAAGAAAAAACAGGAACACTGTCTGATTTATTAAATACAAACATATCTGTTTTTATCTCATAATTTTGAGTTTTTATTTGATGATTTTGACGTCACTTAACGTTCCTTATAATGCGTAAATTACTATTCTTAGTTTTTAAAAGAATTTTGAAAAGCTTCACGTACCCTGTAGGTCGATCTGTTCAAAAGTTGGTGTCCATTTTGAATGTGTGTGTGTAGCATCACTCCAGTAGTTTAAGCTTTATTATTATATGAAGGGAGCAGAAAACAAAAACACACCCACAACCTTTTATAACAGCCCATGTCCATAAACCCCCCTGGTTCCATACCTACATGTTCACACTTTATCCAGTTCACATGTAAAATTCCAGAATCATCTGGAAGGTCATGATCCACTCCCCTCATTTTCCCCTTCTGAGTGTCTCCACCCAGAACACATGGGTTGGACTTCGCAACGTCATTGGTTCCAGTCTCCTGATTAGGCCACTTGCTGACCTCAGCCCCGCCCACTTTACCGCTTTTTGTTCGGCGTGTGTGTCAAACTCCAGTCGTCAAGAGCCGGTGTCCGGCATGTTTTGTATATGTCCCTCTTCCATCACACATGATTCAGTTTAACCCTTTAACCCCTGATACTTTAGCAGTTCTATGGTAAAAAAAAAAATAATAATAAAATTAGCAACAAAATGCCATTAATAAAATGAATAATAAATCACCAAATTAATTAGTAAAATGAACAAAGTAAGACACAAATGGAACAAAATCACATACAAAATAATAAAAAAAACTCAATGTAGAAAACTAAACAAAATCAGCAAAAAATGAACAAAACAAATATATATAAAATTATAAATAACATGGAAAAATGTGCAAAAAAATTACTAAAAAATAAAAAAGAGAACTAGCATTAATACACTAGTTTCCTTTTGACACTTGTTCTATTAACAAAACACTTTTTTTTTTTTAAAAAAAGGGAAAACAATTGAATTTTTCTGAAGATTTTCAACTAAACCATCCATTCAGAACGCGTCAGCACTGACACTTAAGGGTTAATAATCAGCTCTGCAGAAAACTGATGATGATGGAACAGCTTCCAGCTGTGATGGAAAAGGGAAATATCTAAAACATGCAGGACACTGGCCCTCCAGGACTGTCCAGAACCCTCCAGGACTGTCCAGAACCCTCCAGGACTGTCCAGAACCCTCCAGGACCACAGTTTGACACCCTTGCTGTATTGTTTCTGTTCTAACTGGAACAATATGAAGCTGTTTTCAACCATTAAATCAAATGAAATTCACATTAGACCAGAGTGAGTTTGTTTTAGAAAGTGATGGAGTGTGTCACCTCTAGCTGGTCTAGTGTCTGAAAAGACATTTAAAAGGATGTGAAGGTTGTACTAGTCACTACAACCTTCACTTTATTCTCTTCTCAGGATATTTAATAGTGGGGCTGTTAAGCATAACAACTGTGCACAAGATGAAAAAGCATGACACCTTCAGGGTTTGTTCTTTAAGGCATAAGCTTTAATTTGAGACATGGAGTCATTCTCAGTTTGACCTCTGGGGTCAGCTAGAGGTCACTGACCCCCATAATATGACATTTCTATGCAGTAAATTTGAAATGTCTGTATATTAACACTAAAATGTGATAGAAATGTAAATTAAATGTTTTTTTTCCATATTCCTGGGCATGACAAAAATCATATTTAATACCAATATGTCTCTTAAACACATCTTCAGGGGTCAGGTAACCCTAACCCTGAAGTGGGTCAATAACAATAAAGACATTCTATTCTATTTTTGAAAACTGGATCTGAGAAGATTCTTTTAAGAATGATGTTGAATTTGTTTTGCAAAACCACTGAAAACACGTGTTGTCCAACTTAACAAATCCTGGCCCCCTTGCAAGGCAAGGCATATTTATTTGTATAGCACATTTCATGTACAAGACAATTCAATGTGCTTTACATAAACATATAAGAAAGCTAAAATGAAAAGAAAATTAAAATAAGAGACAAACATTTTTAAATACAACTAGCCCATAAATTTCCGAGTTATCTTGAACAAAGACAGACAAACAGATAAACGCTGGCAAAAACATAACCTCCTTGGCGGAGGTAATCATTTCAGTCAAAGCTCCAGTGAACAGTGATATTTTCAGGCCTCATTTAAATTAACTGACGGTTTTTCCGCAGACCTCAGGTATTCAGGTAGTTTGTTCGACAGGTGAGGAGCAGAACAACTGAATGATGCTTCTCTTTGTTTGGTTCTGATTTTAGGAACACACAGTAAACCTGTCCCAGATGACCTATGACCTCAGGGCTCTGGAAGCTTCATATGGAACCAGCAGGTCTAGGATGTGCACATTGCACACATTTGACCTGATTTGCCCTATCTCATGTCAGTGTGAAAACACTTTTTTTTTTTACTTCATTCATCACAAGTTGGGAAATGTAATTATTGCAGCAGTACAGACATTGATGGATGTGTTTGTGCCCTATCAGAACAAGGACATGAAATTGAAAATATATATACAAGAAGTAAGAATTAAATACAGAGGTATTGGCTATTATACAATATACAAAAGTCTAAATATGAAGTGGAAATAAATAATATGGGACAGTACAATTATAAATTAGTAGTGTAACAGTGCAAAATGAACCAATGCAAAAATGATATGTGTCACTTCCATACGAGTTAACCAGTTCCCTTATTGAGTAGTGAAGTTATCCAAGACAATATAAAAGTTCGACTGTGCAAAAAACTTGCACAACAGTGCAAAAATAGTGCAAAATTGCCAGTTACTACAGTTGCTCATTGTCACCAACACAACAGCGATGAGTTGAACAACTTTGTTGCTTGAGGAAGGAAAGATTTCCTGTAGCGGTCCTTGAACCTTTTGGAAAATGAGCTCCGCTGTCTGACCAGTACAGCATGGACAAGGTTATTCAAGATAGATAGCAGTTTGTTAAATGTCCTCCTCTCCACCACTGCCTCCAAAGTGTCCATTCTGCAGCCAATTTCAGAAACTCAAAGTAATAATTAACTTCATTTACATTTTTTAAATAAACGGGTTAAGTTTTAAAATTTAATTTTATGAATATGAAATAGTAATATGTAAATATAGACAAAAGTGTCTATTGTGTTTTCTCTATATTAAAAATAAATAATGTTGGTTTCTTCCATAGTCTTTATTTTGTAGTAGCTTTCATGACGTCATGCGTGGGCTGTAAACCAGGAAGTGTGTAATTTTACGTGTTAATTTTTAATGCAAGTCCTTAAGTTTTCGTTTGAATTTTTCAACGGAATCAGGGTAACCTCTGTCTGAATGAAGTCGACTTATTGGACTTTTGTTCTGGTCACATTCTTTATGTGTTTTTATCAGCTAACTGACGCTAAAGTTAGCTTAGCTCACTGTTAGCTTAGCTCACTGTTAATTTAGCTCACTATTAGCTTAGCTTACTGTTAGTTTAGTTTACTGTTAGCTTACCTCACTTAGAGATAAACTGACGTTTCCGTGTGCGAAGGAGTTTTCGTGAAGAAAAGGTGAAAATTTATTTATACCCGGTTTATGCTATAATTAGCCGAGCTCGGCTCGCTAGCCTCTAACAGACCCATCGGTGTGTGATGAAGACGATCTGTTTCTGAGGGAATTTTTGTTCATAAAAGGTGGAAAATGAGTCAAAACGTTCACATTCTGAGGTCGTTGGTGGAGCAGAGACTAACTTTAGCTGCTGAAGAGATATTTGGTTTGTTTGAAAGAACCATAGCAGAGTACGAGGAGGAACTGTGTCGAACTAAAGAAGAAAACCACAGACAAAGACAAATACTGGACTGTGTTTGGAATCCTACAGTCCTGATACACAAGACAGGTTTGGACATGTTTGTCTCTAGTTTGGACATGTTTGTCTCTAGTTTGGACATGTTTGTCTCTAATTTGGACTTTTTTGTCATGTTATGGACCCCCCCCCCCCCCCACACACCTCTTTGGCAGAGGTCATTAACTACATTTCTGTATTTAATGTACTGCTCTTGTAGATGTTGATAATTGATTTTGATTTGATTTTAATGATTTATTTCGAACATGTGCAGAATGCAACAATAATCAATACAACAACAATAATAACAATAATAATACACAATGACATGTCTGAAAAGGAGTAGGATGAAGCATACGCTTATTCAATCCTACCCCTTCTTCACTTCCCCAATAACCTGAATTCATAGCAATAGATAGCAATAGAGTGCATAGTATAAAAATGATTATAATAATAATAGTAATAAATAATTGAGGTACTAAACATATACAAAAAAACAACACAAAAAACCCAAACAAACAAAAAAACAACAAATGGGCAGATAGGAAAGTAGGTAATAAATAGTTTTTTCCCCCTTTTCTAATTTTGTCTGCATTTTGTTCTTTTTTTTATTATTTTATTTTATTTAAAAAAATTTAAATTTACTTATTTATTTTTTAACCCCACAGAGGGGGAGTCAACATTGCTTGAGATCAGTGCATATTCCAGTCTTGCAGCCAAATACTCCAATATTTAGTGCATGTGTGTGACCATCATCGGTCCTCCCTGAAAGCTGAGCAGACATCCTTTATTAGAACTCTCCATTACAAGCCAGGGAGGGGCAGTGTTACACCTCAGTGATGTGCGGACGAAACAAAGACTGGACAGGACGAACGGGGACAGAAACCAACAGGCGGTGCTATTATAATTAAAGACTGCAAGGTGGTCTGCCACTCCCAACCACCAACTGTCCATCAATAAAAACAAATAAATAAATAGATTGCAAAAAGAGGAGAAAACCAAACCATTAAAAGTTACCATCATAAGGTGATGGTTCCAGGAGGAGAACATGTCTTAACTTTCCCTTCATTACCTCAGCCAAGTAGGTTATGTTTTTGCCGGCGTTTGTCTGTTTGACTCTGTTCAAGATAACTCGCAAACTTATTGACGGATTTTGATGAAATTTTCAGGACATGTTGGAACTGTGAACAGGAAGAAATGATTCCATTTTGGGGGTGATCGGGGTGGGGGGTCTGCCTTGGTGGAGGTCTGTGCTCTCGGAGTTCTTTTCTAGTTTATAATCAAGACAGTTTTTGTCAGTCATCTTATCTCACTGATTCTTGTTTGTGACTCAAGTGTTGGTTTGTTTTACACTGTTAATTTACTGTCTGTATTGAGGGGATTCTTAATTTCAGATTGTTTTGAACTCTAACAATAGTAGTGTCAGTTTTATCACCAAACTCTAAGTGTAACAGAAGAGTCTAACAGTATTTGCTTGATATTCTCCAGACGTCCAGCAGCTGTCGGTGGTTAAAGCAGATGTTCCTCCTGAGCAGCAGGAGTGGAATCCCACTGTGGACCAGGAGGAACCAGAAGCAGAACCCCCACACATTAAAGAGGAACAGGAGGAACTGTGGACCAGCCAGGAAGTTAATATCACCAAGTTTCCATCCACTCCTGTCCCTGTGAAGAGTGAAGATGATGATGATGATGATGAGGAGAAAGTCAAGTCCTCACAGCTGAATCAAAGCCAAACTGAGGAGAACAAAGAGGAAGCAAATAAAGTGGACTGTGGAGGATCAGAAGCATCCAGCAGCTTCCATCCACATAGACATTTACAAAGAAAAAGTGATGAGCAGAATGAAGACTGTGAGGAAACTGAGGACAGCGATGAAGACCAGACCCTGAAGCACAAACCTGAGTCAAAGCTTCCAACAAACAGCTCAACTGAACACATGGAAACAGAAAGTGATGGAGACGACGGTGGAGGATCAGAAGCAGACATTAACCTGGTCCACATGGAGAGTGGAAAGAGAATGAAGAATAACTTGATGCTAAATGATGTGGGATGTGAAAACAAAGCCAACCGCTGCTATTTGTGCTCAAAGACATTTTCTCGAAAATCACATTTAGAAATCCACATGAGAATCCACACAGGAGAGAAACCATTTAGTTGTTTAGTTTGTGGAAATCGATTCACACAGAAGTCAACTTTAGACAGTCACATGATGTCCCACACAGGACTAAAACCATTCAGGTGTCCAATGTGTCATAAATGTTTTAGAGACAAAAGTGCAGTCAGGACACACATGAGAGTTCACACAGGAGAGAAACCTTACAGCTGTTCACTGTGTGACAAATGTTTTAGAGACCGAGGTGAGGTTAGGAGACACATGAGAGTTCATACAGGAGAGAGACCTTTCAACTGTCCGCAATGTCCAAAGACATTTACTCAGAGAACAAGTTTGAAGAATCACATGAGGCTCCACACAGGAGAGAAACCTTTTTACTGCGCATTCTGTGAGAAACGCTTCACTCGTAAATATCATCTTCAGAAACATATGAAGATCCACATCAGAGAACAGACACAATGAGACATTTACTTTATGTCACATTTACATCTCCTACATATAAATGAGTTCTAATTGAAAAAAAGTGGTTTCCTCATTCTTCTCAAATGTCTCCTGAGAATTAGGTCACAACTAAAAGAAAGATGAGACACTGGGCTGTTTTCAAATATGTCATGGTAATGTCTCAGTGACAAATATATGTTCTTCTGTCTCACTATTTGACTTGTCACATTCTCTTTTCTAGCAAAAAGAAAAATGAGAATGGTGTGAATATGACACATTATTTAATTAACTCTAACCCAAATGGCAACATTTCAGAAAAGAAGTCAATTCATGCAAGTTTTATTTACATAATGTTCAACTTACAAAATGTGTTTATTTCTGACACAAGTCATATCATTCATTGATTAGAAACTGAACCAATTAAAACAAACTCAAAGACTGTTTTGAGATGTTTATTTTAATATGTGAAATTTCTAGAAGTTAATTTTTTTTACAGAATTCACAGCAAAGCTCCATTGTAAAGAGCCTTAAAGCATGTATGTATATATATATATATATATATATATATATATACGTACATACACACAATATTAATGGTTTAAAACTTTTCAAGTGTGTTCAGGAAATGAGCTACAAAGACAATGCCAGGCATAGATATCAAATCAAAGAAAACACTTTAATATATGATCCAATGAAACTAGTGCAGATGTTTTAACAGAGGAACAACATGTTACAAAGAAAAACCTGAAACTTTGAATTAATGAACAATGGTCCATTTGAAACATGAATGTTATGAGGTAAATAAAAAGTCAGTCGGTCCATATTTTCTTTGTCCTTCAATAGAAAAAAACAAGTGTAAATTAGTTTCTAATATTGTCTTTCTCATAGTGTTTAGATGTGAGATCATTTCTGCGAAAGATCTGTATTATTTTAGGGCTGATGCAGTGAACAGTGAACTGTTGAAGTTTACGCTATAACCCTGACACAAACTATCTTTACTCATCTGTGTGTAAAAGTCACCTGTGGAATTCCCAGGTTTTATAGTTTGTGACATAAGAGGAATAGACAAGTATCCACAGCATGTATGAGCCTTAACATGGAAACATGAATGAGTCCATCATGAAGCAAAGGCTGTGACACCAGAAGGTACATTCATACTTTGGTAACTTAGTTGTTTGGGAACAAAACTTCCACAGTAATTTGTCTGAATGATCAATGTGTTCAACTGATATGAATTCAGGTTCAGAAAAAGTGTTCAATAACAGACTAGATAAATTCATAAATAAACACAAATGACTCTACGATAGTCAGTATGGATTTAGAGCAAACAGTTGAACATCACAAGCATTAATAGAATCAATAGAGGAGATCACCAATGCTATCGATCATAAACTGCACTCTGTTGGAATATTCATAGATCTCAAAAAAGCATTTGACACGATCAATCACAACATTTTAATTAATAAACTTCAGAGGTATGGGGTCAGGGGGTTAGTACTGCACTGGCTGAAAAGTTATCTGAGTAACAGGAAACAGTTTGTGAAGGTGGAGAAATATTCATCATCCTGTTTGGACATTGTGGCGTCCCCCAGGGGTCAGTGTTGGGTCCTAAACTGTTTATTCTTTATATAAATAATATATGCAAAGTTTCTAAAGTATAAAAACTAATATTATTTGTAGATGACACAAGCATTTTTTGTTCTGGGGAGGATTTGCACAAACTACTGTGGACGGTCAATGAAGAAATACACAAATTAAAAACGTGGTTTGACACAAACAAATGATCATTAAATTTAAGTCAAACCAAATACATGATATTCAACAACTGCAATAAGAACATTCACACACATTTACAGGTAGATGGGGTAGACATTGAAAGGGTATATGAAAATAAGTTTCTTGGGGTAACAATAGATGATAGGATCAACTGGAAAGTTCATATAAAACACATACAAAGAAAATGATCAAGAAACATTTCAGTTGTGAGCAAAGCCAAACACATTGTGGAACACAAATCACTCCACATACTTTACTGTTCACTCATTTCACCATATTTACATTACTGTGCACAAGTCTGGGCCAACACATACAAATGTACAATACATTCATTATCCACAAAAAAGAACCATAAGAATAAGTCATAATGTGGGTTATAGAGATCATACAAACCCACTATTGTTAAAATCCACAACATTAAAACTCACTGACATTCAGTTTCAAACAACTCAATTCATGTTCAAAGCGACACACAAGGCACTTCCTGGTAATCTACAAAAAATGGTTTTCAATAGAGAAGGGAATTACAAACTGAGGGGGGAGCACAATTTAAAACATCTGAGGGCACATAGAACACTGAAAAGGTTTTGTGTTTCTGTTTGCAGAGTGAGGCTGTAGAACAGGTTAGGAGTGGAGCTCAAGCAATGTCCAAGCAATGATCCAGTTTAAAAAGCGGAACAGGAACATGGTTTGCACTGGGTACAGGGAAGAGGAAGGGGTCGAACATTCTGGATTCTAGGATGACACCATGGACTTCAAGACTGTGTGCATGCACTGGTGGTGTCCCTTCCCTATTACTCTTGGGGTTGCTCTCTGGCTCTGCGGGGCTAGCGTGGCTAGGGCCCCTCTGCCTGGGGGTGTTGTCCCTGGCGTCTCTCCCTTTGAGCCCTGGATCTGCTGGGTCTGTGCGCTCTCCCAGGGCCTTGTGGGTGTTGGCGGCTGGTCTCTTCTGGGACGCCCTGGCTGGCCCTGGGGTTTGGGGTGGGTCGGCCCTCCGGTCGCTCCCCTGTCCCTTCCTGCTCTGCTTCCCTCCTCCCTCCTCTCCTGCCTGGCCGCTCATCCCCGTCTATCTCTCTCCCCAAGGGGGGCTGGGGACCCTCCGCTGCCTGGGGGATTGGCATGGGGGCCGGGTGGTCTCTCTGGAGGGGTGGCTTTGGCTCATCCGGGCACAGGCCTTGGCACTTGCCTGTGTACCACCACTGGACATTAACTACTGCTGGCTGGGGGCTTCTGTCCGGGCCTGGGGCTGTCCTGAGGAGTAGTGGAGTGGGTGGGGTTTAGGTGGTGCTGTGGGGTGGGTGCCCTGCATCCTGGGCGTGCCGGCTCCGGGCTGGGCGTGGGGGCTCTTGGCCCTCGCTTCCTGGTGGTGCGGCCTGGCCCTACCTCCAGGGCTGGGTTCTGTGTGTGGCTGGCCCATAGTGGGACTACGGCGTCTGCCGGGGTGCTGGTCTAGCACTGCGACTTCTGGGGGTTTTGGTGCTCGCTGGGCCGGTCGGGTTCGGGTGGGCCCACCTCGGCCTCTTGCCTTGGGGCTCTGGGGGCCCTCTGCATCAATAACAATGGTCTCACTACCTGTCTCCCCCGGTGCTCTGTGCTAATGGGCTGGATACACACCAGACTGCCTCTTACTGTGCAGTTCAAACACTTCACACTTCACTGTATATAACTACTCCTAAGCACATATAGGGACACAACAGTTAGGGCCTTGTGAGCAGGTGGGAGGGGGAATGATGGGCTCTGTGGCGGGGCAGATGGCAGGGCTCTACGGACTTATCTCTTTCCCATCACACTGTTGCTTTCCTCCCCTGCTCTCTAATTTCTTTTTAAAGCACCACACACATTCATACCTTGGGAGTAGATCTGGGACGGCTCGAGGAACATAGGCCAGGGTAGGCTGCAAAGTAGCCATCCTCTGTGGTCGTCTGGCCTGCCCCCTGGATGCCTTGCCCAGCCTCCCCACTTTTAATGCACCACATGACACTCGGGGTTACACAATCACGTTGCAGGGATAATGTCTTCAGTCAGGGATCTGGAGACATATTAACAGGGAGGAATGGGGGGGATTTCACTAATATGGCCTCGCTGGTGGGACCCGGCCCCCTAATGGCTATGGGGTAGCGGGGGTAGACTACTATCCATGTTGCTGTGGCTGGGGGGTCCCCGGGACCTGGGGGCTGTGGTCGGGCGGGGTGCTCCTGCTTTCCCGTTGGGTCCAAGCTGGTACGATGGCTCTTGGTGGGCTGCGGGGGCTGGATTGGCCATTCTGGTGGGCGCTGTGGCTGTACTGCGGGCTAGTGGCATGCGGTGGCTCTGTCCTGGTGGGTTGTCTGAGCACATTGCAGGGAGGTGGGGGCCCTGGGTGTTCTGCACTCACCTGGGGCCGGGTGCGGGGCGCCTCCCAGTTGGCGTTGCTGGGCCCCAACACACTGTCCATTTTTACCCTCTGGACTCGCATTGGGTCCCAGTTCCGATGTCCTCTGGCCGGCTCCCAGTGGCGGCCTGCCCTGTGATGGGCTGGCTGTCGCCCCCTCGGTGGGCCGCTCGCACCCTGTGTCTGGCTTCCTGGCTGCGCGGGGCTGGTTGGCTGGGGGGGGTTTGGTGGGGCTGGGGTGGCGGGTGGGTCCTGGGTCGATCTTGGTGCACTAGGGATGTCTGTAGCTGCTCCCTCTTGTTCTCCGGGTTTGCGTCGTTCATGGTGGCCCCGGTGGCTCTCTGGGGGCAGCGCCCTGTGGCTCCTACGGCCCGGGGTGAGGGGTGCCCTGTTGACTTGGCCTTGCCTTGCCGTGATTGCTATTTTGGGCTTCGGGGTCCTTCACACTTGCATGTTTGATCGGGTCTCGCCAGCTACTGCCCAGTCCCATTTCAGTGAATGATGGGCCCTGCCAGAATCTGCTGAGAATCTCTCCAGAATCTCTACCCTAAACTCGTTCTCTTTTGCACTGGTGTCCCCTTCTGGCCTATTCTATTCTATTCTATTGCATTCTATTTTGTACTATCAGGACATCCATGGTTGTGGTGCTCGGTGCCGATTGTTTTATTGTTTATTTGTTGAATCTCTTTTTCTTTTGTGCTGGTTTGGTTTTCTCCTCTTTTTTGATCTATTTATTTATTTGTTTTTATTGATGGACAGTTAGTAGTTGGGAATAACACACCACCTTGCAGTCTTTAATTGCAAGCCTGTTGGTTTCTGTCCCTGTTCGTCCTGTCCAGTCTTTGTTTCCCCCACACATCACTGAGGTGTAGCACTGCCCTCCCTGGCTTATAATAGAGAGTTCTAATAAAGGATGTCTGCTCAGCTTTCAGGGAGGACCGCTGATGGTCACACACATGCACTAAATATTGGAGTATTTGGCTGCAAGACTGGAATATGCATTGATCTCAAGCAATGTTGACTCCTCCTCTGTGGGGTTAAAAAATAAATAAATAAATAAATGAGTAAATAAAAAAAAAGAAAAATAAGAACAAAATGCAGAAAAAAAGAAAAAAATATATTTCTTACCTACTTTCGTATCTGCTCATTTGTTTTTTGTTCTGTTTTGTTTTTTGTATATATGTTTAGTACTTCAATTATTTATTATTATTATTCTAACACTAACACTGACTCCAACACTAACACTGACTCTAACACTAACCCTAACTCTAACACTGACTCTAACACTAACACTAACCCTAACTCTAACACTGACTCTAACACTAACACTGACTCTAACACTAACCCTAACTCTAACACTGACTCTAACACTAACCCTAACTCTAACACTGACTCTAACACTAACACTGACTCTAACACTAACCCTAACTCTAACACTAACCCTAACTCTAACACTGACTCTAACACTAACCCTAACTCTAACACTGACTCTAACACTAACACTGACTCTAACACTAACCCTAACTCTAACACTGACTAACTGTAACTCCAACACTGACTCTAACTGTAACTCTAACACTGACTCTAACACTAACCCTAACACTGACTCTAACTGTAACTCTAACACTAACACTGACTCTAACTCTAACACTGACTCTAACTGTAACTCTAACACTAACACTGATTCTAACTGTAACTCTAACACTAACACTGACTCTAACTGTAACTCTAACACTAACACTGACTCTAACACTAACCCTAACTCTAACCCTGACTCTAACACTAACCCTAACACTGACTCTAACTGTAACTCTAACACTAACACTGACTCTAACTGTAACTCTAACACTAACACTGACTCTAACTGTAACTCTAACACTAACACTGACTCTAACTGTAACTCTAACACTAACACTGACTCTAACTGTAACTCTAACACTAACACTGACTCTAACTGTAACTCTAACACTGACTCTAACTGTAACTCTAACACTAACACTGACTCTAACTGTAACTCTAACACTAACACTGACTCTAACTGTAACTCTAACACTAACACTGACTCTAACTGTAACTCTAACTCTAACACTGACTCTAACTGTAACTCTAACACTAACACTGACTCTAACTGTAATTCTAACACTAACACTGACTCTAACTGTAACTCTAACACTAACACTGACTCTAACTGTAACTCTAACACTAACACTGACTCTAACTGTAACTGTAACTCTAACACTAACACTGACTCTAACTGTAACTCTAACACTAACACTGACTCTAACACTAACCCTAACTCTAACACTGACTCTAACACTAACACTTACTCTAACACGAACACTGACTCTAACTCTAACACTGACTCTAACTGTAACTGTAACTCTAACACTAACACTGACTCTAACTGTAACTCTAACACTGACTCTAACTGTAACTCTAACACTAACACTGACTCTAACTGTAACTCTAACACTGACTCTAACTGTAACTCTAACACTAACACTGACTCTAACTGTAACTCTAACTCTAACACTGACTCTAACTGTAACTCTAACACTAACACTGACTCTAACTGTAATTCTAACACTAACACTGACTCTAACTGTAACTCTAACACTAACACTGACTCTAACTGTAACTCTAACACTAACACTGACTCTAACTGTAACTCTAACACTAACACTGACTCTAACACTAACCCTAACTCTAACACTGACTCTAACACTAACACTTACTCTAACACGAACACTGACTCTAACTCTAACACTGACTCTAACTGTAACTGTAACTCTAACACTAACACTGACTCTAACTGTAACTCTAACACTGACTCTAACTGTAACTCTAACACTAACACTGACTCTAACTGTAACTCTAACACTAACACTGACTCTAACACTGACTGTCAGGTTTAATCTGTAAGAAAAAACACAAATATAAACGAGACAGAAGAGAATATGTTTTAAGATAAAATAGTGAGAAGAACAAAGCAGAGCAGAACTCAGTTCCCCTCGTCTACATTACTCTGAATCCGTCGCTGCCTGCAAACCTCTTTTAGTCAGGGAAAAGGGGGCGGGGCTAAATTTACATGGTTTTGGTATGTCTGAAGTTTCACAAAGAGATTTACATTCTTTATTTTTGGGTCGTCTTTATCACTTGCAAATTCACCTTTGACTCTAACAGTCTTATCAGTCGTTAACTGTAGACATTTATAATACACATTAAACCATAATATTATTACATATTACTTTAACACTAAACCTAACTCTAACATTAACACTTACTCTAACCCTAACTCTATCACTAACACTAACTCTAACACTAACTCTATCACTAACACTAACTCTAACACTAACTCTATCACTAACTCTAACACTAACACTAATTCTAACACTAACTCTATCACTAACTCTATCACTATCACTAACTCTAACACTAACTCTAACACTAACACTAACTCTATCACTAACACTAACTCTATCACTAACTCTAACACTAACTCTAACACTAACTCTAACACTAACACTAACTCTATCACTAACTCTAACACTAACTCTATCACTAACTCTAACACTAACTCTATCACTAACACTAACTCTATCACTAACTCTAACACTAACTCTAACACTAACACTAACTCTAACACTAACTCTATCACTAACACTAACCCTAACACTAACTCTATCACTAACTCTAACTCTAACACTAACTCTATCACTAACTCTAATACTAACTCTATCACTAACACTAACTCTATCACTAACTCTAACTCTATCACTAACTCTAACACTAACACTAACTCTAACACTAACACTAACTCTATCACTAACTCTAACACTAACTCTATCACTAACACTAACTCTAACACTAACTCTATCACTAACTCTAACACTAACTCTATCACTAACACTAACTCTATCACTAACACTAACTCTATCACTAACTCTAACACTAACACTAACTCTATCACTAACTCTAACACTAACTCTATTACTATCACTAACACTAACTCTATCACTAACACTAACTCTAACACTAACACTAACTCTAACACTAACACTAACACTAACACTAATTGAAGAGATCCAGGGTTGACTGTATTGATCCAAATTGTTTACAACCAAATATTTTACAGTCAAACAAGTTCATTTACCATGTGATTTTAATGTAAGTATGTCAGAGTTATGGTGAAAACCTTTTAACCTTTGACCTCTAACATCGGCTGATGTTGTTTTAACCTTTGACTGCTGACCTCAGCGATAAAAAACTCAGTTATTACGTCTTTTCTTTTTTTTTTTATCTTTATAGAAAACATAACAGAAAAATTAATGTAGAAAAAAACATTTAGAAAAAACCCCACTTGGTTGAAATGAGTCGTTCAGATTTAACTGTAAAATACTTTTCTATCTTTGTTCTACATGTTCATTTTCCTCTGGCAATCTGAGTACAAGTACAGTACAAGTACTTCATTACTGTACTTAAGTAGATTTTTTGGGTATCTGTACTTTACTAGACTATTTTTCTGGAAACCTTTTACATTTATGTATAAATATTTGTATTTTATACTCTTTACATTTATAAAAATATATGTACTTTATACTCTTTAAATCTATAGAAATATTTGTAATTTATAGTCTTTCCATTTATAGAAATATTTTACTTTATACTCTTTACATTTATATAAATATATGTACTTTATAATTTGACTTTATATCAGAATTCAGCTTTTTAAAACTGATCAAAATGACCTTTTATCTCAATTGCGACTTTTTCCGTTTTTCTTACATTTTTCATCCATATTCATTAAACTCAGTAACTGAACTGATCAAACATCATTTTCACACCAACTCACCTTTAAAGGATTTATTTTTAGATACTTTTTTCATCTTAAATAAATATTTCATTCATGGGCAAAAACGCAGTTTTACTTTTTTACTTTATTACAGTTGAGAATTTTTTATTTTTTTTTTACTTCAGTAAAGCAGTTGTATTTTTTCACACCAGTAGCTGTACTTGTACTCCAGTACTTTAATCACCTTTATTCTCTTGTGTGGATCTTCATATGTTTCTGAACATGTTGTTTCTGTTTAAAGCGTTTGTGACAAACAACACAACTGAAGGGAGTCTCTCCTGTGT
The DNA here is from genome assembly GCA_020466265.1 of Siphamia tubifer. NCBI lineage: Eukaryota > Metazoa > Chordata > Actinopteri > Kurtiformes > Apogonidae > Siphamia > Siphamia tubifer. The sequence continues at coordinate 47,646,018 of CM035793.1, read as the reverse complement.
GAAGCATCATGTGACGGTTCAAACTGGTCTTCTGAGTAAACCTTTTACCACATTCTGAACAACCGTATGGTTTCTCACCGGTGTGGATGATCATGTGACTAGTTAAATGTGAATTACAGGAAAATCTTTTTTGACAAACTGGACAGTTGAATAGTTTTTCTCCAGTGTGGGATCTCACGTGTCTCTTCAGGTTACTCCTGTGTCGAAAACTTTTGTGACACTCAGAACATGTGAATCTGTTTTCCTCCAAATGTGATGTCATGTGGATTTGTAAATGTGACTTCCAGTCGAATGTGTCAGAACACAAAGAGCAGGAGAAGAGTTTCTTTGCACAACCTCCATTACTTAGACTAAAGTCAGTATTCATCTTCATCATGGTGTGTGTGGGTGAGTGTGTTTCGTGCGTCAGAGCAAATGTTTGTTGACCTTGGTCAGAATCATCCAGTTTGTGTCCTGTGTGAGTGTCCATGTGTTGGTCCAGTAAACTCTTACTGTCAAAGCTTCTTCTCTTTCCACTCTCCATGTGGACCAGGTTAATGTCTGCTTCTGATCCTCCACCGTCGTCTCCATCACTTTCTGTTTCCATGTGTTCAGTTGAGCTGTTTGTTGGAAGCTTTGACTCAGGTTTGTGCTTCAGGGTCTGGTCTTCATCGCTGTCCTCAGTTTCCTCACAGTCTTCATTCTGCTCATCACTTTTTCTTTGTAAATGTCTATGTGGATGGAAGCTGCTGGATGCTTCTGATCCTCCACAGTCCACTTTATTTGCTTCCTCTTTGTTCTCCTCAGTTTGGCTTTGATTCAGCTGTGAGGACTTGACTTTCTCCTCATCATCATCATCATCATCATCTTCACTCTTCACAGGGACAGGAGTGGATGGAAACTTGGTGATATTAACTTCCTGGCTGGTCCACAGTTCCTCCTGTTCCTCTTTAATGTGTGGGGGTTCTGCTTCTGGTTCCTCCTGGTCCACAGTGGGATTCCACTCCTGCTGCTCAGGAGGAACATCTGCTTTAACCACCGACAGCTGCTGGACGTCTGGAGAATATCAAGCAAATACTGTTAGACTCTTCTGTTACACTTAGAGTTTGGTGATAAAACTGACACTACTATTGTTAGAGTTCAAAAAAACTCATCATTTGGACTTTTTATCCCGTAAAAGGATATCTCTTGTTATTTCAAACATTATCAAGGACCCACCCCAGTCATAACTTGTTCAGCCTTCTACCCTCTGGTCGGCGCTACAGAGCATAAAACAAGGACAAATACACTCAGACAGTTTCTTTCCCAGAGTCATCAGTGCTCTGAACAAGAAAAACTGAAAATAAAATAAGATCACGCACTACACGTGCAACCATGCGCAATATTCATCTCTCACTCAACATCCACTCAGTCACTTTATCAGCATGTGCAAATTACAGCTCCTGGTTTTTTTTAAAAAACATTTTTTATTGCATTTCACTTTACTTTTATTTTTTCCCTCCTGTTATTGCATTATTGTTTATATTTTTAAAAGCACCAAATGGAGCAGCGCTCCCAATTTCATTGCATACTTGCTATACAACGACAATAAAGACTTTCTATTCTATTCCATAATTTTGACTTTTTATCTCATGATTTTGACTTCACTTAATGTGTCATACACTGCAAAAAATACTGTACTTTTTTTTTTATTTTGAAAAGCTTCACGTACCCCCTGCAGTAACTCCACGTAACCACATTTGAGAACCACTGCTCTACAACCTTGATTGACCAGTAAAACCCATGGAGTTTGATAAATGACAGTGGATGGACACACTTGTTTTGTCTTCTGTTCAATATTTTTTGCTGAAAAAAAAGTCAAATTTCCTTCAGTTTTCTCTGCTTTGATAAAATAAACTTTGAATTTACCCTGAGTTTCATGTGAATCTTCATGACTTGTAAATTACATATAAGAATATACTCGATATTCATTGAAAAATACAAAAGGCATGGGACAATATCTACAAATGGTGATAATTCACTTAAAAAAAAATCACATTTAAAATAAATAAATACGGAAATCACCAAAACATTTGCAGGTCTGTCATTTTTATCTCTTGTGCAACGTTTAAAAAACTTCCTTTGAGGAGTCAGTGGCTTTTTTTTATCCACTAACTTTACAGCTGTAAAAAATATTTCTAGATTATATTATATTACTAATCTTTGACATATTTGAGATTGTGATATGTTTAAAAAAATCCGATGTTTGATCACATTTTATATTGAAAATGTGTCATGCGTACTTTTCCCACATCAGTGCCTTTATTTTATAACTTGGTTGGTAAATGTGTTTTATGTAATAATTGGTTATTTGGATCAGGATTGATGTTCATGAACAGATTTATGCAAAAAAAACCTACAGCTGTAAAGTTCGTGGATGAAAACATCCACTAAAGGGAGTACATTTGCTGACAGCGTATTATTGACCTAGCTAACAAATTCAAATTGTATGTATGAGTAAGTTTATCCAGCAAAAAGCATGCCATTTGAACCGATACAGTTAAAGTTTGGCAAAATTAAGAGGAAACATTACAGCTAGTGGATGTTTTTGCCCCCAATGCCACACGATGGTTAAATAACTGAAATGTATACATGCAGTTTTATTATCATTAAGACCTTTAACTAGAGACAAACATGTCCAAACTAGAGACAAACGTGTCCAAACTAGAGACAAACGTGTCCAAACCTGTTTTGTGTATCAGGACTGTAGGATTCCAAACACAGTCCTGGATTTGTCTTTGTCTGTGGTTTTCTTCTTTAGTTCGACACAGTTCCTCCTCATACTCTGCTATGATTGTTTCAAAAAAACCAAATATCTCTTCAGCAGCTAAAGTTAGTCTCTGCTCCACTACCGACCTCAGATTATAGACCTTAAGGGACATTTTCCCACTTTTTCTTCACACAAACTCCTTCCCAGTTTGTCTTGTATGTCTGTTAGCAGCTAGCGAGCGAAGCTAACTTTAGCATCACTGAGCTAAAAACACATAAATGACGAATATATTGAAGACAGAATATGTTAACAGAACAACGCCCAGTCCATAGGTTCGATCCACATACACGGGTTCTGTTGGTTCGGTTGGACCTAATCAAACCATAAACAGCAGAAAACTGCGGACCTTCCTTAAAAATAAAAATGTAAAAAAAAACATCGATCCATTAGCGCTTCCGGGATTCAATGCGCATGCGTTACGTCTTCTTCGTCTTCTTCTTCCCCAATGATTTAAACAGTTGTAAAAACATTTGGGCTTTTAATAAAACCTTGTGCACTATAAAAGATACCGGAACCTATTTGTTTTCACAGAGTCCCTCTCTGCCTAAACACGTTCACTGTTTTGTTTTTAATCTATTTGTGTATGTATTTATTTTACAACCACAGAACACTTTATTATGTATGTGTGAATATCCAAAATATGTAAATAAATGTGGTTGTAACAACTAAAAAATCTTCTTCTTCGTTTAAAGGGCGGACGGGGCACAGGGTTTAGGACACATTTCTGCCCCCTACTGTCTGGTGAAATAAGCCAGAGCGTCATTACGTGTTCGTGATGGAGTGTGTGCGTTTATTGCATTAAATACCGTCGAATAAGCCTGGATTTTTTAGAAAAGAGAGAATAGTTTTCTGTCTGATACCAGTCAAAATATTCTTAAGACTAAATTCCACTTTCTGATTTCTAAGCTAAAGTAAACCAGGAAGCCAGAACCTTTTTCGGCGCATGCGCCAGGTAAGGTAATGTATTAAAATAGTGTCATCAACTTTGTCTGTTTACAATTCTAGTAAATTCTTCAGAAAGCCATCAACCCGTTTCATGGTTCTCATTTGTTCATGAATTATTCATTATCCCAGACACTAATTTTACCCATGTACACGAATTTCCATCATTTTCTTTAGTGTTGATCTTTAATCTGTGTGTCATTGAATTCTTCATATGTGGAAAACACAGGTGTCAAACTCCAGTCCCCGAGGGCCGGTGTCCTGCATGTTTTAGATGTTTCCCTCTTCCATGTGATTCAGTTTAACCCTTTAACTCCTGAGAACTAACAAAATAATTTGTAACATGAGAAAAGTAAGACACAAATGGCAGAAAATCAAAGAAAAACTAAAAAACTAAAAGAACCAAAATGTAGAAAAATAAACAAAATGAACAAAAACTAATAAATATTTACAAAATGACAAATAATGTGGAAAATTTTGGAAAAAAAAATACTAAAGAAGAAAACTAGTATTGACATTTGGTCACAGCAATTACAAAAAAAATTGTGAAATAAAATAATAACAAAAAAACACCTCTTGCTTTTTGGCACCTTTTCCATGCACAAAATAAAGTAAAACTGTAGAATTTCTCTGAATATTTAAACTAAATCATCCATTCAGAATGCATCAGCGCTGACACTTAAAGAGTTAATTATCAGTTCCTCATCAGACTGATAATGATGTAATGACCTCCAGGTGGAATGGAAGAAGGAAATATCTAAAACATGCAGGACCCCAGCCCTCGAGGACCACAGTTTGACACCCCTGGTCTATAAAAGCACATTACATTCATGTTTTTCCTTCTACAGCAGCCTTTAGCATTTATTGTCATTATACAGAAAAAAGACAATGAGATTTTAAGCATCTCCTCAGTTCAGTACATATAGAAAAGAGAGAAAAAGAAAACATAGAGACAATAAAATTCTACAATAATAAATAAAAGGAAGTGCACACTTCAATACAAATAACCTGAGATAAAAGAGCAAAAAGGAAAGGTATGTGATGAAAATGCTTATATCCTTTGAAAACAATGTGAATAACATGAACAAACTGAAGTTTCTTAAGAAAACTATGTGCAGTTTTAACAATATTATGTGTCAGTTTATCATTTACACATGTAAATTACAATTTACAGATCACAGTAGATCAACAAATCATGCATAAAACATTTAATAACAGGCAAAATATTGGTAAAGTTACCCTAAAATGTTCATATTTGTTTAGGTTACTTGTATTTTTGTGAAATGATCATTTTAGTGTCAATACAATGAAATTACATGAAAATGTTTACATTTACAAAGACAAACATTTGGAGTTGTGAGTATTTATACAGTATTATGAGAGCATTTTACTGATCTGACCCATTGCAGATTAGATTGGTTTATATGTGGAACCTGAACTAAAATGACTGATATCTTCAGCGTCATTTTTGCATTTCACAAACTCATCCGAGGGGCCAGACTGGACCCTTTGGGGGGACTGATTTGGACCCTGGGCCGCATGTTCAACACCTCTGTTCTACAGTGATAGTTAACTCATTCAATTGATTTGGACCTGGCTGTGGCGGCCATATTGGATTTTTCCATTTTGAAGCATTATGGGACATTTTTGAGCCTGACATACAAAATATTTGAATTCAAAACCCCTAAAAACACTGTATGACAAACATTAACATGAAATGACTTCAATACTTTAAAAAGAAACATTTTCCAAAATCCTGCCTTATACCCTATTCGCACAGGATCAGTATTACTTATGGACCACTGGGAGTTCAGAGAATGTTTGAGTTAGTCTTAGTCCCATGTGAATGCGCCATGTCCGTGATTTGCTCAGTAATAATTCTGCCACAAATTACCTCCTGTGTTTGGGTGAAAAGTTGACGTCCAGAGGTAATTCAAGTCCAGTGTGAATACGCACGTCTGTGTTTGTGATTTCAATTGTGCACCTTTTGTCTTATTCTGGAGGGAATAATGGAGGAAGTGGCTAAAATAGTGTGTTAGCATTTGGCAAAAGGAAGATATGTTCACTATATTTATATTTAATATATTTATATTCAATATTTCTAACTATCTGAAGTTGTCTCTACAGATTCAGTTGGTTGTTTTCCAGAAGGAAGGCGTCCGTTAAGAACGGCCCATTCTGTAATCTGGAGACTGTTTTCATCTGCACTGACCCTGCTCTTATTTTGAAGACGTGGAGCAAATGTACAGACCAATGTACATTTACCTTCTTGATTCTTATGCAGACTTTGTTTTCATACTATCTTATTAATGCATTGAGACCAAACAGGATGTTGTGAATTTACGACATATCCAGTTATAATGTCTGGAATTTGCGTGAATTACAGACTTTTGTTCATTCCGTCCAAATGTGCCACACAATAACACAGAGATACGGGGGTAATTGCAAATTACCACTGGTCCACAGGTGATACTTATCCTGTGTGAATAGGGCATTGGTCTAAAATCTTTCTTTTTTGGCATTTGCTGACATTTTGGTATATTGGGTTGTTGACATTAGTTTGTTGATTCCTATGGTTGATTGGGTCAAGCTGCTGCTTCATAATTATGACAAGAATAAAGTCAAACATCACATGGATCTGCTCTAACATGTTAATAGTTGAAACAAACTCAAAACAGGAAGTGGACTCCATGGTTTTCTTCCAGATATTAAACAGTTGTTCTGTCCAATCAGAACCCTCTGTACCTCTAGCTCAGAAAGACCAATTAACTAGAGCAGAATACAACCGTTTCCATGGAAACCTTTATTCACAACTAACATGTCCATGTAAAAGTGACAGTAATAGATGTAATTATGAATGATTTTATTCAGAATAAATAGTAGTGAATTAAAATCAGCCAGTGTGTTTCTACTCTATGCTCTCATGTGAGTTTTCATGTGTATCTGAACATGCTGTTTTTGTTTGAAGCGTTTCTGGCAAATTATGCAGCTGAACGGTCTCTCTCCTGTGTGCAGCCACATGTGTCGCTTAAAGTTCCTCCTGTCTCTAAAACATTTGTGACACAATGAACAACAGTATGGTTTTTCTCCTGTGTGGGACATCATGTGGGTTTTTAAAGAGGACTTCCAGGACAGTGTTTTGGAGCACACAGGACACTGATAAAGCTTCTTCTCACTGAGAATCCACTCATTATTCATTAACGTCCTGTCATCAGTATTCTTCATCATCATCATCATCTTCATCATGGTGTGTGTGGGTGAGTGTGTTTCGTGCGTCAGAGCAAATGTTTGTTGACCTTGGTCAGAATCATCCAGTTTGTGTCCTGTGTGAGTGTCCATGTGTTGGTCCAGTAAACTCTTACTGTCAAAGCTTCTTCTCTTTCCACTCTCCATGTGGACCAGGTTAATGTCTGCTTCTGATCCTCCACCGTCGTCTCCATCACTTTCTGTTTCCATGTGTTCAGTTGAGCTGTTTGTTGGAAGCTTTGACTCAGGTTTGTGCTTCAGGGTCTGGTCTTCATCGCTGTCCTCAGTTTCCTCACAGTCTTCATTCTGCTCATCACTTTTTCTTTGTAAATGTCTATGTGGATGGAAGCTGCTGGATGCTTCTGATCCTCCACAGTCCACTTTATTTGCTTCCTCTTTGTTCTCCTCAGTTTGGCTTTGATTCAGCTGTGAGGACTTGACTTTCTCCTCATCATCATCATCATCATCATCTTCACTCTTCACAGGGACAGGAGTGGATGGAAACTTGGTGATATTAACTTCCTGGCTGGTCCACAGTTCCTCCTGTTCCTCTTTAATGTGTGGGGGTTCTGCTTCTGGTTCCTCCTGGTCCACAGTGGGATTCCACTCCTGCTGCTCAGGAGGAACATCTGCTTTAACCACCGACAGCTGCTGGACGTCTGGAGAATATCAAGCAAATACTGTTAGACTCTTCTGTTACACTTAGAGTTTGGTGACAAAACTGACACTACTATTGTTAGAGTTCAAAACAGTCTAATATAAACCCGTCCCCCTTTGAAGACAAATATTTTTACATGTTCAAATACATATCAGTTTATAAAAACCCATGTCTTTAGTAATTCTCTGTGTGCCTGCATGTAATGCCAGACACAGGGGTAAATTGTTCGTTGTATTTATGACTTCTTCTTCTGACTTATTCAAATACTTTGAAAAAAAAAATGCGGCCCACAGCGTAAATAGATCAAAGATTTTTACCCTAAAATATGCGACCTGGTCTCGGAAGATGTGCTATCTATCAGCATTGATTCATATAAATTGTTGTAACCAGTCAAAAATGCCCATCAGAAATGAATGTTTATGTGCCTATAACTCCCAAAACAATACATCGTAGCGTTTTACAGTAAATAGGGAAAATTCTTCAGATTGTCCTAGAGATTACACATGTGGTCTCATAATTCCAATATGTCATACGGATTTCCCATTATTATGCCAAATAAAAATGCCATTCATTCTTAATGGGAGTGACAAAAACATTTTCTTTTTTTCCAACACTCCTGCTTCTTCATACTTTGTGGCACAGACTTCATTTAAACTTTCAAACACAGTCATTTTTGTGGTGTCTTTAGGATGTGATTGTCATGAGGGTGTGATTTACGGTTGTCGATAGAGAACTCAGTAAATCCACCCTGAAAAGACCAAAATCTGACTTTTTATCAGTGGGTGATGTCATCGCTAGAGCACGAGAGAAGAAAAAATGAAGCTGAAAAATGTCTCAATAACTCGTCCTCACGGCAAAACCATAAATAGTAGACAAACAATCTTTTCCACAAATGTTGCCATGGTTGTGAGAATTCAAACAAACCAGGGTTTGAAGATCTAGCTCTTTTTAAAGTGAAATGACAGGAACCTGTTTGGGATGATGTCAGGGATTTCTGTCAATAGACTTCTATTGGAAAAATCATTTCTGTCTCATGTTGAGTTCAGTGTTTTTCAAATTGTTCTAACTCACTTATTTTTCACAGTACACACATAAAAAGTACATGTACTTGTTCCTCACACCCTCCTGTCACTCATCATCAACTTTGTTTTCACCAATTATTTACACTTTTACCAAAAATCACAGTAGTTCAGAGGCATGGTTTAACATTCAGACAGACTTTACTCCAGTCAGCTCTGTGTGTCTGCGTGTGGAACTACAGGCTGGTTTCCATGGCAACGGGGAAAAGTCCCTGACTCACAGAAAATGGGAGGAGCTTTAATAGAAGTGACTCAGTCCACAAACAGATTCACATATGAAGTGAACAGCAGATATTTCTTCCTTTCACCAGAAACAACTACAGCGACAAGAAACAAACGCTTACATTTACTTCAACTGATGGATGGAAGTCTGGTTTATATTCAAACCTTTGGCTAAAGTACAGTTTTAAACATTTCTGACAGAATATACAACTAACGGTTTGTTTTATCCACAGTGAAGCATCATGTGACTTTCCAAACCCATCTGTCGACTAAATATTTTCCCACATTTTGAACAGTTAAATGCTTTCTCTCCAGAGTGGATCCTTAGGTGAGCAGTTAAGTGTGAATTATAGGTAAAACCTTTCTCACAAATGGAACAATTAAATGGTTTTTCTCCGGTGTGGACTCTCATGTGTCTCCTGACGATACTCCTGTCTCTAAAAGATTTGTCACACAATGAACATCTGAATGGCTTCTCTCCTGTGTGGGACATCATGTGGCGGTTTAAACGTGACTTCCACCAGAACGCTTTCAAGCACACGGGACAGTGGTGTAGTTCTTTTACCCCTGCCGACATCCTGTCAGTGGTTTTCAACTCCGAAAATGTTTGTTGACCTTGGTCAGAATCATCCAGTTTGTGTCCTGTGTGAGTGTCCATGTGTTGGTCCAGTAAACTCTTACTGTCAAAGCTTCTTCTCTTTCCACTCTCCATGTGGACCAGGTTAATGTCTGCTTCTGATCCTCCACCGTCGTCTCCATCACTTTCTGTTTCCATGTGTTCAGTTGAGCTGTTTGTTGGAAGCTTTGACTCAGGTTTGTGCTTCAGGGTCTGGTCTTCATCGCTGTCCTCAGTTTCCTCACAGTCTTCATTCTGCTCATCACTTTTTCTTTGTAAATGTCTATGTGGATGGAAGCTGCTGGATGCTTCTGATCCTCCACAGTCCACTTTATTTGCTTCCTCTTTGTTCTCCTCAGTTTGGCTTTGATTCAGCTGTGAGGACTTGACTTTCTCCTCATCATCATCATCATCATCATCATCTTCACTCTTCACAGGGACAGGAGTGGATGGAAACTTGGTGATATTAACTTCCTGGCTGGTCCACAGTTCCTCCTGTTCCTCTTTAATGTGTGGGGGTTCTGCTTCTGGTTCCTCTTCATTGTCTATTGACAGCTGCCGTTCGTCTGTAGGATATGAGGAAATACTGTCAGACTTTTCAGCTGATAACACTTTCACTTCTACCTAGTTGGGCTGATGGGAGGGGGGGGTAACCACGTGACTCTGTGGGTTTGTGTTCTGCTATGGAGTACAGGGTAGTGTGACTTTTGTTTTAGTTTATAATATTAGTGTAACTGGTCTGTCATTAACTATAATTAACTATCATTAACTATCATTAACTGCCATTAACTGGCATGAACTGTTATTAACTGCCTTTTGCTGCCATTAACTGTGATTAACAGTCATTAAATACCATTAACAGTCATTAAATACCATTAACAGTCATTAAATGCCATTAACTGCCATTAGGTGTTATTAATGGTTATTAACTGCCATTAACTGTCATTTACTGCCATTAACTGTAATTAACTACCATTAACGGTCATTAACTGCAATAAACTGTTATTAACTGCCATTAACTGTCATTAACAGTCATTGACTGCCATTAACTTCCATTAGCTGTTATTAACTGCCATTAACAGTCATTAAATGCCAATAGCTGCCATTAGGTGTTATAAACTGTTTTTAACTGCCAATAACTGTCATTAACATCCATTAGCTTCCATTAACTGTTATTAACTGCCATTAACTGTCATTAAATGCCATTGACAGTCATTGACTGCCATTAACTTCCATTAGCTGTTATTAACTGCCATTAACTGTCATCAACTGCCATTAACTGCAATTAGCTTCCAATAACTGTTATTAACTGCCATTAACTGAAATTAACAGTCATTAAATGCCATTAACAGTCATTAAATGCCATTAACTGTAATTAACTACCATTAACGGTCATTAACTGCAATGAACTGTTATTAACTGCCATTAACTGTCATTAACCCCCATCGACTGCCATTAACTGTCATTAACAGTCATTGACTGCCATCAACTTCCATAAGCTGTTATTAACTGCCATTAAATGCCATTAAGTGACAACAGCTGTTATTAACTGCCATTAACTGCAATTAGCTTCCATTAGCTGTTATGAACTGCCATTAAATGCCATTAACTGGCATTAACTGGCATTCAATGCCATTAACTGTCATTAACTGCCATTAGCTTCCATTAACTGTTATTAACTGCCATTAACTTCCATTAGCTGTTATGAACTGCCATTAAATGCCATTAACTGTCATTAACTGCCATTAACTGTCATTAACTGCCATTAGCTGCCATTAGCTGCCATTTGCTGCCATGAAGTGCCATCAGCTGTTATTAACTGCCAATAACTTCCATTTACTGCAATTAGCTGCTATGAACTGCCATTAACTGCCACTAAGTGCAGTCAGCTGTTATTAACTGTTATTAACTGCCAATAACTCCCATTAACAGTCATCAACTGCCATTAGCTGTTATTAACTGTTATTAACTGCAATTACGTGCCATTAACTGCCATTAAGTGCCATCTGCTGTTATTAACCGTTATAAACTGCCATTAACTGTGATTACCTGTTATTAACTGCGATTAACTGTCATTAACTGCCATTAGCTTTTATTAACAGTTATTAACTGCCATTAACTGCCATTAACTGTCAATAAGTCATCAAATGCCATTAACTGTTATTAACCGCCATTAACGGTTATTATCCACCATTACCTGTCATTAACTGCCATCAACTGCCATTAACTGTCATCAAGTGCCGTCAGCTATTATTACCTGCCATTAACTGCCATTAGCTGCCATTAAGTGCCGTCAGATTTTATTAACCGTTATTGACTGCCATTAACTTCCATTAGCTGTTATTAACTGCCATTAACTGTTATTAACTGCCATTAACTGTTATTAACTGCCATTAACAGTCATTAAATGCCAATAACTGCCATTAGGTGTTATAAATAGTTTTTAACTGCCAATAACTGTCATTAACATCCATTAGCTTCCATTAACTGTTATTAACTGCCATTAACTGTCATTAACTGTCATTGACAGTCATTGACTGCCATTAACTTCCATTAGCTGTTATTAACTGCCATTAACTGTCATTAACTGCCATTAACTGCAATTAGCTGCCACTGACTGCCATTAACTCTTAACAACCATAGAAACACGTAAATGAATGTTAACGACCATAGAAACACATAAATGAATGTTAACGACCATAGAAACACGTAAATGAATGTTAACGACCATAGAAACACGTAAATGAATGTTAACGACCATAGAAACACGTAAATGAATGTTAACGACCATAGAAACACGTAAATGAATGTTAACGACCATAGAAACATGTAAATGAATGTTAACGACCATAGAAACACGTAAATGAATGTTAACGACCATAGAAACACGTAAATGAATGTTAACGACCATAGAAAACACGTAAATGAATGTTAACGACCATAGAAACACGTAAATGAATGTTAACGACCATAGAAACACGTAAATGAATGTTAACGACCATAGAAACACGTAAATGAATGTTAACGACCATAGAAACACGTAAATGAATGTTAACGACCATAGAAACACGTAAATGAATGTTAACGACCATAGAAACATGTAAATGAATGTTAACGACCATAGAAACACGTAAATGAATGTTAACGACCATAGAAACACGTAAATGAATGTTAACGACTATAGAAACACGTAAATGAATGTTAACGACCATAGAAACACGTAAATGAATGTTAACGACCATAGAAACATGTAAATGAATGTTAACGACCATAGAAACACGTAAATGAATGTTAACATCCATAGAAACATGTAAATGAATGTTAACGACCATCGAAACACGTAAATGAATGTTAACGACCATAGAAACACGTAAATGAACGTTAACGACCACAGAAACACGTAAATGAATGTTAACGACCATAGAAACACGTAAATGAATGTTAACGACCATAGAAACATGTAAATGAATGTTAACGACCATAGAAACATGTAAATGAATGTTAACGACCATAGAAACATGTAGATCATTATGATACCATGGTCATATCTGCAGGTCTTAGGGTGACCATCTTAGTTTACACTAATAGGATGTAGGTTTAGATCTGTGTCACTGAGGGTCAAAGGTCATTTCTGGTTTACTCAATTTGCTTCAGGTCAAAATTGGATAAAACACAAAATTATCTGTTTTTTTTATTATTCATTTAAACATAAAAAAGAAAACTGAAAAAAAACCTGCATTGTTATCTGTTTTTTCATTTTGGTTTTAGAAGCAAATAATGAAGAAATGACTTATGTTTTTGTCTTATTTTGAAAAATGGCTAATAGATGCATTCACCATTAACCAGACAAAAACATAAGTAACATAAGTCATCTGGGCCACTTAGGAATGGGGGGGTCATTTTTGGCAGGGACTAGAATTAGGTGTAGCCCTGTTTTCCAGGTGGGTTTTTTTACTTTTCCAGGCAGGTTTTGGAGTTTTCCAGGCAGGTTTTGGAGTTTTCCAGGCAGGTTTTGGAGTCCATAAGTCTCGATTTCAAATCAGAACTCACAACTTTGTATCCGTCCACGCAGGTCACACCATACTGTCTGAGTGCAAAGAGTTATGGGAGAGATGTAAAGAAAGCAAATCATTATATTTGCAGGTGACACTAATTTGCTTTGCTGTGGGGATAATTTGGAACAACTCTTGGACACAGTGGCAGATGAATTAAACAACCTGAAGTGTTGGTTTGACTCAAATAATCTCACATTAAATTTAAGCAAAACCAAATTTACAATATTTGGAAATCACACAAATAATTCACAAAAGAAATCAAATAGAAATAGACAGGGTGAATGAAATAAAGTTTCTTGGAGTCATTATTGGCAGTAAATTATCCTGGAAGTCACACATCCAGAACATTCCATCCAAAATAACTAAATCACTGTTCATCTAATTAAAGGCATTCACATTTAACAATTCAAACTAGAAAAGCACTCTGAGGGTGCAGACCTCCACCAAAGTAGACCCCCCCCCCCTAACCTGATCACCCCCAAATGAAATCATTTCTTCTTGTTCCAACATATCCTGAAAATTTCATCAAAATCTGTCCATACGTTTGAGTTATCTTGAACACAGACAAACAGATAAACGCCGGCAAAAACATAACGTCCTTGGCAGAGGTAATAATGCACAAATAAAACCACTTCCCACAAAGTGTCCAGATAATAAATTTATATTTAAAAACCACCTGTACGTACTCATTACCTCTAACATGTATGTATGTTTTTTGTTTAATTAAGACCTGTGGTTAAACTAGTCCAAACTAAAGACAAACATGTCCAAACTAAAGATAAACATGTCCAAATTACAGACAAACATGTCCAAACTAAAGACAAACATGTCCAAATTACAAACATGTCCAAACTAGAAACAAACATGTCCAAACTAAAGACAAACATGTCCAAACTAAAGATAAACATGTCCAAATTACAGACAAACATGTCCAAACTAAAGACAAACATGTCCAAACTAAAGATAAACATGTCCAAATTACAAACAAACATGTCCAAACTAGAAACAAACATGTCCAAACTAAAGACAAACATGTCCAAACTAAAGATAAACATGTCCAAATTACAGACAAACATGTCCAAACTAAAGACAAACATGTCCAAACTAAAGACAAACATGTCCAAACTAAAGATAAAAGATGTCCAAACTAGAGACAAACGTGTCCAAACTAGACAAACATGTCCAAACCTGTCTTGTGTATCAGGACTGTAGGATTCCAAACACAGTCCAGTATTTGTCTTTGTCTGTGGTTTTCTTCTTTAGTTCGACACAGTTCCTCCTCGTACTCTGCTATGGTTCTTTCAAACAAACCAAATATCTCTTCAGCAGCTAAAGTTAGTCTCTGCTCCACCAACGACCTCAGAAACTGCACATTTTTCGACATTTTCACTTTTTCTTCACACAAACTCCGACAGAAACAGTTCGTCTTTAGCAGCTAACGAGCTAAGCTACCGTTAGCATAACTGAACTGATAACAGATAAATATGGAATAAAACAAAAACAACACGTGAACAGAACAAAGTGTAATCAGTCAGTTCCATCCGTATACAAGGGTTCTGCTGGTTAGGTTGAGTTTAAAAAAAACCCTGTAAAACCACAGATCATTAGCATCTCCGGGTCAGAGTGCATGCGTGACGTCACGACAGCGCCTATAAAATAAAAGACTACACTTGATAAGGAGAAAAGAAAAACTATTCTTTAAACCAGTGGTTGTCAGTGATGTTCTCCCTTAGAACATGTTTTTTCCAGTTCCCCCTGACATAGACAAAACATTTTTGTAAGAAAAAAGAGGAACAGTCTAAAATCAGTGTCTAATTTATTAAATCCAAACTTATATTAGTTTTAATGTCATGATTTTGACTTTTTATTTCATAATGTTGGCTTCATTTAATGCACCTTGTTGTGCAGAAAATACAATACTTATTTTTAAAAAGAATTTTGAAAAGCTTCACATACCACCTGCAGTACCTCCACGTACCCCTGGGGTACGGATACCTCCACTCCTACAATGTGATATGCCTGTGCTCTGTTTATACCACATGTGATAATTTTTTGTTTCCTAGAAAAAATTCCATCTCATAAACCTTGAGTACTGTATATTTTTGTGCTAAATGCGATGCTAACTGCTAAGTGTGCACTGCCATTTTTCCATTCATTCTCCTTCACAGACATTTTACCTGGTGTCTGTATGGGGCAGCCTGTTACTGCACCATTTTCTCTGCTGTTGCAACAAATACATTTACCTGTAAGGGATCAATAAAGGTCTGTTCTATTCTATTCTATTCTATTCTATTCTATTCTATTCTATTCTATTCTATTCTATTCTATTCTATTCTTGAGAACCACTAGTATAAAGTATACTTAACCAAATATAACATAACTTTACACAGTCATGATGTTAGTGTCATCAAACTGTTGTTTCTTATTTGTGCAACAGACTGAACCACACAACTCAAATACTCATTTATGTTTAGATTATGACAGAAAAGAATTATTGAAAACTTTAATAACAGTCTGTCTGTATAGGAGAAATACAACCACAAACTTTAACAGCAACATTTTATATGTATGTATGTATACTGTATCTCTCTCTCTCTCTCTTTATTTATATATATTATTTATATATATAAATTTATATAATATATTTATATTGACATTGTATTACAGCCTGATTTACCCGTATTTATCATATTGTAATCTAGTTTGGGCTAGTACCTATCCATCATCGCTTCACAAGTTGCTATTGATTCAGAAGAAATTTGTTAGACTTGCCACATCCTCAAGTTACCTGGCACCTTCGGATCCATTGTTCAAACAACTTAATATTCTGACCATTCGTGATATTAACATTTATCAAATTTGTGTGTTTATGTATAATTGTATTGCTAGCAACAGTCCTTTTTCTAGTGTTTTTCACGACTTTTTTATCTTTAACTCTACAATTCACTCTTATCTAACTAGACAAACCAATCATCTCCATTGTAAATTCTCTCGTACATCATTAGGGCAATTTAGTATCAAGACTAGAGGTCCTATAATATGGAATTCAAAGCCCATCTTAATTAAGAATTGTGCATCTGTTTCAATCTTAAAAAGCAGACTTAAATACCTTCTAATTCACAAACCACACTGTGTCTCAAATCAGTGGGATGTTGCTTGTGAAACATTGTGAATAGGTCATTTTGATATGTTGTGAAGAATTGTAATATTTACATATACTTTTCTATTTGAGTGTATAATATTTTTTTGTGTACTTGGATTCTTGTGTATATGTATGCATGCACAAGTCTATGATATGATATATGTTTGGTGTAGCTGTATTTGTATGCAGCTCGCTTTTCACTAGATTATGTGTTAAAATCTGAGCAGAGGCCTTGTATAGGCCCTATGGGTCTCTAGCCTCGGCTTGCACCTGAATGTTTTTTTTTTTTTGTTTTTTTTTGTTTTTTTTGTTTTTTCTTCCTTTGTTTTTCCGGAGTAATATTGTTTTTTCTTTTCTTTCTTTAGCCTCGGCTTGCACCTGAATGGTTTTGCTTTTGTTTTTCCGGAGCAATATTGTTCGTTTTTGTTTTTATTTCTTTTATTGGTGCGAACAAATAAACCAAACCAAACCAAACCAAACATATGGTTACCATGGTAACCTTCTACCAAGGGTAGAAGGTATATGGGTAGATGTCACTGATGCGTGGGTCGATATATAAACGACCCACAACAGACCACTTTTTTAACTAGCCCGCCTGCCACTCGGACCGCAACTAATATATTTGTAAAAGACGGACCCGACCCACTTCTGGACCCACATTTTTAAATAGTCAGTGGTCTTTATGAACATCTAATGACATACCTGGATTTATTTCCATGTTACAATCCGATGTCATTGTTTGCGTGCAGCATCTAAACCAGAAGTGGACAACCTGTAACACCCAAAGACACATTTGAACTCGGTTTCCATGGAAACAAAAACACTGGGACCTGCTCATCCATTGAAAGCATCCTCTGTCTCAATGTGACCGTGTGGTATGGCAGATACACGACACAGGAGAGGAAACAACTAGCACGGGTGGTCACAACTGCACAGGGTATCGTGGGCTGCCCCCTCCCTGACTTGGACTCAATATATGTAGGCGGAGTCAAGAAGAGGGCAAGAGCCATCGCCATGGACCCCAGCCACCTGGACCACAGACTGTTTGTAGTGCTTCCATCAGGAAAGTGGTACAGGAACATCTGCACCACCACTAAGACTAAAAGACAGTTTCTTCCCCAGAGCTGTAAAAGCTACCCCCCCCCCCCCCCCACTGCAGGACAATAGACTGAATCACTGCACACTGCACTTCGCCACCCACGCAACCGCACCTTAGTGTATATATGCATATGCACAACGTATATATACACATACAGACATGTATATTTTCTCCTCGTATTTGTACATAATTCTATTTATCTCATTTTATTTTATTTTATTCTATTCTGTTTTTATTGCATGCCAGTTGGTTTATCTTGTTTCATTTTGTTATCTTTTACACGGGGGTTGCACTGAAAATTTCACTGACATGCAAATGCTCAGTGACAATGAAGACATCTTGAATCTTGAATCATCTTTAAAAATCTCAGTGAATGTGTCCCAAACCTTACTGTTTCTGTTTGGTTGTTTCCGGAGCTTCCACTCTCCTAACTCTCCCTCCATACCGTAGGATACTGACCACGGTGTACGACACCTTCACAGACATTCAGTTAATAAAGTGAATTTACCAGGTTATTTTAATGTCTCTTAGAAAACGCACAGTTTGTTTGTTTCTTTAATTATATTTCTTCAGGAACAACTTGTTTTCTGTAAGTTTTCAAATCTCCCACGCTATTGAACACACCAGTGATGTTATGATGGTTAAGAACGTACCTCCGTGTTATTGCTAAATATCCGTGTCCAGATCACCATCTCTCCCTTTTTTTCTCTTTATTCATATACTCATGGTTTATTACTGTGTGTAAATGCCACATGGGGACATGAATAACACAGTACAGTTTAGATAAATGTTAGCATGGTGTGTTTATCTGTGCATAAGTTAATGCTGTTTAGCGCCCATGTGTTGTAGAAGCTAATACGGTAATAAGCTAGCTGTCATCTGTGTGCTTTCTGTGAGGTGGTTTGTGTATTCCATGACCCATATGATACATCGGAGAGACTCATACAGTCTATGGTCCTAGCTCATTTATTGTTGTATGATATTTGTTATACTGTGTGTTACTGTGTTATTACAGACCATACTGAATACATCGTCAGTGAGGACATGTGTATTAATGTTCTTTAATTGGAACAACAACCCCACACCTTGACACTATAAACCACATAAATCCTGGAGACGACAACCCCACGCTCTCCATTTTAATGTTTATCTCAAACGACCCGACCGACCTCAACCCAAATATCATTAAAAATATTTTTCAATGACGCGTAACTGACTAGTGACCGCTCACTCCGGGTCAGCCTGTGCATCACTAGTATATGTCTATAGTCTGAGTACAGTAAAGGTGATTCTTTTTTTCTAATCACTTCCACCAAGGAGGTATTAAATGTGAGTTTGTTTGTTTGTTTGAGAATGTTGATCGGTAGTGTTTTTTTGTGTGTTGTCACTCTAGCGTCTCCAAATCTTGATGGATTGTTCTGAACTTTATGATGTAGAAGGAGACGGATATAAGAATGAAACAGACCAAACTTCAGCTTAATCCACTCACTACCTCCGGTCTGACGCATATTTAATTTTCATGACTTTTCACACTCTAGCACCACCAATTCTTCACAAATCGTTCTGAACTTTGGTTTGTACAAGGACAGCGATATGTTGAAGAAACCGACTGAATTTCAGCCGATTTGGTCAAATATGGTGTTAAGAACGATGTTTCATTTGTCTGTCTGTCTGTATGTCAGCAGGATTACAGAAAAAAAACAGATTTTAATGAAACGTTCAGGAATGATAGATAATGGTTCAAGGAAAAACCCATTATATTTTGAACAATGAAGGTTAAAGGTCAAGGTCATACTAGGTGGGTCAACTCCTATAACCCTAACCTTTGACCCCTAACCCTAACCTTCAGACATCAGGCGGAGTCTGTGACTGACTTGTTTCATTTATTTTTTTCCCTTTTCTCAATTGTTTATCATTTTCTTTTTTCTTTTAGTGTTTATATTTTTAAAAAAAAGAAAAAAAAAGAACAAAATAAGTGTAAACTCGACCACTGAGAGCACAGACCTCTGTGAAGCAGCACAAGTCTGTAAAGGTCATACATTTACCAAATGTACCATTGGCTTGACGTCATGTGACGTCTTTACGTGACGTCACGTGACGTCATGGAGCCTATGGGTGTTATCTCATCTGAGGTCAGAAGGTCAGACGAAGTGAATGAAAAAAAACACCTGATACTATCTGGTCTGGATTCTGAGGTATCACCACTGATGTGTTTGAACTGTTGACCTTCACTGGCACCTTGACCTTTGACCTTTAGAGATCAACATTTAATGGTTTCTTCCTTGACTCATTGGCTGTGTCTGAAAACACTCACTCGTTCCATACTCCCTACATAGGTCACTACATAGTGAACTCAATTGAAAACGTTTCGGACACTACTACAGCGCTGTTTAAATGCGTCATCACCATTGAAGAATTAAAACTTTTAAAAAAATAATAATAAAATACTTTTTAATGTTTTTTGTATTACCGTCTGTGTAATAAAATAAAACATGAATAAACTTGGTTTGCGACCGTTTTACTGTTATTAACTGTCAAACAACTCTTGTCTCACCTGTCATCCAACAGTTTCCGTTTCCGTTACTGAACAGCTGTAGTTCTGTCAGTATGACTCCAATATTAACCTGTCCGTGTTTCTTTTAATCATACATCTCTCCGTAACATTTATCCTGTGGCAGAAAAGATTCATATTTGAGGTGGATCAGTGCTCCTTCTGTAATACTGTTGATAAAACACCAGATCATTTATTTTTTGGGTGTCCTGCATCTCAGGGTTTTTGGTCTAATATACATAATTGGAATCCACTAAAATTAAAGGTGTACCATCCTTTGAATTCCATCATATCAAGTAAGGACATTGGATGATATTTTTTATTTTAACAAAAGAACTGTGCCTAATGCAAACCTTATTTATACATTGTTTAATATTGTATTTTACTGTAGTTCAGGTTTGTTTTTTTTTACAAAATCCCCAAGTTTATGTTTATTTTTATATATTTTATTTTGTATTTAATTTTAAGTTGTATTCATTATCCTCATTGTCTCTATATTGTGATTTCAATAAAGTGTTTTTCTTTTTTAAATCTTTGTCCTTCAGTCATTTTTCGATTCGTGCAATGCATGATGGGATATAGTGCTTTGGTTAGTGACCATCGATGCCCACTATATTTCGCAGTGGATTGTGAGATACATTGAGTGACTATATAGGGCTTATGAGTAGTTCACTACATATTTTTGGACACCCCTACAAAATGGCCTGGTCCCTATATAGGGAGTAAGGAGTGGTTTTGAACACAGCCATAATCAATCATCTCTGAAAGTTTAATCAAAATCTGTCCAGAACTTTTTGAGTTATCTTACTGACAAACAAACAAGGCGAGGTAAAACAGAACCTCCTTGGTGAAGGTAATTATTATTTATTCATGTTTCCTCATGTTCTTTCGTCTCTGTTAGTCAGATTCCTGTAAATGTGACATTGGGTCTATTCTCTGCTGTGGATCTCCATATGTTTCTGCAGACTGTGTTTCCGTGTGAAGCTTTTCTGACAGATGGTGCAACTGAACGGTCTCTCTCCTGTGTGGACGTTCATATGAGTCTGAAGATGATGTTTCTGTTTGAAACGTTTCTGACAAATGTCACAGCTGAAAGGCGTCTCTCCTGTGTGCAGTCTCATGTGTCTCTTGGCATTACTCCCGTATCCAAAACATTTGTCACACAGCGGACACCTGAAGGGTTTTTCTTGCAAGTGGGATGCCATGTGGCGTTCGACGCGTGACTTCCGACAGAATGTTTTTGAGCACACAGGACAATGGTAGAGTTCTTTTTCACCTGCCACATCACTTAAAGTCCAGTCAGTATTCATCATCATCATGGTGTGTGTGGGTGAGTGTGTTTCGTGCGTCAGAGCAAATGTTTGTTGACCTCGGTCAGAATCATCCAGTTTGTGTCCTGTGTGAGTGTCCATGTGTTGGTCCAGTAAACTCTTACTGTCAAAGCTTCTTCTCTTTCCACTCTCCATGTGGACCAGGTTAATGTCTGCTTCTGATCCTCCACAGTCCACTTTATTTGCTTCCTCTTTGTTCTCCTCAGTTTGGCTTTGATTCAGCTGTGAGGACTTGACTTTCTCCTCATCATCATCATCATCATCTTGACTCTTCACAGGGACAGGAGTGGATGGAAACTTGGTGATATTAACTTCCTGGCTGGTCCACAGTTCCTCCTGTTCCTCTTTAATGTGTGGGGGTTCTGCTTCTGGTTCCTCCTGGTCCACAGTGGGATTCCACTCCTGCTGCTCAGGAGGAACATCTGCTTTAACCACCGACAGCTGCTGGACGTCTGGAGAATATCAAGCAAATACTGTTAGACTCTTCTGTTACACTTAGAGTTTGGTGATAAAACTGACACTACTATTGTTAGTTATATAACACTGACATAAAGACCCCCCCTCCACAAATAGACATTATATATAAAAAAAATAATAATAATTTCCTCTCGCCCCACGTGGACGGTGTCTCCTTCACACTCGGGTCCTCTACCAGAGGTCTGGGAGCCTGAGGGTTCTGTGCAGGATCTTAGCTGTTCCTAGCAATGCGCTCTTTTGGACACAGATCTCTGATGTTGTTCCTGGTATCTGCTGGAGCCATTCTCCCAGCTTGGGGGTCACTGCCCCTAGTGCCCCCATCACTACTGGTACCACTGTTGCCTTCACACTCCACATTTTCTCTAACTCCTCTTTCAGCCCTTGGTATTTCTCTTCTCTTCTCATGTTCTTTCTTTCTCATGTTGCTATCACTGGGGACTGCTACATCTATCACCACCACTGTCTTCTCATGTTTATCCACCACCACTATGTCAGGCTGATTGGCCATCACCATCTTGTCAGTCTGGATCTGGAAGTCCCACAGGATCTTGGCCTGTTTGTTCTCTGTCACCTTTGGGGGGTTCTCCCATCTATATCTATCTATTATATATATATATATATATATATATATATATATATATATATATATATATATATATATATATATATATATATATATATATATATATATATATATATATATCCCATCTATATCTATCTATCTATTATATATATATATATATATATATATATATATATATATATATATATATATATATATATATATATATAAACAAATAACGGTGAAATAAGAATAGTTACAAAACAAACACGTCCAAACTAGAGACAAACATGTCCAAACCTGTCTTGTGTATCAGGACTGTAGGATTCCAAACACAGTCCAGTATTTGTCTTTGTCTGTGGTTTTCTTCTTTAGTTCGACACAGTTCCTCCTCGTACTCTGCTATGGTTCTTTCAAACAAACCAAATATCTCTTCAGCAGCTAAAGTTAGTCTCTGCTCCACCAACGACCTCAGAATCTCAACTTTTGGGGACATTTTTAATCTTTTTCTTCACACAAACTCCTTCAGAAACAGTTTGTCTCCGTCACACACTGACAGCTCTGTTAGCAGTTAAGCTAACTTTAGCATGACTGAGCTACAAACAGATTAAACTGGAGAAAAAAACGGAGATAAAATGTGAACAGAATGAGTCCAGTCAGTCAGATTCATCCGGATAAAGACGTTCCGCTGGTTCGGTTGGACTTAAAGGCCGTACAAGAGAAAACGGGTGATTTTCCTTAAAAAAAATCATGTAAAGTTGGAGACGCGGTAGCACTTCCGGGGTCAAAGTGTATACGTTGCGGGCATTACTCTACAAAATAAAATAAAGAATTTCCTCCTCAAAATAAAAGACTATAGATGATCGGGAGGAACCAGCAAAATTTTCTTTAAAATCAGGGGTGTATTAAACTTTCCAAAACTGGGGATGCTCTGGATGAGGAAGCAAAACTTTTATGCAGGTTTTCACACCTCGTGGGTAATGTAGTTCATTGAATGCTAGGTGTCAATAGTTTCAGTATCTCCTCGGTCAGAAGACTACAAACATGGCCGCCTTATTGCTCAATAGACGAAAATATGGATACATTAATTGTTCATATCGGGATTGAAATAGATTATATTTCAACCTATAAACATTAAAAATCATGTTTGAACATTAAATTGATCTCTAAAATACACTTTACACAATTACCGAACGTTTAGTGTTTTGATACAAAACCTGATGGTGTTTTGGTGAGGTTTAGTCAAACAGAACTGGGGGGTTTAAATGTACCAGAATTGAGTTGGCATTTTTGATTCCGTCCATTAATTGTAACATTAAGATATTTAAATGTATTTAACCACCACCCAACATAAATGTTATGCCATAAACTCTCTCCATTAACACTGATAATTACCAAAATAATCACCCCCCAAAAACAGTGGACGGTGTTCTACTCTGCCAAGGAACAGTGGAGTTATGTCACAGAACGTTTAAGGACAGAAGCATCATTCATGCAGTTCCATCTGTTTCCACATTGATACCCAGTTGTGGAGTTTCTAAAAAAAATTTTTGAAAATTTGAAATAGAGGCTTTGTTAATTCTGTGACAATTATGAAGACGCTTTGGAACATCTGATTGTTTTATGTCCAGTTACTCCAGATTTTTGGTTTGATGTTAAAAACTGGCTATCTCTTAAAAGTGATAATATAGCCTAAAATTTAAATAAATCTGTATCTGATCTTATTAATATAAATATTGTTTTGTGTGTTTTGTGTTTTAGCCCTCCTTTAATTGTTTATAAATGACTTTAAACTTTTCTTTTCATCACTTAATAAAACAAACAAAAAAGTTACACAGTGAAATTAAGCAATATCATTTGTTTTGACTTGATCAAGTTGCTCCATTATTTACTTAATTGTTTTTTTTATGTATTTGCTTTCAAGCTCCTTTTTCATTTTGTTCTGTTATTATTTTATATTAGTACATTACATGCTCCCTGTTTCTTTGTAATTATTATTAAATGTGTTCTGTTTTTATATTGTATGTTCTATAGTTCCACTTAAAAAATGTTTCCATGTGGGGCTCTTGATTTTTGGGGCAGAATGAATGGAGTATTTGAAGCTTAAGTCTCCGCCCCTTCCAGGAGGCTCATGGGGCCTGAGATTGGAAAATGAATGAATGGTATTCAATGGTAAGTCAAATGTTCAAATGGTATCTGGTTTGTCATGTGACCTGAATCACACACATGTTGTAGCTCATAATAAATGATAATTATTGATGTGTTTCAACTGCTTCTGTTAACCAACAGCTGATTCATTTGTGAGTAAAACCTGTTAATAATTTGGACTACATGCCTGGAGAACACAGACTCTGGGCAGTGTTAGCTGTTAGCAGTGGTAGCAGCTGCTACGTGCAGGTGCACAGCTGTTGGTGTGAGTTTTTGTTCAGTGACGGTTTTGTTATGTAAATAAATCACTCATTCCAACACATACTGTTTTGAGAAGAAATAGGTTTCCTTTTGTTGACCCCAGGAAACCTGCCGGGACTACTTTAGCTTTGATCAAAACTGGACCAGAACTGGGCTCACAGGACCCTGTGGGGGGTAAGTCGGTGTGGGTGCACCAGAGTAAAGAGGCGGAGTCACCGTGGGTGCACCAGAGTAAAGAGGCGGAGTCACCGTGGGTGCGATTAGGAATGGTTAAGGGTCAAGGGTCAGCATAGGTAAACTGACCTGTACACCCAAGTCAGACACCAGACTATGACATTGAGGGCTAACAAGGACAGTAGAGAACCAAAAGAAAAACAATATTGTTTGGGTACAAACTAGTCGGTGGCCCTGAAGCAGGAGCTAGCCGGGAGCCAAACGTGTGGGAATGCATGTAAACAAGTTGAAACGAAGGCTGGCACAAATGAATACACATAAGGAAAGACAACCAATTAGAGATGAACACAAACAGGACCGCCTCAAGCTTCACCTGTGGCTGGGGAAATGGACATGGCACGAAATATTACCAAATGTGGTGTAAACAAATGGACATTAGATCAATTGTGTATTTTACATGTGATGTAAATAAACCGTAAGAATCTGAGACCATCATGCTCCAGACCTCTTGATTGTCTCGACTCAATTTATCCTTGAAGTAAGACCCAAGGTTTTCAGTGTACCAGAGTAAAGAGGCGGAGTCACTGTGGGTGCACCAGAGTAAAGAGGCGGAGTCACTGTGGGTGCACCAGAGTAAAGAGGCGGAGTCACTGTGGGTGCACCAGAGTAAAGAGGCGGAGTCACTGTGGGTGCACCAGAGTAAAGAGGCGGAGTCACTGTGGGTGCACCAGAGTAAAGACGCTGATGACAAACTCATTCATCTGAAAAATACTGAACTGTCCCTTTAAGTTTATTTATTTATTATTAATTGTATCATGAATAATCCCAATGAATAAATGATAGAAGAGTAAAAAGAGCAGATTTAACCAACATGATTAGTATGTGCTGTGGTCCTCAGCCTGATGACAATATGCTCCTATGCTCCATCTGATTTGAAAAAGACTAATGGTGAAGATGATCCAGTGAAATAACTCCAAATATTTCTCTATATGTTAGATTTTAAAAAGTTAAATTAATTAATGAACATTGTTTACATTGACAAACTATCCTTTCAAACAATGTGATTAACATGAAACAAAAGAAATAATCCAAATTTGAACAATATTATGCTTTTATCATTTCCACATGATCATATTGGATCAAATACAAATACACTAAATTTTTAATTATTCTTAAAAATTCTCCGGCAAAAAAAAGTTCTTCATATATTTGTTCAAAATTATTACAATAGTTTGTGAAATTATATTTTATTTTAGTGTAAATATGTGAAAATATTTACATTTACTAAGAGAGTTATGATACTATTTTCCTGGTCCTGACCCACTTTGGATTGAACTGATCTGAATGTGGAACGTGAAATAAAATGATTCATGTCTTAATGTCTATTTTTTTAATTCACAAATTCATCCCAAAGGCTGGATTGGACCCATTGGTGGACCAGGTTTGGCCCCCGGTCCTTGTGACCTGTGTACTATGGGCTGAATTTAATAAAGTTTTTTTTAATAACTTTTCATTGTTAGTAAATGAAAATATTCTACATGAACATTTAAAACATCTACTGAACCAAACACATTAGCTTCATACTGTTGACCAGAACTTTATCCACATTTGTTTTTCTTATGTCAGTGGTTTTCAAACGGCGGTACGTGTACCCCTGCGGGTATGTGGAGGTACTGCAGGGGGTACATGAACCTTTTCAAAATTCTTGAAAAAATAAGTAATGTATTTTCTGCACTATAAGGTGCATTAAGTGAAGTGAGATGAAAAGTCAAAATTAAAACTGCAAGCAGTCGGAAAGGCCTGTCCCACAATTTATGTAGTGGTAATTTTTCCTGAAAACGTTGCAAATTTGTGACAGCGCAGCACAAAAACAATGCAACTTTTCAAAACAAATTTGGATAAGTTTTGATGTCCCACTTGTCTAGATTGTGGTCACTGATTTTGAGCTCATTTGGCCCAACGGCTAAGGAGGAGATGACAGCCAAAACCACATCATTTTAAAATTTCAGTCCAAGATGGCGGACTTCCTGTTGGTTTATGGGCATGGTCAGAGCAGCAGAGGTATAGAGTTAATGATAGAGCAGCAGAGGTATAGAGTTAATGATAGAGCAGCAGAGGTATAGAGTTAATGATAGAACAGCAGAGGTATAGAGTTAATGATAGAACAGCAGAGGTATAGAGTTAATGATAGAACAGCAGAGGTATAGAGTTAATGATAGAACAGCAGAGGTATAGAGTTAATGATAGAGAAGCAGAGGTATAGAGTTAATGATAGAGCAGCAGAGGTATAGACTTAATGATAGAACAGCAGAGGTATAGAGTTAATGATAGAACAGCAGAGGTATAGAGTTAATGATAGAACAGCAGAGGTATAGACTTAATGATAGAACAGCAGAGGTATAGAGTTAATGATAGAGCATGATAGATGATAGAATGATAGAACTTTGTCTTCATCCATCATCTTCTTCCATTTTATTTTGGTGAACCTTTTTTGTTATGGCTTGAATTTGCAGTGTTTGTCTCTTGCAGTTGTTTTGGGAGTTTCTGTTATTACAGTATTTGCAGCTTCAATTGTGTTGCATTTGTTTAATTTTTGGTTGTTGCATCTTTCTTATGTTTGCAGCATTTTTTTGATGCAGTGCCTTTGCCCCCGTCAGCCACCGTACTTGTACCCCCAGGGGTACAAGTACCCCCATTTGAGAACCACTGGCTTAAAGTATAAATGTTTGTCTCCCATTTTCTTTTTTAGTTTGAATAAACATCCTTTTCCTACTCTGTTTGAATGTGGATCTTCATCTGTATCTGAATATGATGTTTCTGACAAAATATAAAACTGACAGCTTTCTATCCTAAGTGAAGCCTCATGTGACTCTCAAAAAACGCCTGTTGACTAAATGTTATACCACATTTTGAACAGCTGAACGGGTTCTCACCACTGTGGACCCTCCTGTGAGCAATTAAACTGGAATTATAGTTAAATCTTTTCCCACACACAGAACAATAAAATGGTTTTTCTCCTGTGTGGACTCTCATGTGTCTCCTGAGAATACTGATGTCTCTAAAACATTTGTGACACAGTGGACATTGGAATGGTTTCTCTCCTGTGTGGGACATCATGTGACGGTTTAGGTAGGATTTCCAGCAGAATGTTTTGGAGCACACAGGACAGTGATAGAGTTCTTTTACACCTGCAACATCATTTAAAGTCCTGTCGGTGTTTAACATCATGGTGTCTGTGGGTGAGTGTGTTTCCTGTGTGGTGTTTTCCTTCATCTTCATCATCACAAATGTTCGACGTTGGTCAGAATCATCCAGTTTGTGTCCTGTGTGAGTGTCCATGTGTTGGTCCAGTAAACTCTTACTGTCAAAGCTTCTTCTCTTTCCACTCTCCATGTGGACCAGGTTAATGTCTGCTTCTGATCCTCCACCGTCGTCTCCATCACTTTCTGTTTCCATGTGTTCAGTTGAGCTGTTTGTTGGAAGCTTTGACTCAGGTTTGTGCTTCAGGGTCTGGTCTTCATCGCTGTCCTCAGTTTCCTCACAGTCTTCATTCTGCTCATCACTTTTTCTTTGTAAATGTCTATGTGGATGGAAGCTGCTGGATGCTTCTGATCCTCCACAGTCCACTTTATTTGCTTCCTCTTTGTTCTCCTCAGTTTGGCTTTGATTCAGCTGTGAGGACTTGACTTTCTCCTCATCATCATCATCATCATCATCTTCACTCTTCACAGGGACAGGAGTGGATGGAAACTTGGTGATATTAACTTCCTGGCTGGTCCACAGTTCCTCCTGTTCCTCTTTAATGTGTGGGGGTTCTGCTTCTGGTTCCTCCTGGTCCACAGTGGGATTCCACTCCTGCTGCTCAGGAGGAACATCTGCTTTAACCACCGACAGCTGCTGGACGTCTGGAGAATATCAAGCAAATACTGTTAGACTCTTCTGTTACACTTAGAGTTTGGTGATAAAACTGACACTACTATTGTTAGAGTTCAAAAATGACTTTTTATCTAATAATTTTGACTTGATATTTCATCATTTTGTGGGATTCCCCTCCTGCTGCTCAGGGGGAATATCTGCTTTAACCACCAACAGCTGGAGGATAAAGGAAAATAGAAGAATTTTATTGATCCCACAGTTGGGTGACAACAGCAGAAAATTATCAGACTTCACAGTTTCCGTCAGATTTTAGTGATAAAATAGTTTAAACCAGTCAAACATGAGTCCTAACGCTGTTCACCAGTAAACCCCATGGAGTTCAATAAATTACAATGGATTAACACACGCTTTAAATTAAATTGATATATTTTGCTGAAAAATTATAATTTTCCTCAGTTTTATCTGCTTTAATAAAATTCACTCAGTTTTATGAAGATTTACAGACAGATAGAAATAAAGAAATATACCCAAAGTTCACTCAACAAAATGGAAAATGCAGGAAATAACTAGACTTCCATCCATCAGTTGCAGTAAATGTAAGCGTGTGTTTGTCTCTTGTCGCTGGAGTTGTGTCTGGTGAAAAGAAGAAATATCTGCTGTTCACTTCATATGTGAATCTGTCACTGTTTGTGGACTGAGTCACTTCTATTAAAGCTTCTCCCATTTTATGTGAATAAAGATCTTTCCCTGTTGCCATGGAAACCAGCCTGTAGTTCCACACGCAAACACACAGAGCTGACTGGAGTAAAGGCCTCTGAACTCCTGTGATTTTTGGTAAAAGTGTAAATAATTGGTGAAAACAAAGTTGATGATGAGTGACAGGAGGGGGTGAGGAACAAGTACATGTACTTTTTATGTGTGTACTGTGAAAAATAAGTGAGTTAGAACAATTTCAAAAACACTGAACTCAACATGAGACAGAAATGATTTTTCCAATAGAAGTCTATTGACAGAAATCCCTGACATCATCCCAAACAGGTTCCTGTCATTTCACTTTAAAAAGAGCTAGATCTTCAAACCCTGGTTTGTTTGAATTCTCACAACCATGGCAACATTTGTGGAAAAGATTGTTTGTCTACTATTTATGGTTTTGCCGTGAGGACGAGTTATTGAGACATTTTTTGGTGAGGTATACACGCCTGCATTTCAGTCAGTAACCACATGCATCTGTTGGGTTCCATCCTATGGTCAAAAGTCTGTACAGCACATTTAAGCAGAAGGTTATAACGGCAGTATTATAGTCTCTTTATAACTGACTGAGGAAGATGAAGCACTTTTTTTTTTTTTTTTTTTTTACCAGGGATAGAATTTGGTAAAACATGTGAAAGTTCCCAGTCTGGGCATGATAGAAAAAAGACTCTCTGATAATAGAAAAACAGAACTGTGTCAATAAACACATGGTGTTGGGAAATGAACGTAATTTAACTACAAAAGGTCAAATGTGTACAAATCAGTCAATCAAACATCATCATTTGGAAATAACCACATAAATAGTTTAGGTTTATAAAGCTTCCATAACTATATATATATATATATATATATATATATATATATATATATATATATATATATATATATATATATATATATATATGCTATTTCAATATTGTATGTGCTATTGTATTTTCATGAAGACCTTTGGTTCAACTTGACAAACATGTCCAAACCTGTTTTATTTTTGACTGTAGGATTCCAAACACAGTCCAGTATTTGGCTTCGTCTGTGGTTTTCTTCTTTAGTTCGACACAGTTCCTCCTCGTACTCTGCTATGGTTCTTTCAAACAAGCCAAATATCTCTTCAGCAGCTAAAGTTAGTCTCTGCTCTACCAATGACCTCAGAATCTGCACACTCTGGGACATTTTTCACTTTTTCTTCACACAAACTCCGTCAGAAACAGTTCGTCGTTAACAGCTAACGAGCTAAGCTACCGTTAGCATAACTGAACTAACAACAGATAAATGTAGAATAAAACAAAAACAGGAAGTGAACAGAACAAAGTCCAGTCAGTCGGTTTCATCCGGATACAGATGTTCTGCTGGTTCGGTTGGACTTAAACACTATTCATAACAAAACGGAGGAGTTTCACTAAAAACAAACAAACCCTGTAAAGCTATAGATCATTAGCATCTCCAGGTCAGAGTGCATGCATGACGTCACGACAACTCCTACAAAATAAAATATCAAACCTGGTCAAGAGGTGGGGGGGGACTTATTTTTTTCAAAATGTACATTATTTAAAATGTACATTATTTTTTATTCATTTATTTTTATTGATGGATAGTTAGTAGTTGGGAATAACACGCCACCTTACACATCGCCTGTTAATTTATTTCCCTGTACGTCCTGTTCGTCCTGTCCAGTCTTTGTTTCCCCCACACATCACTGAGGTGTAGCACTGCCCTCCCTGGCTTATAATAGAGAGTTCTAATAAAGGATGTCTGCTCAGCTTTCAGGGAGGACCGCTGATGGTCACACACATGCACTAAATATTTAAATATTTGGCTGCAAGACTAAAGAATACATTGATCTCAAACAATGTTGACTCCCTCTCTGTGGTGATAAACAATGAGAACAAATGCAGACCAAAAAAAGAGAAAAATCAAATGTACAGGTACTGACTTGACTTTTTTGTCCACTATCGTCCCGGTGGGGGACATAGAAATGCTGTTCGTCACTGTATTGTCAACCAGACTTCCATCCATCAGTTGAAGTAAATGTAAGCGTTTGTTTCTTGTCGCTGTAGTTGTTTCTGGTGAAAGGAAGAAATATCTGCTGTTCACTTCATATGTGAATCTGTTTGTCACTGTTTGTGGACTGAGTCACTTCTATTAAAGCTCCTCCCATTTTATATTAAAGCTAGATCTTTTGTCTACTATTTATGGTTTTGCCGTGAGGACGAGTTATTGAGACATTTTTCAGCTTAATTTTTTCTTCTCTCGTGCTCTAGCGATGACATCACCCACTGATAAAAAGTCAGATTTTGGTCTTTTCAGGGTGGATTTACTGAGTTCTCTATCGACAACCGTAAATCACACCCTCATGACAATCACATCCTAAAGACACCACAAAAATGTTGATCATGAGTGACAGGAGGTTCTGAGGGACAATAATTATTTTTTCTGTACTGTGAAAAATGAGTGAGATAGAGTCGTTTAAAAACACTAAACTCAATAAAATGAAGCAAAACTGTTAGTCTGTCAGTCATGTTAAAGACCCGGTCACAAGTTTGTCAATCATGTTGAAGATCCTCCCACAGTCTTAATTGTCTACAGGTGATTCAGTGTCAGGAGCGCTGTTGCCATGGTAATGAGCAGTGGCAAAGAATGGCAAAACATTAGCATTGGTAGAAAAAAAAAGGGCAATACCACTGCTAACACCTGCTAACTACTGCTAACACCTCCTAATACATGCTAACTACTGCTAACAAATGCTAACATCTGCTAGACTTAGACTTAGACTTCCTTTATTGTCATTGCACAAGAATACACACAACAGTGGGATTTTTGGCAACGAGACGTCGTTGCTTGGCTTCCAGAGCACACATACTAAATAATATAAGTAAAAAGCATCTAAGGAACAGAGTAAACAGAATGAATAGTGCAATAAACAGAATGAATAGTGCAAAAAAACAGGGTAAGTAGTGCAAATATAGCGGGGGTCGTTTCACAACCAGGAGGTAGATTTTTTGTCCATTTTATGGATAAGTGCACTGAGAGTACATTGTCCATGAGGTAGATGGATGTATGTGTGGGAGGTTGTTATTTGTCATTCAGCAGTCTGGTGGCCAGGGGGAAATAACTGTTCCTGAATCTGGCCATTCTGCAGCGGATGCTGTGGAACCTTCTCCCAGATGCCATGCGAATGAACAGTCTGTGCTGGGGATGAGTGGGGTCAGAGAGGATCCGGTGGGCTCTGGATATGCAGCGGCTCTCTGTTATGTCCTGAATTGTGGGGAGCGGGGCCCCGATGATCTTCTCCGCCGTCCTCACCACCCTCCGCAGAGACTTCCAGGCTGAGGCCCTGCAGCTCCCGGACCAGACGGAGATGCAGCTGGTCAGCAGGGTCTCTATTGTCCCTCTGTAGAAGGTGGTTAGGACGGGGGGGGGGGGGGGGGGGGGGGGGGGCGTCTTCTGAGCCGTCGCAGGAAATACGCCTTTCCTTTGTTTTGTCGACATTCAGGACCAGGTTGTTCACCTTACACCAGTCTACAAGATGTTGCACTTCCTCCCTGTAAGCCAGTTCCTTATCGTCCTGAATGAGACCCACAACTGTTGTGTCGTCCGCGTACTTCAGGTGTGGTTGCTGCTGTACCTGGGGCGACAGTCGTGGGTCATCAGAGTGAATAGCAGGGGGCTCAGAACGCATCCCTGGGGGGAGCCGGTGCTCAGGGAGATGACACTGGATGTGTTGTTGCCCACTCGGACAGACTGGGTTCTGTCAGTGAGGAAGTCCAGTAACCAGTTGCAGAGGGATGTTCTGAGACCCAGGGGCTCCAACTTGGCAACCAGGTCCTGGGGGATGATTGTATTAAAAACGCTGCTGAAGTCCAAGAACAGCATCCGTACATGGGTGTTCCTCTCCTCCAGGTGGTCCAGGCTCAGGTGGAGAGCAGCGGAGATGGCATCCTCAGTGGAGCGGTTTTGCTGGTATGCATATTGGTGGGGGTCAAATGATGGGGGGAGTATGGAGATGATGTGGTCCTTCACAACCCTCTCGAAGCACTTCATGATGATGGGTGTGAGTGCAACGGGGCGAAGGTCGTTAAGGCATGTGACGGCTGGTTTCTTGGGCACTGGGATTATTGTGGCTGACTTGAAACATGGGGGGACGACAGCCTGGTTCAGCGAGATGTTGAAAATGTCCGTGAGCACATGGGCCAGCTGGTCTGCACATTCCTTTATCAGCCGTCCTGGGATGTTGTCCGGGCCTGCAGTTTTCCGTACATTAACCTTCCTCAGGGCTCTCCGCACTGCAGTGGTTTCGAGCCTGAGTGCCTGTTCGTCGGGGTGGAGGGTGGCTTTCCTTGCTGGTCTATTGTTCAGAGCCTCAAACCTTCCGAAGAAGCTGTTCAGCTCATTTAGGAAGCCGATGTCGTCCTGACAGGATGTGGATGTGACTTTGTGGTCCGTGACAGTCTGGATGCCCTGTCACAGTTGTCTGGTGTTTTTGGGGTCCAGGAAGAAGCCTTGTATCTTCTGACTGTAGGCTAAGGACTGCTAACACAAATTAACACCCGCTACCTACTGCCAACACCTGCTAACTACTGCTAAGACCTTCTAAGTACTGCTAACTACTGATAACACGTGCTAAGTACTGC
This sequence comes from Siphamia tubifer, assembly GCA_020466265.1. NCBI lineage: Eukaryota > Metazoa > Chordata > Actinopteri > Kurtiformes > Apogonidae > Siphamia > Siphamia tubifer. The sequence goes on along the minus strand of CM035793.1, from coordinate 47,611,413 downwards.
TAACACCTGCTAACTACGGCTAACACCTGCTAACACTTGCTAAGGACTGTTAACACCTGCTAACTACTGCTACTACCTGCTAACTACAGCTAACACCTGGTTACTACTGCTAACACATGCTAACTACTGATAACACATGGTAACACCTACTAACTACTGCTACCACCTGCTAAAACTTGCTAACACCTGCTAACTACTGCTAACACATGCTAACACCTACTAACTACTGCTAACACAAATTAACACCTGCTACCTACTGCCAAAACCTGCTAACTACTGCTAAGTACTGCCAACACCTGTTAACTACTGCTAAAACCTGCTAACTACAGCTAACACCTGGTATTTACTGCTAACACACGCTAACACCTGATAACTACTGCTAACACATGCTAACACCTACTAACTACTGCTAACACCTGCTAACTACTACTGACACCTGCTAAAACCTTTTTCATACCAGACATGTGGGTCATTTTCATAGCAGACATGTGGGTCATTTTCATAGCAGACATGTGGGTCATTTTCATACCAGACATGTGGGTCTTTTTCATACCAGACATATGGGTCTTTTTCATAGCAGACATGTGGGTCTTTTTCATACCAGACATGTGGGTCATTTTCATACCAGACATTTGGGTCATTTTCATAGCAGACATGTGGGTCATTTTCATAGCAGACATGTGGGTCATTTTCATAGCAGACATGTGGGTCATTTTCATACCAGACATGTGGGTCTTTTTCATACCAGACATGTGGGTCATTTTCATAGCAGACATGTGGGTCTTTTTCATACCAGACATGTGGGTCATTTTCATACCAGACACGTGGGTCTTTTTCATACCAGACACGTGGGTCATTTTCATACCAGATATTTGGGTCATTTTCATACCAGACACGTGGGTCTTTTTCATAGCAGACATGTGGGTCATTTTCATACCAGACATGTGGGTCTTTTTCATACCAGACATGTGGGTCATTTTCATAGCAGACATGTGGGTCATTTTCATAGCAGACATGTGGGTCATTTTCATACCAGACATTTGGGTCATTTTCATACCAGACATGTGGGTCTTTTTCATACCAGACATGTAGGTCTTTTTCATACCAGACACGTGGGTCATTTTCATACCAGATATTTGGGTCATTTTCATACCAGCCATGTGGGTCATTTTCATACCAGCCATGTGGGTCATTTTCATACCAGACAAGTGGGTCATTTTCATACCAGACATGTGGGTCTTTTTCATAGCAGACATGTGGGTCATTTTCATAGCAGACATGTGGGTCATTTTCATAGCAGACATGTGGGTCATTTTCATAGCAGACATGTGGGTCATTTTCATAGCAGACATGTGGGTCATTTTCATAGCAGACATGTGGGTCATTTTCATAGCAGACATGTGGGTCATTTTCATACCAGACATGTAGGTCTTTTTCATACCAGACACGTGGGTCATTTTCATACCAGATATTTGGGTCATTTTCATACCAGCCATGTGGGTCATTTTCATACCAGCCATGTGGGTCATTTTCATACCAGACAAGTGGGTCATTTTCATACCAGACATGTGGGTCTTTTTCATAGCAGACATGTGGGTCATTTTCATAGCAGACATGTGGGTCATTTTCATAGCAGACATGTGGGTCATTTTCATAGCAGACATGTGGGTCATTTTCATAGCAGACATGTGGGTCATTTTCATAGCAGACATGTGGGTCTTTTTCATAGCAGACATGTGGGTCATTTTCATAGCAGACATGTGGGTCATTTTCATAGCAGACATGTGGGTCATTTTCATACCATTGGGTTTGTTTTGTCACTTTCTCCTTCAGTGGTGTTTGTTGACAAACATTTGGTCAAATATTGATCCAAAGACGATTGACTTTGACCACTTTTCATAATCTTCCTAAAATGCACATGACGTACGTCCTCAAAGTGGGCGATAGCACAACTCCTGAAAAAATTTTTGGTGATGTTTTTTCCCAGGAATTGTGAAAGTTGATCAGATGTGTCCATCATGTCTTTAATTGGTGCTGATGGAATGATGACTGAGATAAAAAAGAAATGACTCCTTTTTTTATCTTCTCCTGTTTCACTTCTATTAATAACTCAGCCACTTCTTCTTAACCTTTAACCTTTACCCTACGTACTTTAAATGAACACACTGGGAAAAACTCACCTTTACCTCAACTCTGTGATGATTGAGGATCAAAGGTCACCAAAAGCATCATGGGTAGCTCCCTAATAGCCAATGGGATGATACGTACAGTGTGTATTTATGTCTCTGGTGTTTAGGTTTCATTTTGTACTTTTTTTGTAGGTTTTTTCAATTCAATTTTATTTATAAAGCCCTAAATCACAACAAAGTCGCACACATGGCTTTACAAAAACACAATCAACTACAGAGATACATGAAAAGTCCCAAGCATCCCCTGTCCTTAGACCCTCCCCCTGTACTTAGACCCTCCTTCTCGGCAAGAAAAAACTTCCAAACCCAGTGGGAAAAAGAAGAAATCTTGAGGAGAAACACACTGAAGGACAGATCCACTCCCATGGACGGACAGACTATAGATGAACGTCCATTTATAAATGCAGGAAGGGGGGCTGGTCCAGACAGGCAGGGGTGGGGGTCCGGGGTCACAAGTCGGCACAGGCGACACACTGCAGATCCTGTCGTCCATGGCTCCCACGCAGACACTGTCAGGAGAGCCACCACTCCCCCACGGGGGGGGGGGGGGGGGGGGGGGGGGGGGGGGGGGTGAAAGGGGACACCAGGTGACTAGTCATGAACAGACTTGGTATGAAAGACAGGTTATAAAAATGACAAACAGGTGTGAGAGAGAGAAAGAGAAGACTTTTTGTAACTTGGATTAATTATATTATTAGTTAACTGGTCTGTGGTCAGTTATATCATTAGTTAACTGATCTGTGGTCAGTTATATCATTAGTTAACTGGTCTGTGGTCAGTTATATTATTAGTTAAGTGGACTGTGGTCAGTTCTATTATTAGTTAACTGGTCTGTGGTCAGTTCTATTATTAGTTAACTGGTCTGTGGTCAGTTATTTTATTAGTTAACTGGTCTGTGGTCAGTTATATTATTAGTTAAGTGGTCTGTGGTCAGTTCTATTATTAGTTAACTGGTCTGTGGTCAGTTCTATTATTAGTTAACTGGTCTGTGGTCAGTTATTTTATTAGTTAACTGGTCTGTGGTCAGTTATATCATTAGTTAACTGGTCTGTGGTCAGTTATATTATTAGTTAACTGGTCTGTGGTCAGTTATATCATTAGTTAACTGGTCTGTGGTCAGTTATATTATTAGTTAACTGGTCTGTGGTCAGTTCTATTATTAGTTAACTGGTCTGTGGTCAGTTCTATTATTAGTTAACTGGTCTGTGGTCAGTTCTATTATTAGTTAACTGGTCTGTGGTCAGTTATATTATTAGTTAACTGGTCTGTGGTCAGTTATATCATTAGTTAACTGGTCTGTGGTCAGTTATATTATTAGTTAACTGGTCTATGGTCAGTTATATTATTAGTTAACTGGTCTGTGGTCAGTTATATCATTAGTTAACTGGTCTGTGGTCAGTAGAGGTACGACAATATTTTGGCCATCGCCGCGTACCACGTTGGCGCAAGGCCCATTGATCCACCTTGCAGTTTGTTCCGATTCAGCCCTTTGACCTCTAATTTGACCCCCTGAACATGCATGAAACTCAAATTTTGCACACACCTCAGAAGTGTGAAAAATTCCAAGTATTTATAGGTTTCATAAAAGTCAGTAAAGAAATGTGTCGACAGCGCCACCTAGAAAAGGTGAAATAGTTTTTATTAGTGAAGTTAGAGCTATGAAAATCAGTACAAAAGTTCGCCATATGATAATGAACAAGAAACCTTATGCTGGCCACGCCCATAAACCAACAGGAAGTCCGCCATCTTGGATTGAAATTTTTAAAATGTTGAGTCGTGGATTTTCACTGTCATTGGAATTTTTCCATCGCCTCCTAGGCCATTGGGCCAAATAAGCTGAAAAATCGCTGAACACGATCTAGACAAGTGGGACTTCAAAAGTTATCCAATTTAGTTGAAAAAGTTGCATCGTTTTTGTGCTACGCTGTCACAAAATTTGTGAAGTTTTCAGGAAAAATTGCCACAACATAAATTGCTTCAGCTCAAACATACGAACACCAATTTGGTTGAAATTTGACACAGACGTCTATCTCCCAGGTCTACATCCATTTAGCTAAAGACATTCTGGTTTTGTACTATAGCGCCCCCTACAGATTCGCCAAATATATTGTTAGTAAAATGACAGTAGCTTGGAGACACGAACACGAATTTGGCTGGTCCTACACGAGATTATCCATAGAAAGTGCGATTTTGTTCTATAGCGCCCTCTACAAAATCGCCTTTACTAAAATGCCGATAGATCAGGGATACAAACACCAATGTGGCTGAAATTTGACTCTGGTGTCACATGGGGAGGTGGTCGCCAGAGGAGGTGGTCGAGAGGGATGGCGAAGGCCTTTGAGACCGTTTACAGTTTTAATTGCTTTTATTTAAGAAATGAGATTGTCAAATAAAATCAATCAATCATCTCCATATCTTTATGCAGATTATTGTCTGCTGTGGATCTCCATATGTTTCTGCAGATTATGTTTCCGTGTGAAGCTTTTCTGACAGATGGTGCAACTGAACGGTCTCTCTCCTGTGTGGACGTTCATATGAGTCTGAAGATGATGTTTCTGTTTGAAACGTTTCTGACAAATGTCACAGCTGAAAGGCGTCTCTCCTGTGTGGACGTTCATATGGATCTGAAGATGATGTTTTTGTTTAAAGCTTTTCTGACAAATGTCACAGCTGAAAGGCGTCTCTCCTGTGTGCAGTCTCATGTGTCTCTTGGCATTACTCCCGTTTCCAAAACATTTGTCACACAGTGGACATTTGAAGGGTTTTTCTTGCAAGTGGGATGCCATGTGGCGTTCGACGCGTGACTTCCGACAGAATGTTTTTGAGCACACAGGACAATGGTAGAGTTCTTTTTCACCTGCCACATCACTTAAAGTCCAGTCAGTATTCATCATCATCATCTTCATCATGGTGTGTGTGGGTGAGTGTGTTTCGTGCGTCAGAGCAAATGTTTGTTGACCTTGGTCAGAATCATCCAGTTTGTGTCCTGTGTGAGTGTCCATGTGTTGGTCCAGTAAACTCTTACTGTCAAAGCTTCTTCTCTTTCCACTCTCCATGTGGACCAGGTTAATGTCTGCTTCTGATCCTCCACCGTCGTCTCCATCACTTTCTGTTTCCATGTGTTCAGTTGAGCTGTTTGTTGGAAGCTTTGACTCAGGTTTGTGCTTCAGGGTCTGGTCTTCATCGCTGTCCTCAGTTTCCTCACAGTCTTCATTCTGCTCATCACTTTTTCTTTGTAAATGTCTATGTGGATGGAAGCTGCTGGATGCTTCTGATCCTCCACAGTCCACTTTATTTGCTTCCTCTTTGTTCTCCTCAGTTTGGCTTTGATTCAGCTGTGAGGACTTGACTTTCTCCTCATCATCATCATCATCATCATCTTCACTCTTCACAGGGACAGGAGTGGATGGAAACTTGGTGATATTAACTTCCTGGCTGGTCCACAGTTCCTCCTGTTCCTCTTTAATGTGTGGGGGTTCTGCTTCTGGTTCCTCCTGGTCCACAGTGGGATTCCACTCCTGCTGCTCAGGAGGAAACTCTTGTTCAACGTCTGTAGAAAAGAAGAAATACCATTAGACTTCACAGTTACAGGTAGAGTTTGGTGATAAAACTGTCAGTTCTATTGTAAGAATTTGAAATAGTAAATTACCACACTCTAAAAACCTAAATCCAGTGTTGGGAAAGTTCACCTTGATATGGAACTAGTTCAAAGTTCAGTTCAAGTTAGTCAATATGAATTAGTTCAGTTCATCGTTCATTCTTCCAAATTATGAACTAGAAGTTCATGGATCCCAAAATGAACTTTTTCGTGTTATTATTGTAAACTTATTATTAACCATTTCTGACGTTATGCTCCGGTCGACGGTCACACTTTTACGTTACATTTAACTCTTTTTCTCCCCTCCCAAAAACTCTCTGCACCCCCCTCTCTCTTTCTCTCTCGCTCTCTCTCTCTCTCTCTCTCTCTTCTCATTGGTTATTCCACAACATTATGTTTCCAACATTAGTTCAGAATAATACAATAATGACATCTATGATAATATTGTTTTGATCCCATTTTATTCCTTATTGGACTCAATAATTACAACGTGATAAGAACGAAATATGAACTAAATAAGAGCGCAGTTCAATAAATGCCAGAATAACCACATTCACAACTTCCTGTTCATTTGGCAAAAGTGAACAAGTCGTTCACGTTCGTCAAAAATATGATATAGTTCGTGAACGATCGTTCAATGAACTCGTTCAGGTACAACACTGCCTAAATCTTTAATCAGACAAGTGTAGTGATCAACATCATAAATGTATTGAATATCAATTAGTTCACTGGTTGTCAAACTTTATTCACTGATGTTCCTCCTTACAAACATATTTTTAGTCCAGTTCCCCTTGACATGGACAAAAGAGTTTTGGAAGAAAAAAGAGGAACCATGTAAAATCACTGTCTGATTTATTAAATACAAACATATCAATTTTTATCTGATAATTTTAACTTTTTGTTTCAGAATGATTCATTTTTAATCTCATAATTATGATTTTTTTCCCTCATAATTTTGACTTTTCATCTCACGATTTAGATTTTTTAAATTTAATACTTATGTTGTTGTCATTTTAAATCTATTTAGGACTTGATTTTTTCCTAAATGTTCTGCCCATACCTACTAAACTCAGTACGATGACCCAATAAAACACATAATCTACACACTAACTCACTTTTAAAGGATTTATTGTTGGACATTTTTTAAATGTTTCTTTTTTTCTGCTGAAATCAATTTTATTTCATCCATACAAAAAATGCAGTTTTACTTTTTACTTTATAACAGTCCATTAGTTGTACTATTTTTTACTTTTACTTCAGTAAAGCAATTGAATCAGTACTTCTACTTTTACCTGAGTATTTTTTCACACCAGTAGCTGTACTTCTACTGTAGTACAGAACGTGAGTACTTTGACCTTTGACCTCTGGTTATCAGATATGATCCATTTGGATATTCAGAGGTTCTGTAGTTACCATGGAAACACCACCATCTTCTCCAACATTAAATCATTAATAACAGTGGATAGAGAGACTAGTGTTAAGTTCAGTTAATGTTCATTTTGTTGGAAAACACTTATTTTCTTAACATTTATCTGCTTTGATAAAGCATCCTTTCAAATGACCCTGTTTTTTTGTGGACATGTACATAACCAGTCAATTAAATCCTGTGGCAGGATAAAGAAAAGTCAAGAGCTGAAGGTGAATCGCCCCTTCATTCCAGGAGCGTAGCAGAAAAAGTGTGAATTTAACACCTACAGACAGAGGTGTTCAAAGCAGAGGCGAGTTTAGGCTATTTTTAGGGGTGCTTCAGTACCCCTAAAAATTTGCTCAGCACCCCCTGGTTGCTCCCTTCAAAAAAAGAAAAAATGCATAATGAAAAATGTGTGCATCCTCAGAGTTCTCCTATCCTAGTGGAGAACTGTCATGTCATCATGTGATTTGTCTAAACCAATCAAATCCTTCTACTTCCAGCCTTTTCTGATTGTTTTGACAAATGGACATTTGATGGTGGTTCCACTGCAGATGAGTGACAGTAAGATGTGAAGGTAGGCCTGTGCCATTACAATTAGTCAACAATTCAATCCAATAGTAGTGTTCCCTGGTCTGTGGACAACTATAAAAACCACCTTCACCATCATTGATCTCATTTTGTCACAACTGGACATTGTGAACAACCACCATGTAGGCTTGGTCATTATTGATCTAAAATTATCTGTTTGATTGGATAATCATTCAGGTAAGAATGAGTACAGTACTAGTATAGTTGTATCTGTGCTGATTTCTGCACTGAACAACTGTGTTATGTATATTTACGTCCTCTTTCATGGTAGGAAATGTGACCTGTGTGTGAAGTTATGGCTTATAAAAGTTGTTTTTGTAGGATTTTAACTTTGTCATGTCCCGTCTACAATGAATATGTTCCTACCCCTTTATTACTAATAAATGAAAGTGACATGTTTGTGTTAAAAATAGATGTATTGTTGTGCATAAGTGCATTGTCATAATAGTGTGTAGTGTGCAGGTGTTCATGGGGACAGTTCACACACATTATTTACTAGATGTTTAACTCTGTTACCCTGACTGTTGGTTAGCATAGCCTAACGCTAACACATGATCAATCAGGTTAGAACTCTGTAGCTTTACATGTTAAACCATCTTGTCCATTTCTGACAACAGGGTTTGAATCATCTGTGGAGAGGGGGCGTGGCTTTGGGGATTTATGCCCTGGATCTTTTTTTTTTAATCTTGTCAAAAAAAGTCGCCCGTGTACTTCGCTCCAAACAACACATATTACAACTGATATTTGGGCATCAATCCTACATCAAAACCCAGATTGACTCCACCCCCCCCCAACCTGCTATAGGGAGTTTCTCCATCATACTGTCTATATGTTTATGTCTCTGCTCAGTCAATAACCCACCTCCACCTGACCCAGTTGACCCACACCTCACTTTTGTTTGAATAGGATGGTGAGGAAAATAAAATATATGAAAAAAATAAAACCAAACATTCAGAAAAAAAAAACCTATCAAACCTGTTCAAAAGACACATTAAAACTAAGTGAATTAGAGGAAAAAAGTCCAAACTAACTAAAACAAAACTATAATGAAAAATCCAAACTATTCTAACCCTGATCCTTAGTTTACATTTCTACATTCTCTTATTTTATTTATAATATAGTGTTAATATTTACTCAGTGTTAAATATGTTCATTAAATATGGACTCATTTACATTTTCTTCCCATTAAATAAAGTTTCCTTTTTTCCCACAAGGAAACTTTGTTTAATGGAAACCTTTCAGTGTGTTCATTTAAAAATGTTTGTCTTCATGTCACATGGTCACAGATATAGAACACATTACATTAACTATCTCTGTCAATTACAATGAATGTTTCACTTTAATCAGTGCCATCTTTATATGGGGGTAACACTTCTTACCTGATCATCACTTGACAATATCTTCCCTGATAGTGTGACAAACATATGGACCTTGTATCAAGATGGCGGCTGTGGCACCTGAGGCTGGACATGCTAACATGCTAACATGCTAACATACTGATATACTGTATAGTGTTCTATATCTATGTCATGAGGTTAGCATTTGTCAAACAGGTCACCTTAACATGCTAACATGCTAACATACTGATATACTGTATAGTGTTCTATATCTATGTCATGACATTAGCATTTGTCAAACAGGTCACCTTAACATGCACTAAAATACAGAACATTACATTTAATAAATCTGTTTTTCTCTGGGGGAGACCCCCCAGACCCCCCTCTGGGCTAAGACCTGGTCTTCATAATGTCTGGCTAGTTTGAATCATAATTAGACCAAATTAAAGACCTTTAAGAGTTAGTATGAATGTTTATTTATATTTGAACAGTATACTATTCATCTGTACATTTTTCTTGTATGAATTTTATCCAGACACCTGTTATTATTAAATAGTGAGGAAATTAAATGTTACATTTACCCCTGCCTGCTTTAGAGGAATTATTACCTTTGAGTACCTATGTGTGTGAGTAGACCAGGAGTTGACCTGCAGTGAGCTAACACAGTAGCAGTGAGCTAACACAGTAGCAGTGAGCTAACACAGTAGCAGTGAGCTAACACAGTAGCAGTGAGCTAACACAGTAGCAGTGAGCTAACACAGTAGCAGTGAGCTAACACAGTAGCAGTGAGCTAACACAGTAGCAGTGAGCTAACACAGTAGCAGTGAGCTAACACAGTAGCAGCTAACCACAAACAGCCTAGTGGTCTATGGGTATTTTTTTTCTTACCACCTTATCACCACCACACTTCACCAGAACATCCCAGAACCAGAACATTTGTTTCTCATCCAATAAGTTTATACATAGACATGGAACTGGTAAGTTTGTAAGATAAGTCTTTATTTCAGTGCTTGTGGATGGTAGATGATAGTTTATTGGTCAATTAAAAGAAAAAAAGTTTAGAAATCGATTCAACTCTTTGGTTCCACACAGGTGACTCTGTCAGCACTGGGGGCTGAGCCCCCCTAAAGGTTACATGCTAGAATCACCCCTGGTGGGGACCACATGTATACACCCTGAAACTGTTAACCAGCTGGTTAGTTTGACATGTTATTGACTTTCACTGGTGACACAATTAGCCCATTCATTCATTCATTCATCGCTATTCTATGCTAATTCGCGGTTGTCATTTAAACTCATTCATCCATTCATTCATTATCTGAACCCGCTTTATCCTCACTAGGGTCACAGGGGTCACTGTCAGCACTGGGGGCTGAGCCCCCCTAAAGGTTACATGCTAGAATCGCCCCTGGTTCAAAGTACTCACAGTCTGTACTGCAGTAGAAGTACAGCTACCGGTGTGAAAAAATACCCCGGTAGAAGTAGAAGTACTGATTCAACTGCTTTAAGTAAAATTTCTCAATTGCAATAAAGTACAAATGTAAAAAGTAAAACAGCTTTTTTGCCATGAATGAAATGATACTTATTTAACCAGGAAAAATCAGAAAGGTTTAAAAAGTATCTAAAATAAATCCTTTAAAATGAGTTAATGTGTTGAAACTGTGTTTGATCGAGTCATGGTAGCCAGTTTAGTGGATATAGGCAGGGAATTTAGGAAGACAAAGTCACAATTGAGTTAAAAACAGTCATCATGAGTTTGAAAAAAAAAAGCAGAATTTTAAGAGAAATTTTCAAAATTACGAGATAAAATGGTAAAATTGTGAGAGAACAATCAGAGAACTAGAATATATAAAGTCACAGTTTTTCTCCTGCACTGATTTTTCATACTGTCACATCTGTTTAGTTTGAAAAAGTAATAAGTCTATTCTGAGTATGTAAATGATATAAAGTACAAATTATATATATATATATATATATATATATATATATATATATATATATATATATGTGTGTGTGTAAAGAGTAAAAAGTACATATATTTATATTAATGTAAAAAGTATAAAGTACATATAAAAATGAACAAATGTAGGGAGGAAAAGTAAACATTTGCCAGAAGTATAAATACTCAAGTACAGATACCTAACAAAATTACAGTAAAGGTAAAGATTATATAATTAAAATATATACGCAGTTTAATTCAGACTTCATACTAGAGACAAACATGTCCAAACTAGAGACAAACGTGTCCAAACCTGTTTTGTGTATCAGGACTGTAGGATTCCAAACACAGTCCAGTATTTGTCTTTGTCTGTGGTTTTCTTCTTTAGTTCGACACAGTTCCTCCTCGTACTCTGCTATGGTTCTTTCAAACAAACCAAATATTTCTTCAGCAGCTAAAGTTAGTCTCTGCTCCACCAACGACCTCAGAATCTCAACTTTTGGGGACATTTTTAATCTTTTTCTTCACACAAACTCCTTCAGAAACAGTTTGTCTCCGTCACACACTGACAGCTCTGTTAGCAGTTAAGCTAACTTTAGCATGACTGAGCTACAAACAGATTAAACTGGAGAAAAAAACGGAGATAAAATGTGAACAGAATGAGTCCAGTCAGTCAGATTCATCCGGATAAAGACGTTCCGCTGGTTCGGTTGGACTTAAAGGCCGTACAAGAGAAAACGGGTGATTTTCCTTCAAATTAATCAAGTAAAGTTGGAGACGCGGTAGCACTTCCGGGATCAAAGTGTGGCGGACGTGACTCTACAAAATAAAATAAAAAATTTCCTCCTCGAAATAAAAGACTATAGACGATCGGGAGAAACCAGAAAATTTTCTTTAAAATCAGGGGTGTATTAAACTTTACAAAACTGGGGATGCTCTGGACGAGAAAGCAAAACTTTTATGCAGGTTTTTCACACCTCGTGGGTAATGTAGTTCATTGAATGCTAGGTGTCAATAGTTTCAGTAGAATCTCCTCGGTCAGAAGACTACAAACATGGCCGCCTTATTGCTCAATCGAAGGAAATATGGATACATTAATTGTCTATATCGGGATTTAAAAAGATTATATTTCACCCCACAAAAAGTCTCTGCTTCATCAACGACCTCAGAGTCTGGATTTTTGGTGACATTTTTCATCTTTTTCTTCACAGCTCTGTTAGAAGCTAAGCTAACTTTAGTATCACTGACAGTTGTAAAAAAAAAAAAAAAAAAAAAGACCTGCTGCTACCCGTCTGCTTTCCGTCTTTCCACTACAAAAAACAACAAAATCAAGTATAGATTAATTTGTCTCATTTCCACTGACATAATGAGCTACAGTCAGGGGCAAGTTTAGGCTTCAGCAGCCTCAGAGTTCGCCTTGCCTAGTTGAGAACTCTGAGGCTGCGAAGATTTTTCATAATGCATTTTTTGTCAACATGTGATTTGTCTAAACCAATCAAATCCTTCTACTTCCAGCCTTTTCTGATTGTTTTGACAAATGGACATTTGATGGTGGTTCCACTGCAGATGAGTGACAGTAAGATGTGAAGGTAGGCCTGTGCCATTACAATTAGTCAACAATTCAATCCAATAGTAGTGTTCCCTGGTCTGTGGACAACTATAAAAACCACCTTCACCATCATTGATCTCATTTTGTCACAACTGGACATTGTGAACAACCACCATGTAGGCTTGGTCATTATTGATCTAAAATTATCTGTTTGATTGGATAATCATTCAGGTAAGAATGAGTACAGTACTAGTATAGTTGTATCTGTGCTGATATCTGCACTGAACAACTGTGTTATGTATATTTGCCAACCTCCTACAGGTCCCCAAGACCAAGCTCAGGACCATGGGGGACCGAGCTTTTCAGGCGGCGGCACCACGCCTGTGGAACGCTCTTCCGGCCCACCTCAGGGTGCCACAGGCTGTGGAAACTTTTAAAAAGAATTTAAAAACCTTTTTATTTCAAAAGGCTTTTTAGTTTCTTTTAAAGACCTGAGCTTTTAAATATAGTTATGAGTTAAATGACTGTGGCTTTTAAATGTTTTTATCGCTTTTTATTGTCACTATTGCTGTTGTTGTTGCTTCTGATTTGCTGAACCTGTAGCACTTTGAGATCTGCTTCAGATGTAAAGTGCACTACAAATAAAATTTATTATTATTATTATTATTATATTTACGTCCTCTTTCATGGTAGGAAATGTGACCTGTGTGTGAAGTTATGGCTTATAAAAGTTGTTTTTGTAGGATTTTAACTTTACCATGTCCCGTCTACAATTAATATCTTCCTACCCCTTTATTACTCATAAATGAAAGTTGCATATTTGCAAACGTTGATTTGTGTTAAAAATAGATGTATTGTACCAGGGGCGTCAGTTTGATTTTTTAAGTGCTGGGAACAATAAACATACCATCTAACTACCAGCCTATAACCTGCCTCAGCACCACATGGAAGCTCCTATCAGGCATCATAGCGACTAAGACGAGTAGACACATGGAGCAATACATGAGCAGAGCACAGAAAGGAGTAGGCAACAACACCAGGGGAGCCAAACACCTGTGGAAGAGGCCAACTCAACCAATTGCACAAGTGAGCATCAGATGTGGCATTTACCAAGAAGATGCTCTGTCCCCCCTGCTGTTCTGCATAGGCCTAAACCCCCTCAGCCAGATTATCTCAAAGAGTGGCTTCGGATACCAGTTCTGAAGTGGAACATCCATCAACCACCTCCTCTACATGGATGACATCAAGCTGTATGCCAAGAATGAGCGTGACATTGATTCCCTAATTCACCTCACCCGGATCTACAGCAAAGACATTGGGATGTCATTGGGACTAGATAAATGTGGGCGGATGATATCTAGAAGAGGAAAGGTGATCACAACTGAAGGGGTTGACCTACCTGAAGGGAATATCACAGATGTGCAGGAAAGTTACAAATACCTAGGGATCCCACAGACAAATGGTAATCATGAGGAGGCAGCTCGGAAGTCAGCCACAGCCAAATACCTACAGAGGGTAAGACAGGTCCTGAAAAGTCAGCTGAACGGCAAAAATAAGATCCAGGCCATTAACACCAGGGCTCTAAATTAACACCCGCCAACCCGCCAAATGCGGGTGAAAATCCATTTTGGCGGATAGAAAAAAAAACTTAATAGCCACTTTGGCTGGTGGCGAGTGATAGAATTTGTTTTAGAAAAGTGTCCTGATAAGAAAGCATTCTCTAGTCCCGAACACCGACAAGACGAAAGTTACTACATATCCCATGAACTCTACCGTGATGACGTCACATGCATCCATTGGCTGCGTCAGGCTGCGTCCTCATTGCATTCGATTTCGAGCATTTTCACGCGGTTGACTCTGAGGTGAAGAAGAAGACGATAAGAGATAGAAGAAGGAGAATATTTTCTGAAGCGTGTGGTGTGTCAGTGAGAACGAAAAAAAAGAATGTGGCGGTGGTTGGGAGGTTCGGAGTGTGGGGGTGGGAAAAGGGCAAAGGATGGAGGGGATGTTGTCGAGTCTGAGGTAACGCTAACGAAAAAGAAGACGACATTTAACCTAAAATGGTTTGGAGGTCGTGGGTGGCTGGTGTTCGACACGGAGAGAGACATAATGTAATACAGCGACTGTCGAATTTAGGGTTAGGGTAAGAGAAAATTGAGCAACAAGATGTGATGTTATGTATTGTATAAATAATATAGGTGAGATAAAAGTAAAGAAGTGTTAAAAGGACTGCATTTATATAGTTCTTTTCCACCTTCATGGTGCTCAAAGCGCTTTACATTAGCCTCTCATTCACCCATTCACACACACACCAGTAGGTTTCTAAGGTCTACGATAAGTCCTACTGGGGGCCTAAGTCAGGGTTCAGTGTCTTGCCCAAGGACACTTTGACATGTGGACAGCCAGAGCCGGGACGCGAACCGCCAACGTCTCGGTCATTGGGCGACCCACTCTACCAACTGAACCACAGCCGCCCTAACAGTGAAAGGTTAACAGTGAAAGTTAACAGTGAAAGGTGAGAAAATGTAAAAGCAACAAGATGTGATGTGAGTGTATGTTTACAGATATTAAGGAGATAAAAAGTAAAGAGGTTAGGAGTTAAATGTGAAAATACAAAAAAATAAAAAAGTGATCATATGTTTGAAGAAATGATATGGGGACCAACTGAGAAAATGTAAGAGCAACAAGATGTGAGTCTATGTATTGTATAAATTGTAATATAGGTGAGAAAAGTAAAGAAGTGTTATTAATAGTGAAAGGTGAGAAAATGTAAAGCAAGAAGTTTTAAGAATTAAATGTGAAAATGTAAAAAAAAAAATGATCATATGTTTAAAGAAATGAATTATTTCAAGAGGAAAAGGTTAAATAAAATAATTTAAAGAAATTTGAAGGCGTATGTCTCATTTTGGTCAGGGGGAAAAATGGCTAGTTGAATTTCCGATTGGCTAGTAAGATAAAAAAAAATAAAATCTACTAGCCACATTGGCAGGTGATGAAAAAAGTTAATTTGGAGTCTTGATTAACACCTATGCCCTGCCAGTAATCAGATACCCAGCCGGGATAATATCCTGGCCACTGGAAGAGATACAAGCCACTGATATCAAGACAAGGAAGCTCCTTACCATGCATGGAGGGTTCCACCCCAAGTCCAGTGTCCTGAGGCTGTACACTAAGAGAAAGGAAGGGGGCCGAGGACTAGTAAGTGTCAGAACTACTGTCCAGGAGGAAACGGCGAACCTCCAGGAATACATCAAGAAAATGGCCCCCAATGACCAACTGCTAAGTGAATGCCTCAGGCAACAAAAGCCCAGTAAAGTCGAGGAACCAGAGGGGCTATCATGGAAGGACAAACCCTTGCATGGCGTGTACCATCGACAAATTGAGGAAGTGTCTGATATGGAAAAGACATACCAGTGTCTGGAAAAGGCTGGACTAAAGGACAGACACTACTCATGGCTGCACAAGAACAAGCCCTGAACACCAGAGCAATAGAGGCCGGGGTCTACCACATCAGACAGGACCCCAGGTGTAGGCTGTGTAGAGAAGCCCCTGAGACAGTCCAGCACATCACAGCAGGGTGTAAGATGGTGGCAGGTAAGGCATACATGGAGAGACATAACCAGGTAGAGGACATACTGTACAGGAACATCTGTACAGAGTATGGACTGGAGATCAAGGGTCAAGATGGGAGAACCCCCCCAAAGGTGACAGAGAAAAACAGGCCAAGATCCTGTGGGACTTCCAGATCCAGACCAATAATATGGTGATGGCCAATCAGCCTGACATAGTGGTGGTGGATAAACATGGGAAGACTGTGACAGGCCTGGACTGGCACACGGGAGGACCGGGACTTTTCCCGGTGGCCTGCCTGCTCAATGGCCTGCCTGGTCTGACCTTCACCCCCCATTCACTTGCTTATAAACAATGGTTATGGGGTGAAATTGCTACCAAAATGTTATAAACACAAAAAAATTGTTTCATTCACAACCAATGATTCACAAACAAGCTCATTGTTGGTAACACTATCGATACCAACCTGTTTCGCTGGATACTGAGTAAAAAGTGTCTGACCCAACAACGTATCTGAATACTGCTGAGAAAGTATCAGAAGAAAATGATGGAATCCGGAGGCTGTAGGTATCTTTTTTTTTCGGACAATGTGAAGGATCGATGTCAACTTCGTAGCTTCAAATTGACCATCAACCTAATAGCATCACAATGAATGAATCGGCTAGTTCTCTCATCAGTAAAAGTCATTGGTGAACTCTTTAAAGGCAATAATATGTCAAACAAACCAGCTGGTCAACATTATAAGGGTCTGTACATGTGGCCCCCACTGCCATGGCCAGAACATAAGATATACACAACATATTAAGCGAGTTCGCTTCATTCATTCTGGGTGCTGTTTACATTCCGCCGGACGCGGACGCACGCATGGCTCAGCGCGCGCTCGCAGACGACATCCAAAAAGTGGAGAGAACTTTCCCCGACGCTCTGGTTATTGTGCTCAGCGACTTTAACCATTGCAATCTGAGCCACGAACTCCCAAGGTACAAACAGTTTATTAAATGCCCCACCAGGGCAGAGAACATGCTGGATCACTGTTACACAACAGTAAAGGACGCGTTTCGGGCGATTCCCCGCGCTGCACTCGGACTGTCTGACCACGTGATGGTCCACCTGGTTCCCACATACAAACAGAGACTGAAGCTCACAAAGCCACTTGTGAGCACCACGAAGACATGGACCAGTGAAGCTGTGGAGGAGCTGCGGACATGCTTGGAGACAACTGACTGGGACATGTTCAAAGGAGCCACACATGATCTGGACGACTACACGGACACGGTGACCTCATACATCCACTTTTGTGAGGAGAGCATTCTACCAACACGCACCAGGGTGAGTTACTCCAATGATAAGCCCTGGTTCACAGCAAAACTCAGACAGATAAGGTATGAAAAAGAAGCAGCTCTGAGAAATGGAGACAGGGTTCACTACAGAGAGGTCAAATACCGGTTTAGCAGGGAGCTGAGGAGGGCTAAATCTGCATATTCAGAGAAGCTCCAGCAGCAATTCACTGCTAACGACCCTGCTTCTGTGTGGAGAGGCCTGAGGCAGATCACAAACTACCGACCTCAGGCTTCAAAGGGAGAGGATGACAAAGCCCTTTGTCAGAGCCTGTCCCGATACTACATCCGCTTCGACACCTCGCCAGCCACGCCAACACCCCACCTTCCCCCAACATCACTGCCCCCATGGTTCCTACTTCAAAGGCAGCCTCCCCCTCCTCACCCCCTCCACTCACGATCACACAACAGGCGGTGCGCAGGCAGTTCGAACCCACGCAAGGCCCCCGGCCCGGATGGCGTGTCTCCCGCCACAGTGAGACACTGTGCGAAGGAGTTGACTCCTGTCTTCACAGGCATCTTCAACTCCTCCCTGAGGTCGTGCCATGTGCCTGCCTGCTTCAAAACCTCCACCATAGTTCCCATCCCCAAGAAACCACGGATATCTGGACTTAATGACTACAGACCTGTGGCGCTCACCTCCGTAGTCATGAAGTCCTTTGAGCGCCTGATCCTGCCCCACCTCAAGTCCATCACCACTCCCCTCCTGGACCCACTGCAGTTTCCTTACAGAACCAACAGATCTGTGGATGACGTGGTCAACCTGGCCCTCCACTCCATCCTGCAGCACCTGGACTCCCCGGGAACCTATGCTAGGATCCTGTTTGTAGACTTCAACTCTGCGTTTAACACCATCCGCCCTGATCTGCTACAGGATAAACTGTTCCAGCTCAGTGTGCCTGACTCCTTTTGCAGGTGGATCACCGACTTCCTGACGAATCGGAGGCAGTATTTGCGGCTGGGAAAGACTGTCTTTGACTTTGTCAGCATCAGCACTGGATCCCCCCAGGACTGCGTACTTTCCCCATTGCTCTTCTCCCTGTACACAAACTGCTGCACCTCAAGCCACCAGTCTGTCAAGCTTATCAAGTTTGCAGACGACACCACCCTCATCGGGCTCATCTCGAACGGTGATGAGTCTGCTTATAGGAGAGAGGTGGCCCGGCTGGTGTCCTGGTGCAACCACAACAACCTGCAGCTGAACGCTCAGAAGACTGTGGAGATGATTGTGGACTTCAGGAAAGACACAGCCCCCCTGCCCCCCCTCGCCCTTACAGATTTCCCCATCACCACTGTGGACTCCTTCCGCTTCCTCGGCACCACCATCACCCAGGACCTTAAATGGGAGACGACAATCAGCTCCCTCATCAAGGAGGCCCAGCAGAGGATGTTCTTCCTGTGGCAGCTGAGAAAGCTCAAGCTGCCCTCCAACATGTTGGTGCAGTTTTACACGGCCATCATCGAGTCCATCCTTACCACCTTCATCACCGTGTGGTACCCTGGAGCCACCACCAGGGACAGGCTGAGGCTGCAGCGAGTTGTGCGTGCCGCTGAGAAGGTGATTGGCTGCGGACTACCATCCATCAAGGACTTTTACACCTCGAGGACCAGGAGGCGTGCGGGACGGATCATGGCCGATCCCTCTCACCCTGGACATGCCCTCTTTTCCCCCCTCCCCTCAGACAGGAGACTACGGTCCATTCGGAGCAAAACCTCCCGTTTCATGAACAGATTCTTCCCCTCGGCCACCAGGCTGCTGAACACCAAAGGACTTAATCAGACTCCCCAGCACTAAATACAGCAGACTCCCCAGCACTAAGTACAGCAGCCAACACTGGACACATGACCAACATAAAACCTCTGTCTTTGCACTGACTTGCATATTACATATTTTTACTATATTTATTTTTATCTTATTCTATCTTGGTGCATGCTTAGCATTTTTATTATTTTGTTATAATATATATATATATATATATATATAATTCTTTTTTTTCTCTTTTTCTTTTTATTGATATACTATATGTTGAATGTTGCAGCGTTACACCGAGACAAATTCCTAGTTGTATACTACATGTGTACTATACGAACAATGGCAATAAAACTCTTTCTGATTCTGAACATATCCTGTCCGGTGGTGCATGGGTGTGTGCGATATGGACTCAACAGCACCACCTGCTGTTATGGCATGTAAACTACACAACTGTTCTGCCAGCGTGCACTGGCATTTAGGAATAAATCCTTACACCTGCAGATGCGAATCAGTAAGGTGCAATGTTTCTGCCAAAAGTCACTTGACGGGGGGAAGACAATAGTTTCTTCAACCTACAGTACTTGTAAATGAGATTTTGCTTTTGCAAAACACAATGAGCTTGTTTGTTAATCATTGGCTGTGAATAAAACACCTTTTTTGTGTTTGTGAGGTTTTGGAAAAAATTTCACCCATAAATGGTAACGTGCTCAGAGTTCTGCAGAGTCAGAGCAGTAAAGATTGATAGTGAGGTTTTTTTAAAGAAACACATTGTGATTGGTTAGAGGCTTCATTCTCCATGGGCCTGTCCCTGTAGCATTGACAGATCACTGATCATCATACACAGTAGGCTACATGCAAAAAATAAATAATGGATGCGCAAAGAAAAAAAGGAAAGGTGGACACCAGCGAGAGATGGAATGAAAAAAGAAAGTCGGTCAAGGAGGAGGAGGTGAAATGTTAGAAATTAACTGAGCTGTTTATTAAATCCAGCAGAAGCCAGAGTGGTACTGATGCTAGCTCTGCTGCTAATGCTGTTGTTAGCTCTGCTGTTGGTCTTGCTGTTAGCTCTGCTGCTAACTCTGCTGCTAGCTCTCCTATTAACTCTACTGCTAGCTCTGCTGATAGCTCTGCTTCTAACTCTGTTGTAAGCTCTTCTGTTAGCTCTGCTGCTAGCTCTTCTGTTAGCTCTCCTAATAGCTTTACTGTTAGCTCTGATGATATATCTGCTGCTAACTCTGCTATTAGCTCTGCTGCTGGCTCTGCTTCTAAATCTGATGTTAGCTCTGCTGCTAACTCTGCTGTTAGCGCTGCTGCTAGCTCTCCTGTTAGCTCAGCTTCTAACTCTGTTGTTAGCTGTTCTGTTAGTTCTGCAGCTCACTCTGCTGTTACCTGTGCTTCAGCAACAGCATTGCATGCATTTAGGATTTGGTTTATTTATGTTCTATATTTAGATTTTAGATCACAGGACTTTATTTTTTGGGTCAAAATAGATAGTTGTATTTCTTTTGAATATTGGATTTATATTGTGCTTTTATTGCAATTTTTTTTAGTATTTAGCATTATTTAAATTTATGCTTAGTTTAGCTATGGCTAAAACATGCCACCTGCTGACCTTTTTAGGAAGTGTTTTTTAATTGATCCCATATTTTGATCACAGCACTTTATTTTATGTTAATTTCATTCTAATTACATTCATGATAATTGTACAGTTGTATGATTGTGTGTGTGTGAACTGTTTAACTTTTTCTCACTAAAGGCTAGTGTGAGTTGACCCACATTATCTGTTTTATTTGATCAACATTACAGTATGTTGGGAAACTGAAAAACAGAATAGTATATATGAGCACATATGAATAAATGTTATTTTTAATACATACAGTATATAGTAGGTCTGGGTAAAACCTCTGTTGACCTTTTCACTTTAACATTAAATATTAGTGTTTCTTATCTATGCTAAGATGGCATCTAAAACGTTTGCTGACAAAATAATACAAACATGTTCTTAATAAAACATATGTAAGTAACTTTAGGCAAAATATTTATGTTGAGGGCAGGAAGAGGATGAGAGAACAGTACTGAGCTGAGCTGTTTAATAGCGTAGTTGGTTAATTGTGCTTAGTTTAATAATGTGGTGGTACAAGGGAATTACAAAAGCCCCAAAAGAGGGGAATTGAAGAGTGGGGGGATGAAGACAGACCCATCAGGGCAGTGGCACCCAAAATATTAGAAGAAAATAAAGATGTTTGGGAACAAACCTAATCTACAAGGCCCATGTTTGGGTTACCATGGATACAGCAGGCCCAGGGACAAACAACGATCACACATCAGAAGGTAAAGAACCAATTAGAAGTGACCACGACAGGATGGGCGACCGATGGGCGTGGAGGGAGACGATGGACTACGATATTAATGAAAAAGTGTAAACAGAGGGGCATTGGTTTATGGGCTCGATGAGCACTATCTAATTCTTTACCTTATATTTGTTGACAATAAATCAGTAAAAATGAGACAGAACGAACAGACTTCTTCTGTGGTTCAACTCAACTTCATCTAGACCTAGATCTGAACTGTCTGTCAGCAGGATTACGCAATAAGTTCTAAACAGATTTGAATGAAACTTTCAACAATGATAGATAATGGGTCAAGGAAGAACCCATTTGATTTTCAACAATGAAGGTCAAAGGTCAAGGTCACACTAAAGGTCAACATTTAAAACACATCAGTGGCAATATCTCAGGTGTTTTTTTTTTTCATTCACATGGTCGGACCATAACCTTTGACCCCTAACCCTAACTTTCAGACATCAGATGGGCCAACACCTAAAACCCTAACCTTTGACCCCTGACGGAGATCCGTTGTCTCTGACTGACTTAACCCTAACCTTCATTTTAATTTGATGCATCTTTCTGTAATATTTGTAAATGAAGATTATTTAATGTCCTTTTATTTTCTTCTCACTCTGAAAAACTGAGATTTAAACATGTATGTGGGAAGAGAGAGGTGATGTTATTATAAATGCAACACCCTTTTCCATTTATTAAATATGTTAGTTGTAAAAACAAAAGTATTATTTTGGGAATATTGGATATTAACTCTTTAAAGCCCAAACTGATCTAAAATGTTCAAAACCTCATCTTTCATTAATTATATCAAAACATGTAAATAACTGTCATAAAATGCAGTTTGTCATCTTTCCATAGTCATCAGAGATTATCTATTTGGACGTTCAGAGGCTTCAGAGTTACTGTGGAAACACCATCATCTTCTACAACATCGAATTACTCGTAAAACTCATGACAGTGGATGGAAACACAAGGTTTAAGACAATGATAGATTTTACAAAAAATAAAAAAACATTTTCTTCAATTTTCTCTTAACCACAAAAACTGTCATACAAATGTAAAACACAGATAACTAAAGATATACTATATATATATATATATATATATATATATATATATATATATATATATATATATATATATATACACATCATTTCTAGGCGCAGCTGGGTGGGGGAGGAGGTTGAGTTTGGGGGCAGGAGGATCTCGTCTCTGCTTTTTGCGGATGATGTGGTCGTCTTAGCCCCATCGAGCAGTGGCCTCCAGCTCTCATTGAAGCGGTTCGCAACCAAGTGTGAAGCGGCTGGGATGAAGATCAGCACCTCCCAGTCTGAGGCCATGGTCCTCAGCCGGAAAAGGGTAGAGTGCCCTCTCCGGGTCGGGGGGGAAGGTCCTGCCTCAGGTGGAGGAGTTCAAGTACCATGGGATCTTATTCACGAGTGACGGAAGGATGGAGCGGGAGGTCGACAGGCGGATTGGTGCAGCATCTGCAGTAATGCCGGTGTTAAACCGGTCTGTTGTGGTGAAGAAGGAGCTAAGCCAGAAGGTGAAGCTCTCAATTTACCTGTTCATCTATGTTCAGACCCTCACCTATGGTCATGAGCTTTGGGTCATGACCGAAAGAATGAGGTCACGGGCACAAGTGGCTGAAATGAGTTTCCTTTGTAGAGTGGCCGGGCTCAGCCTTAGAGATAGGGTGAGAAGCTCGGACATCCGGGAGGGACTTGGAGTAGAGCCATTCTTCCTCCACATCCAGAGGAGCCAGTTGAGGTGGTTCAGGCACCTCGTGAGGATGCCTCCTGGACGCCTCCCTGGGGAGGTGTTCCAGGCATGTCCTTCCAGGAGGAGAACCTCGAGGTCGACCCAGGACATGCTGGAGGGATTATATCTCTTAGCTGGCCTGGGAACACCTCGGGATTCCCCTGGAGAAGCTGGCTGAGGTAGCTGGGGTGAGGGAAGTCTGGGCTTCTCTGCTGAGGCTGCTGCCCCCACGACCAGGACCTGGATGAAGCGGGAGATGACAAGTACGAGTATGTGTGTATATATATATATATATATATATATATATATATATATATATATATATATATATATATATTCGGGCATTAACGACTTCAGTTTTTTTCAAGTCGACTTATCTGTCAAAAAAGTTGCATCGCCTCGACTGGGTCATGATGACGTCATCACATTATTAGCGGACAAACAACAGACACATGGCTAAAAAAACAAAACAAAAAACACAGACACACATCTGTCCAGTAATGAGCAACTTGTATTAAAGTTCAGTGCAACGTAACAATGTCTGCATTTGGTCTGGACCCATGGCTCTAAAACTGGACTGTCCACACGTCTGTCACACGTCCTCATTTTTTATATTACGTGTAATAAGTTTAAGGCCAATAAGATGAACACAACACTGTCCATATCATGTGTTTGGAGGAAAAAAAGAGTGTGTTGTCTTAATGCAGGTTGTCAGCACTGCTAATCACTGGTTAGCTAGCTAATGCTGCTGTATCACACAGGTAAGCTAGCTAATGCAGCTCATATCATTCACATTAGCCGATACCTCTTCAGATGCCGTGCTGTTTTTTTCATCTAAAGTGAAGTATTTCCACACATGCGATGAGTGTGGGTCACTATTGTTTTGTTAGCCCACCACAACTATCTGACCTGTAGGTGTCTTGTTTACGCGTGCACGAGCAAGAGAGAGAGAGAGAGAGAGGGAGGCAGGGAGAGAAAGAATAACATAACTTCTCCAAATTTAAGTTGACTTGTGCTACGAAAGTCGACATTTTAGTTAATGCCCTAATATATATATATATATATATATATATATACATACATACTTTTTTATTTTTACTACATATTTGGCTTAACTACAAATATGTTCAAACCTGCTCTGTTTAACAGGATGCTTAGATTCCAAATGTCTAGTGTCTTGTGTTCCTCTGTGTTTTTTGTCTTTAGTTTGACACATTTATTCCTCCTTATCTGCTCATATGTATCTGAACATGATGTTTTAGGTTGAAGGGTTTCATCTACAAAGCTGAATGGTTTCTCTTTCCTGTATGGACCTTCATGTGAGAATCTAAACTGGGCTTGTGAACATATGTTTTACTGCATTCTGAACAACCGTACGGTTTCTCTCCACTGTGGATCCTCATATGGACACTTAAATTTGAATTATAGTTAAATCTTTTCCCACAAATAAAACAACAGTATGGTCTCTCTCCTGTGTGAACTCTCATATGTCTCTTAAGGATACTCTTGTCTCTAAAACATTTGTGACACAGTGGACATGTGAACGGTTTCTCTCCTGTGTGAGACATCATGTGAATTTCTAAACGTGACTTCCAGCGGAATGTTTTAGAGCACACAGAGCAGTGGTAGAGGTTCCTTTCACATTCCACATCACTTAGAGTCATGTCTGTGTTTTTCGTCAGAGCAAATGTTTGTGGACCTTGGTCAGAATCATCCAGTTTGTGTCCTGTGTGAGTGTCCATGTGTTGGTCCAGTAAACTCTTACTGTCAAAGCTTCTTCTCTTTCCACTCTCCATGTGGACCAGGTTAATGTCTGCTTCTGATCCTCCACCGTCGTCTCCATCACTTTCTGTTTCCATGTGTTCAGTTGAGCTGTTTGTTGGAAGCTTTGACTCAGGTTTGTGCTTCAGGGTCTGGTCTTCATCGCTGTCCTCAGTTTCCTCACAGTCTTCATTCTGCTCATCACTTTTTCTTTGTAAATGTCTATGTGGATGGAAGCTGCTGGATGCTTCTGATCCTCCACAGTCCACTTTATTTGCTTCCTCTTTGTTCTCCTCAGTTTGGCTTTGATTCAGCTGTGAGGACTTGACTTTCTCATCATCATCATCATCATCATCATCATCATCATCTTCACTCTTCACAGGGACAGGAGTGGATGGAAACTTGGTGATATTAACTTCCTGGCTGGT
The DNA here is from genome assembly GCA_020466265.1 of Siphamia tubifer. Classification (NCBI taxonomy): domain Eukaryota; kingdom Metazoa; phylum Chordata; class Actinopteri; order Kurtiformes; family Apogonidae; genus Siphamia; species Siphamia tubifer. Next base: position 47,585,850 of record CM035793.1, on the reverse strand, counting down.
CCACAGTTCCTCCTGTTCCTCTTTAATGTGTGGGGGTTCTGCTTCTGGTTCCTCCTGGTCCACAGTGGGATTCCACTCCTGCTGCTCAGGAGGAACATCTGCTTTAACCACCGACAGCTGCTGGACGTCTGGAGAATATCAAGCAAATACTGTTAGACTCTTCTGTTACACTTAGAGTTTGGTGATAAAACTGACACTACTATTGTTAGAGTTAAAAAACGACTTTTTATCTAATAATTTTGACTTGTTATTTCATCATTTTGTGGGATTCCCCTCCTGCTGCTCAGGGGGAATATCTGCTTTAACCACCAACAGCTGGAGGATAAAGGAAAATAGAAGAATTTTATTGATCCCACAGTTGGGTGACAACAGCAGAAAATTATCAGACTTCACAGTTTCCGTCAGATTTTAGTGATAAAATAGTTTAAACCAGTCAAACATGAGTCCTAACGCTGTTCACCAGTAAACCCCATGGAGTTCAATAAATTACAATGGATTAACACACGCTTTAAATTAAATTGATATATTTTGCTGAAAAATTATAATTTTCCTCAGTTTTATCTGCTTTAATAAAATTCACTCAGTTTTATGAAGATTTACAGACAGATAGAAATAAAGAAATATACCCAAAGTTCACTCAACAAAATGGAAAATGCAGGAAATAACTAGACTTCCATCCATCAGTTGCAGTAAATGTAAGCGTGTGTTTGTCTCTTGTCGCTGGAGTTGTGTCTGGTGAAAAGAAGAAATATCTGCTGTTCACTTCATATGTGAATCTGTCACTGTTTGTGGACTGAGTCACTTCTATTAAAGCTCCTCCCATTTTATGTGAATAAAGATCTTTCCCTGTTGCCATGGAAACCAGCCTGTAGTTCCACACGCAAACACACAGAGCTGACTGGAGTAAAGGCCTCTGAACTCCTGTGATTTTTGGTAAAAGTGTAAATAATTGGTGAAAACAAAGTTGATGATGAGTGACAGGAGGGGGTGAGGAACAAGTACATGTACTTTTTATGTGTGTACTGTGAAAAATAAGTGAGTTAGAACAATTTCAAAAACACTGAACTCAACATGAGACAGAAATGATTTTTCCAATAGAAGTCTATTGACAGAAATCCCTGACATCATCCCAAACAGGTTCCTGTCATTTCACTTTAAAAAGAGCTAGATCTTCAAACCCTGGTTTGTTTGAATTCTCACAACCATGGCAACATTTGTGGAAAAGATTGTTTGTCTACTATTTATGGTTTTGCCGTGAGGACGAGTTATTGAGACATTTTTCAGCTTAATTTTTTCTTCTCTCGTGCTCTAGCGATGACATCACCCACTGATAAAAAGTCAGATTTTGGTCTTTTCAGGGTGGATTTACTGAGTTCTCTATCGACAACCGTAAATCACACCCTCATGACAATCACATCCTAAAGACACCACAAAAATGACTGTGTTTGAAAGTTTAAATGAAGTCTGTGCCACAAAGTATGAAGAAGCAGGAGTGTTGGCAATAAAGGACATTTTTATGTCAGTTACATTAAAAATGAAGGGGGTTTTATTTGGTATAATAATCTGTACATGTAATAAATCTGTATGACATATCAAAATAATGAGACCACATTTGTAATCTCTGGGCAAATACAAAGAATTTTTTACTATTTACTGCAAAAAGCTACGATGGATCGTCTGGGATTTATAGCCACGTAAACATGACCCCACTCATTTCAGATTGACATTTTTGACTGGTTTTAACATTTTATATGAAATCCATGCATCACAATGTCAATCCGGATAGGTAGCACATCTTTCGAGACCAGGCTGCAGATTTTAGGGAAATATTTTTGGTCTATTTACAGCAGTGTGGGCCGCATTTTTTTCTTAATGTTTTTGTAATATGATGAACAATATGAAATGGAATGAAATCCATCCATCCATTTTTATTTTTTTTCCCCCAAGAATCTATGTTAGTGTAAAACTGGGTGTATAGCAGGTGACAGGTTAATTAATCATCTAATTTATGCTGATGATTTGGTTATTATGTCCCTTTATAGTGCTAAATGGTCTGCAGTTATACAGCGCTTTTCCACCTTCATGGTGCTCAAAGCACTTTACATTAGCTTCACATTCACCTATTCACACACACACACCAGAAGGTTTCTAAGGTCAAAGGTCAGTCCTACTGGGAGACTAAGGCAGGGTTTAGTGTCTTGCCCAAGGACACTTCGAGATGTGGGCAGCCAGAGCTGGGACGCGAACCGCGAACTCTTGGTCATTGGGCGACCCACTCTACCAACTGAGCCAGGTTACAGCAACTGCTTAATGCATGTTCCTGCTATGGACATTTATCTGATATTAAGTTTAACCCAAAAAGGGTCATCTTAATTCCCAGAACTACAGTAAGGAGGATTAAAATCAAAAATGTCCTATTTTATCTATCTAACTACACTGTTGATGTTGTGAATAAAGTGTGCTACCTGGGGCACATCATCACTGATGACTTGTGTGATGATGATGATGATGATGATGATGATGATGATGATGACCAGCGTCAGTGCCGTAAATTGTCTGCACAGGCCAATATATTGTCACACAGGTTCCATATGTGCACAAAGGATGTTAAGGTCAATCTATTTACAGCATATTGCACTTCTTTACAGTACATCTATCATGTAAATACCGTACAACAAAACTGAAGAGGCTGCAGGTGGCAGATAATGATGCCTTCACCATTCTTCTGAAGCCCCAAGATCAACGAGTGCCGGCACTTTATTTGTAAACTGTAATGTCCCCACTTGTCATGCTCTGTTGAGGAATTTTCTTTATAAATTTATGGGTAGACTGGTTGGGTCAAACAATGGTTCAATATTTGTACTTTGTTAAAGCAGCCAGAGTGATACAAGGTATTTCTCTGAAATGTGTTAACACTGGTATCAACGTCTGCACATACTTTAATTCATTGAACTTATCTATGTAATGGACCTGTTCTTTTTTGTATGCAACATATAAGTCTGTAATAAAGTTTTCAGATAGATTAGACAAGACAAGACAAGACAGACAGACAGACAGACAGACAGACAGACAAACAAAATGTTCCTCTCGCCCCACCTGGGCGGTGTCTCCTTCACACTCGGGTCCTCTATCAGAGGTCTGGGAGCCTGAGGGTTCTGTGCAGGATCTTAGCTGTTCCTAACAATGTTCTCTTTTGGACACAGATCTCTGATGTTGTTCCTGGTATCTGCTGGAGACATTGTCCCAGCTTGGGGGTCACTGCCCCTAGTGCCCCCATCACTACTGGTACCACTGTTGCCTTCACACTCCACATTTTGTCTAACTCCTCTTTCAGCCCTTGGTATTTCTCTTCTTCTTTCTTTCTCATGTTGTGTGTATATATATATATATATATATATATATATATATATATATATATATATATATATATATATATATGTGTGTGTGTGTGTGTGTGTGTGTGTATTTCTGTTTTAGTTTAAGTTTTGGTTAGTATGAATGTGTGTATGTTATATTTTCATGTTTGACTAAACTAGAGACAAACATGTCCAAACTAAAGACAAACATGTCCAAACTAGAGACAAACATGTCCAAACTAAAGACAAACATGTCCAAACTAGAGACAAACATGTCCAAACCTGTCTTGTGTATCAGGACTGTAGGATTCCAAACACAGTCCAGTATTTGTCTTTGTCTGTGGTTTTCTTCTTTAGTTCGACACAGTTCCTCCTCGTACTCTGCTATGGTTCTTTCAAACAAACCAAATATCTCTTCAGCAGCTAAAGTTAGTCTCTGCTCCACCAACGACCTCAGAATGTGAACGTTTTGACTCATTTTCCACCTTTTCTGAACAAAAACTGTGTCAGAAACAGTTTGTCTTCATCACATAGGGACAGCTCTGTTAGCAGCTAGCAAGCTAAGAAAACGTTAGCATCATTGAGCTAATAACAGATAAACCATGAACAACACTACCAGAACAAGGTCCATTCACTCCATTTCATCCGGATCCAGAGATTCCGCTGGTTCGGTTGTACTTGAACAAACACTACACAGATGAAAACGGTGACTTTGTTTCCTTATTAGCCACGGAAATTTAGAGGCTTCTGAACTTCCGGGGTCCGTGTGTACTCCTGACGTCATGACAGCTCCAACCATAGACAGACATACAAAACATATATATAATATTTTCTTTATAAATTTATGGGTAGACTGGTTGGGTCAAACAATGGTTCAATATTTGTACTTTGTTAAAGCAGCCAGAGTGATACAAGGTATTTCTCTGAAATGTGTTAACACTGGTATCAACGTCTGCACATACTTTAAGACATTGAACTTATCTATGTAATGGACCTGTTCTTTTTTGTATGCAACATATAAGTCTGTAATAAAGTTTTCAGATAGATTAGACAAGACAAGACAGACCGGAAAGGGCGGAGACTTAGGCTCCCTATATATATATATATATATATATATATATATATATATATATATATACATTATATATACACATATATATACACATACATACATAGACTCCTCATAGGCTGTCCTACAACGCCGCTGTCTTGAATCAGGTCCAGCGGAGGCAGCTGTTCATGAACATCTATGAATGAAAGAACAGCTGATTAATCTAAAAGTGGAATTATTCTCTGAATTTTAAACTGGTTTATCAGAAACGTCACACGTGTAGCTATTATACACTATATATACTCTCTCTCTGACTCCAGTATAGTTATGAGATTTTATATATATATATATATATATATATATATATATATATATATATATATATATATATATATATATATATATATATATATATATATATATATATATATATATATATATATATATATATATATATATATATAAATCATGAGATAAAAAGTCAAAATTATATTGCAACAATTTCCGACGTATTTTTATACTGTCAGAAATGTTTAGTTTGAAGAAGTAATACATTTTTATATAAATGTGACCCACCACCACGAAACCAGGCATAAGTGTCTGGAAATCAAAACTGAGTTATCTGTGTATCTTGGTAGAGTGTAAACTAAGGTTTAAGATGGTGAAAAAATGATGTTTCTATCACAAGTAGAACCAAAGTTATGGTCATTTTAATATCCACATTTGGACATATTTTACAATTGTCATATTTTTAGATATTGTCCGTTAAAGTTTTGGACTGTTTTGGGGTAGGAAGTCCTTAGCAACGCATAATAATTTGTATCCGATTGACACAAATTGTTGACAGATGTTAAAGGACACTCTGATGGACATGTCACAGAAGTTTTATATATTATAATAATAGGACAGAAGTGTGACGTATTATAATCATTTGGCTTACACCATTGGACAGAACATTCAATATAAGCTTTTACCTCGTACCAAACACTTGGGTGTTTACCCACGGAACGGAGATCGTTTTGTTCGGCGAAAAGAGGTGGAAGTCGTCTTTGTCTTTGCTCAGCAATACCTGAACTTTTGTCACCGCTTAAATAATTGACTCAATAAACACCTTTATTGATTGGATTTCAATGTAATGACCACAGGAAGTGAACATAGAGGTGTTAAGGTACCGTTTTTGATAAGGTGTAAACACTAATAACAAATCACCTTCCAGCCTAAATTTGGCTGTAGCTCTGAACGGCTCAGCGCCACTTATGCCTGGTTTGGTGGTGGGGGGTCACAAATGTAAAGAGTATAAAGTACAAATATTTATATCAATGTAGAGTATAAAGCACAAATATTAAAAAAGTCCAGTAGAACCATTAAGCAAAACCCAACCCTAAACCTAAAAGAGAACCACTGACCTTTGACCTTTACCCTGGCCGGGGCAGTGCTCGACATCGACCAATGTTCCACATACACATGCATCACATGGACAGAACAGTCTTTGAACCTGTGACACATGACATAAGGCAGACGCTTTCACCATGTTCATGAATATGTTAATGTCCTTTTAGAGTGGACTAAGGGAGGACAGTGTTTGTCCAACTGTTTTCTTACAAACACACAGTTTCCCCTGACATGGACTCAACATTTTTGTAAGAAAAAAAAAAGGAACAGTGTAAACTCAGTGTCTGATTTATTACATGCAAATATGTTTTTATCTCAGGATTTTTACTTTCTACCTCATAAATTTGTAATTTTTTTTTCATAATTTGTAATTTTTATTTCATCATTTTAACTTCACTTCATGCACCTTATAGTGCAGAAAATACAGTACTTACTTTTTAAAAGAATTTTGAAAAGCTTCACATACTCCCATTTGAGAACCACTGAGGTAGAGAACTGTATATGCAGGTTTGTTTATTATTGTGAAACTACATACAAGTATTTGTATTTATTTATTTTCTCTGTGTTCTGTAGTTTTCATGGCGTTCATGTGGAAATAAAAGTCAACACCTGTGATAAGTTCTCTGTTGTTTTTATTGAAATGTGAGGGTCCGCAACACGCTAATCATATTTTCTTCACCTGTGTTCTCTTGTGTGGATCTTCAAATGTGTCTGAAGATGATGTTTGCGTGTGAAACATTTGTGACAAACAGTGCAGCTGTAAGGTCTCTCTCCCGTGTGGACCCTCATGTGACGCTGCAGATCGATCTTCCAGGCAAATCTTTTCACACATTCTGAACAAGAGAAGGGTTTCTCACCAGAGTGGGTTCTCATGTGGAGTTCTAAATGAGACTTCCAGCAGAATGTTCTGGAACACAATAAGCACTGGTACAATTTCTTTTCACATCCTACATCCATGATAGAAAAGTACTTTTTCATCTTCATCATGGTGTGTGTGGGTGAATATGTTTTCTGTGTGGTATTCTTCATCATCATCTTCATCATGGTGTGTGTGGGTGAGTGTGTTTCGTGCGTCAGAGCAAATGTTTGTTGACCTTGGTCAGAATCATCCAGTTTGTGTCCTGTGTGAGTGTCCATGTGTTGGTCCAGTAAACTCTTACTGTCAAAGCTTCTTCTCTTTCCACTCTCCATGTGGACCAGGTTAATGTCTGCTTCTGATCCTCCACCGTCGTCTCCATCACTTTCTGTTTCCATGTGTTCAGTTGAGCTGTTTGTTGGAAGCTTTGACTCAGGTTTGTGCTTCAGGGTCTGGTCTTCATCGCTGTCCTCAGTTTCCTCACAGTCTTCATTCTGCTCATCACTTTTTCTTTGTAAATGTCTATGTGGATGGAAGCTGCTGGATGCTTCTGATCCTCCACAGTCCACTTTATTTGCTTCCTCTTTGTTCTTCTCAGTTTGGCTTTGATTCAGCTGTGAGGACTTGACTTTCTCCTCATCATCATCATCATCATCATCTTCACTCTTCACAGGGACAGGAGTGGATGGAAACTTGGTGATATTAACTTCCTGGCTGGTCCACAGTTCCTCCTGTTCCTCTTTAATGTGTGGGGGTTCTGCTTCTGGTTCCTCCTGGTCCACAGTGGGATTCCACTCCTGCTGCTCAGGAGGAACATCTGCTTTAACCACCGACAGCTGCTGGACGTCTGGAGAATATCAAGCAAATACTGTTAGACTCTTCTGTTACACTTAGAGTTTGGTGATAAAACTGACACTACTATTGTTAGAGTTCAAAACAGTCTAATATAATTAATTATAAAACATAATCTATAAAAGTTCAAATGTAGAGGAAAACATTTGTCAGTCACCACACATAGAGTTGTAGACATGTGAACTTTAAATAACTAAAAGTGAACTATATTGTTTTACTAACTATGTTCTTTTTATTGAATTTTAAATTATACAAAATCATTGAACATATAAACACACACAAAAAAGGGAAAAAACTTAAAGCATCGAGAAACATATGACCAGGTCAGAGAGAAATGTGTGTGTTTATTCCTGTATGTGTGGTGGGTTTATTAAAGAATGTCAGGAAGGCTTTCCAGGTTTCATTAAACTTATTTTCAGAGCCCCCTAGCGTGCATCTAATTTTCTCGAGTTTCAGGTTTACAAGTTCACCCCTGATCCAATGAGTAACTGAAGGTGAAGCAGCATCCCTCCATTTTATTAGTAATAGGCAGCGGGCTAAAAGGCTGGTAAAAACTCTTCTTCCCCTGGCAGGTAACTGTTTCCCCTAAGGGACTACCCCGAAAACAGATTGAGAGGGTCTGGGTTCATTCTAACAGACAGAGTAGACAGAGCTTCAAAAATAACTTTCCAGTATGTCTGCTCAAAATGTACGAGCTTGTGTTGTCTCTGCTGTCTTACACCTGTCACATGTCGGGTTCGCTTCTGGATACATTCTTGCTAACTTTGATGTAGAGAGGTGTGTACGATACACCACTTTTAACTGGAACAGAGAATGTCCAGCACACATTGACGATCAATTCATTTCCATGCACTTTAGTCTAAACTAGAGACAAACATGTCCAAACTAGAGACAAACATGTCCAAACCTGTCTTGTGTATCAGGACTGTAGGATTCCAAACACAGTCCAGTATTTGTCTTTGTCTGTGGTTTTCTTCTTTAGTTCGACACAGTTCCTCCTCGTACTCTGCTATGGTTCTTTCAAACAAACCAAATATCTCTTCAGCAGCTAAAGTTAGTCTCTGCTCCACCAACGACCTCAGAATCTCAACTTTCTGGGACATTTTTCACCTTTTCTGAACGAAAACTCCCTCAGAAACAGTTTCTCTTCATCACAGACTGACAGCTCTGTTAGCAGCTAGCGAGCTAAACTGGGCTAATCTAAGATAGGCTAATTATAGCATCAGCGAGCTAATACAAGATGAACCCCGAATAAAACAGACAGAATATTAACAGAACTTAGTCCAGCTTGTCGGGTTCACTCGGATACAGAAATCCTACTGGTTCAGTTCCACTTTAACAAACACTATCCAGAAAAAAACGGCAGACGCACATAGAGCGGCTACGTCCCACCCTTCTACTTCCGGTCCATGGGCGCTTCGCTCGCAAAAATTGAATGGCTAAATTCTGATTCCGTTTGATAAGTGCTCTGAAATATATATATATATTTACAGAAATATGATAGCGGTTAATACTAAATATGTTATGTGTCATAGGCAGACCCCTCGTTTTTTATGAGAAACAAACGTGACGTTAGGTTTTATGTGGGCTAAGTAAGAGACTGCAACGCGTCGCATATGTGACGTCACATCCACTCAGCTGTGGTGTGGAGTCTCTGGTGACGTCACAGGTGCGCCAGGCATGTAGTCCACAGTGGTGGGAAGTAACTAAGTAAAAGTAAGTTGTTACTGTACTTAAGTAGATTTTTAAGTAATATTTATCCTTCAAAAGAATATCTTCATTTAAAATTCAATATTGATGACAATACTTGTTCTTTTTGTGACTGTGAAATAGAAACGGATTAACATTTATTCTTTCCCTGTTTGTATTCTAAAATATTTTGGGACCGTTTTTGTGTATGGGTTAGGGTTAGGGTCCGAACAATTTAGACTCTTTAACCTTATCCTACAACGACATAAAATTTGGTGTAATTTGGCAAAACAAATGTCAAGAATTTATAATTAATAATATAATACTTTTCGCTAAGTTCTTTATACATAAATGTATATTTGGAAATATCAAACCTTTCTTTATTGTGTTCCTAAAAGAAATGGTCAATTTTAAAAAATCATTAAAACTACTACAACTTTATAATGGTATTAATGATTTTCTGTTTGACCCTGTAACGTCTTAAATTTTGTAAAGGTTGACTGTTACTATGTTTTATTTTATTCATTTTGTGTTTGTATGTTGTGTATGATTTTTATTTAAAACATTTAAAAAGTAGATTAAAAAAAATTCTGGCAACTTTTTACTTTTACTTTTGTACCTTTTAGTGCAAACTAATGTTGTTCATTTTCCACATTCAGTCTGATTTGATCTCCAATGGATGTGACCAGTAAAATGAAAACAGAATAGTTTATAAATAATAAAAACTACACATTTATGTCATTGATTTAGTGAAAAAAAACATTAAATTATGAAAATACTTTTATAAATTATCCAAATGTAAAAACAGTTAAATTTCATCAATAAAATCTGATTAATTTTAACAATATTCTGTCTCAGTTTATCATTAGTTCATGTGTTTGATTATAGATCAGTTTTATAAAGACACTAAACTCATTTTCTTTTGACATTTCATGTTGTTCACATTTGTTCACCTTTTACCATTTCATTCTTAGAGGATAGTTTGTAAATGTCAGTATTTTCAGCATTTAATTAAATGTTTTACAGTCAAATAATGATAAAGATAGTTCCAATGTCTCTGTGTTCATCAGATGGAGGTTATGTTTTTGCCAGTAAATGTAAATGTTCTGCATTTATATAGTTCTTTTCCACCTTCATGGTTCAAAGCTCTTTACATTAGCCTCACATTCACCCATTCACTCATACACCAGTAGGTTTCTAAGGTCAAAGGTCAGTCCTACTGGGGGCCTAAGTCAGGGTTCAGTGTCTTGCCCAAGGACACTTCGACATGTGGACAGCCAGAGCCGGGACACGAACCGCCAACCTCTCGGTCATTGGGCGACCCACTCTACCAACTGAACCACAGCTTTAACCTTTGACCCTAACGACCCACTCTACCAACTGAACCACAGCTTTAACCTTTGACCCTAACGACCCACTCTACCAACTGAACCACAGCTTTAACCTTTGACCCTAACGACCCACTCTACCAACTGAACCACAGCTTTAACCTTTGACCCTAACGACCCACTCTACCAACTGAACCACAGCTTTAACCTTTGACCCTAACGACCCACTCTACCAACTGAGCCACAGCTTTAACCTTTGACCCTAACGACCCACTCTACCAACTGAGCCACAGCTTTAACCTTTGACCCTAACGACCCACTTTACCAACTGAACCACAGCTTTAACCTTTGACCCTAACGACCCACTCTACCAACTGAGCCACAGCTTTAACCTTTGACCCTAACGACCCACTCTACCAACTGAGCCACAGCTTTAACCTTTGACCCTAACGACCCACTCTACCAACTGAGCCACAGCTTTAACCTTTGACCCTAACGACCCACTCTACCAACTGAGCCACAGCTTTAACCTTTGACCCTAACGACCCACTCTACCAACTGAGCCACAGCTTTAACCTTTGACCCTAATGACCCACTCTACCAACTGAGCCACAGCTCTAACCTTTGACCCTAACGACCCACTCTACCAACTGAGCCACAGCTTTAACCTTTGACCCTAACGACCCACTCTACCAACTGAGCCACAGCTTTAACCTTTGACCCTAACGACCCACTCTACCAACTGAGCCACTGTCTGTGTTCAAGATAATTCGAAAACCTATGGACAGATTTTGATGACATTTTCAGAGTAGGTTGGTAATGGGGAGATGGGGAAATGATTAGATTTCTGTGGTGATCCGGGGGAGGGGTCTATATCTTAGTGGAGGTCTATTTTTTTTCTAGTTGGTTCATGTGTTTGATTATAGATCAGTTTATCATTAGTTAATGTAAAATGAATCTGATTTCATTAATGAAATGCAACTGTTTTTACATTTGGATAATTTATAAAAGTATTTTTATAATTAAATTTTTTTCATTAAAACAATGACATAAATGTGTAGTTTTTATTATTTATAGATTATTATGTTTTCTTTTTACTGGTTCATTCCACATTAAATCAGACGTAATTTGGAAAATGAACATTAGTTTGAAAATCAGTAAAATCAATCAATCAATTTCCATTTAGATTCCATTGGGTGCGATGTTCAGTCATGTAAGTTTATAAACTATTCACTCACATGTTCATTTAAGTTTTATTCATGTTTGTTATTATCAAACAATGTGTCACATGCATCATGTGATTTTAAGGAAGATTTTTATCAGAGGTTCAAATTACTCACATTCTGTACTACAGTAAAAATACAGATACTGTTGTGGAAAATACTATAATAATAATAATAATAATAATAATAATAGTAAAAGTAATGATTCAATTGTTTTACTGAAGTAAATGTAAATAAAAGTACAACTACTGAACCATAATAAAGTAAAAAGTTAAACTTTTTTTTTGCTATGGATGAAATAAAAGTGATTTAAGGTAAAAAATAAAAAAATAAAAGAGAAGAGTGTCAAAAATAAATCCTTCATTAAAACTGTAAACAGTCTAAAAGACCTTCGCTGTCCCTCGCAACCGCCTCCCAGTGCAACGTCTGTGTCAAATTTCAGCCAGATCCGTGTTCATATGTCCGAGCTGAAGCAATTCATGTAGTAGTCATTTTTTCTGAAAACTTTGCAAACTTTGCGACATCGTAGCACAAAAACGATGCAACTTGTTGGAAAAATTTGCACAAATGTTGATGTCCCATTTGTCTAGATCGTGTTTTTGATTTCTTTTGTCTCAATGGCCAAGGAGGAGTTCGTTAAATTCCAATGAGAGCAAAAACCACAACTCAAAATTTTTCAAATTTCAATCCAAGATGGCGGACTTCCTGTTGGTTTATGGGCGTGGCCAGCATAAGGTTTCTTGTTCATCATCATATGACGAACATGTGACGCGATTTTCATAGCTCTAACTTCACTAGGGCGTGACCTGGCCTAATACAAACTATTTCACCTTTTTTAGGGGGCGCTGTCGACACATTTCTTTACTGACTTTTACAAAACCTATAAATACTTGTAATGTTTCAAACTTCTGAGGTGCGTGCAACATTTGGTGAGTTTTCATGCATGTTCAGGGGGTCAAATTAGAGGTCAAAGAGCAGAATCAGAAAAATTAACAATAGGCCTAAAAAGTGAGTGTCCATGGTGTGTTTTATTGGGTTATGGTTCTGAGTTTGGACAGAATATTTAGGAAAAATGAAAGTCAGAAATAAGATGTTAAAATAAATCTAAATCATGAGATAAAACAAAAAACTTCTGATTTATGACTTATTTTTCAAACTGTCACATTTGTTAAGTTTCAAAAAGCAATGAGTCTATTCTGAGAATGAGAATAATTATGATATATAAAGTCACAACTCTGTTCTGAAACGTTAGTATTTTGGAATGTTAGCGTTCTGTCTACTTTGAAAAAGTAACAAGAATATTTCTATAAATGTAAAGAGTATAAAGTAGTAGTTAACAGGGTGGTGCAGTAGTTAACAGGGTGGTGCAGTAGTTAACAGGGTGGTGCAGTAGTTAACAGGGTGGTGCAGTAGTTAACAGGGTGGTGCAGTGGTTAACAGGGTGGTGCTGTAGTTAACAGGGTGGTGCAGTAGTTAACAGGGTGGTGCTGTAGTTAACAGGGTGGTGCAGTAGTTAACAGGGTGGTGCAGTAGTTAACAGGGTGGTGCAGTGGTTAACAGGGTGGTGCTGTAGTTAACAGGGTGGTGCAGTGGTTAACAGGGTGGTGCTGTAGTTAACAGGGTGGTGCAGTAGTTAACAGGGTGGTGCAGTGGTTAACAGGGTGGTGCAGGAGTTAACAGGGTGGTGCAGGAGTTAACAGGGTGGTGCAGTAGTTAACAGGGTGGTGCAGTGGTTAACAGGGTGGTGCAGTAGTTAACAGGGTGGTGCAGTGGTTAACAGGGTGGTGCAGTGGTTAACAGGGTGGTGCTGTAGTTAACAGGGTGGTGCAGTGGTTAACAGGGTGGTGCAGTAGTTAACAGGGTGGTGCAGTAGTTAACAGGGTGGTGCAGTAGTTAACAGGGTGGTGCAGTTGTTAACAGGGTGGTGCAGTAGTTAACAGGGTGGTGCTGTAGTTAACAGGGTGGTGCAGTAGTTAACAGGGTGGTGCTGTAGTTAACAGGGTGGTGCAGTAGTTAACAGGGTTGTGCAGTAGTTAACAGAGTGGTGCAGTGGTTAACAGGGTGGTGCAGTAGTTAACAGGGTGGTGCTGTAGTTAACAGGGTGGTGCAGTAGTTAACAGGGTTGTGCAGTAGTTAACAGGGTGGTGCAGTAGTTAACAGGGTGGTGCAGTAGTTAACAGGGTGGTGCAGTAGTTAACAGGGTGGTGCAGTAGTTAACAAGGTGGTGCAGTAGTTAACAGGGTTGTGCAGTAGTTAACAAGGTGGTGCAGTAGTTAACAGGGTTGTGCAGTAGTTAACAGGGTGGTGCAGTAGTTAACAGGGTGCTGCAGTGGTTAACAGGGTTGTGCAGTAGTTAACAGGGTGGTGCAGTGGTTAACACTGGACCGAAGGTTGTTGGTTCTATTCCCACACCAGACCTTTCTGTGTAGGTTTTCTCCAGGTACTCGGCTCCTCCCACCATCCAAACACATGCACTGATAGGTTAACTGGTTAATCTAAATCACCCATAGGTGTGAAAGTGACAGTGATTGTTTATATATGTTCAGTCCTGAGATGAACTCATACAGGGTGACCTCTGACCCCGCCTTCACCTGCTGGAGCTGGATTAGATCCCCTGTGACCCCAGTTAACCCCAGTGACCATAGTGAGGATAAAGCGGGTACAGATGACGAGATGAGACGTTAGAGCTATAAAAATCGATACACATGATTAACCTTATGATGGCCACACACATAAATCACCAGGAAGTCCGCCATCTTGGATTGAAATTTTAAAAAATTCAGAGCCATGGATTTCACCATCTTCGTTATTTAACAAACTCCTCTTTGGCTGCGGGTCCAATTAGCTCAAAATCGGTGTCTAGACAAGTGGGACATCAAAAGTTGTCCACATGTTTTGGAAAAGTTGCATAGTTTTTGTGCTACGCTGTCGCAAATTTTGCTAAGTTTTCGGGAAAAATTGCCACAACATAAATTGCTTCACCTCAGACATACGAACACTGATTTCACTGAAATTTGACACAGACGTCTGTCTCGCAGTTCTACATCCAATCGACCCACAACTCTTCAAGTCACTTTATAGCGCCCCCTACATATTTATACAAAAGTGTGCTTTTCTGGCAGAATATCGCATCTTGCCCACGGTACGACATCGTCTAGCCATCGGCTGTCGTAGCGTGAGGTTACGAAGGCCATTGAGACTTCTTGCAGTTTTAATTATTCCTGTTCTTTACACTGTTGCTCAGATTCCTGTGATAATGTCTTTTCTTTTGTGTGGATTTTCATGTGGATCTGCAGATGATCCTTACGTTTGAAGCCTTTCTGACAAATGACACAACAAAAAGGTCTCTCTCCCCTGTGAACTATCATGTGATATTCCAAACCTGCCTTCTGAGTAAATTTTTTGTCACATTCTGAACAGCTAAATAATTTCTTTCCAATGTGGAGCCTCATGTGACGCTCCAAACCTTTCTTCTGAGTAAATTTTTTTTCACAATCTGAACAACTAAATGGTTTCTCACCAGTGTGGAGTCTCATGTGATGCTGCAGATGCTTTTTCCAGTTAGATTTTTGACTGGAGTCTGGTTTCTCTCCAGTGTGGAGCTTCATGTGACGCTCCAAACCTTTCTTCTGACTAAATCTTTTATCACATTCTGAACAGATGAATGGTTTCTCACCAGTGTGAAGTCTAATGTGATGCTCCACATCTTTCTTCCAAGAGAAACTTTTACCACATTCTGAACAGCTAAAAGGTTTCTCACCGGTGTGGACCCTCATGTGACACTCCAAACCTACCTTCTGAGTAAATTTTTTTTCACAATCTGAACAGCTAAATGGTTTCTCACCAGTGTGAAGTCTCATGTGACGCTCGAAATCTATCTTCTGAGTAAATCTTTTATCACATTCTGAACAACTAAATGGTTTCTCACCAGTGTGGAGTCTCATGTGGCGCTCCAAAACGAACTTCCAAGTGAAACTTTTCCCACATTCTGAACAACTAAATGGTTTCTCACCAGTGTGCAGCCTCTTGTGACGCTCCAGATCTATCTTCCAAGTGAATTTTTTACTGCAATCTGAACAACTAAATGGTTTCTCTCCAGTGTGGAGCCTCATGTGACGCTCTAAACCCGTCTTCTGAGTAAATCTTTTCCCACATTCTGAACAACTAAATGGTTTCTCACCAGTGTGGACCTTCATGTGAGTAGTTAAGTTAGAATTAATGGTAAATGTTTTCCCACAAACTGAACAACAAAATGGTCTCCCTCTTGTGTGAACTCTCATGTGTCTCGTCACTTCACGTTTGTCTCCAAAACATTTGTGACACAGTGAACATCGGTATGGTTTTTCTCCCATGTGGGACATCATGCAATACCGTAAACTCGACTTATGTGTGAATCTGTTGTCACAAAGTGAACAATGAAATGGTTTCTCTCCTGTGTGGGTTCTCATGTGGATTTCTAAATATGACTTATGACTGTATGTTTTGGAGCACACAGAGCAGTGGTACAGTTTATTTACACATCCCACATCACTCATCTTCATCATCTTCATCATGGTGTGTGTGGGTGAGTGTGTTTCGTGCGTCAGAGCAAATGTTTGTTGACCTTGGTCAGAATCATCCAGTTTGTGTCCTGTGTGAGTGTCCATGTGTTGGTCCAGTAAACTCTTACTGTCAAAGCTTCTTCTCTTTCCACTCTCCATGTGGACCAGGTTAATGTCTGCTTCTGATCCTCCACCGTCGTCTCCATCACTTTCTGTTTCCATGTGTTCAGTTGAGCTGTTTGTTGGAAGCTTTGACTCAGGTTTGTGCTTCAGGGTCTGGTCTTCATCGCTGTCCTCAGTTTCCTCACAGTCTTCATTCTGCTCATCACTTTTTCTTTGTAAATGTCTATGTGGATGGAAGCTGCTGGATGCTTCTGATCCTCCACAGTCCACTTTATTTGCTTCCTCTTTGTTCTCCTCAGTTTGGCTTTGATTCAGCTGTGAGGACTTGACTTTCTCCTCATCATCATCATCATCATCATCATCTTCACTCTTCACAGGGACAGGAGTGGATGGAAACTTGGTGATATTAACTTCCTGGCTGGTCCACAGTTCCTCCTGTTCCTCTTTAATGTGTGGGGGTTCTGCTTCTGGTTCCTCCTGGTCCACAGTGGGATTCCACTCCTGCTGCTCAGGAGGAACATCTGCTTTAACCACCGACAGCTGCTGGACGTCTGGAGAATATCAAGCAAATACTGTTAGACTCTTCTGTTACACTTAGAGTTTGGTGATAAAACTGACACTACTATTGTTAGAGTTCAAAAAAACTCATCATTTGGACTTTTTATCTGATAATTTTGAAATTTTATCTGATATTTTGACTTTTTGTGTCATCCTCCTGGTCCTCTTTCATGTGTGGGGGTTCTGGTTCTGGTTCCTCCTGGTCCTCTTTCATGTGTGGGGGTTCTGGTTCTGGTTCCTCCTGGTCCTCTTTCATGTGTGGGGGTTCTGGTTCTGGTTCCTCCTGGCCCTCTTTCATGTGTGGGGGTTCTACTTTGACAATGGGATTCCCCTCCTGCGGTTCAGGGGGAACCTCTTCTTTAACAAATGACAGCCGATGGTTGTCTGTAGGATACAAGGAAATACAGTTAGACCCAGATCCACTTCACGTCTTACCCATAGGCCCCGCCCATTGGCCTGCAAAATTAGTTGCAAAGGGAAGGGTTGTACCATCCCCTAAGGAAATGGGTCAACATTTGGTGATCTGTTCCGTCATCAGTTGTGTCTGTGATCCACCGTTTTACTAAAACCAACTGCAGACATTGACAGTAAATATAAAGGTTCATGAATCACCATGACGACAGCCCATAATAGTACACCAGAGTAAGTCCAGGACATTCAGTCTCAGGTCGCTGATGAGACAATATAAAACCAGCAGGTTTATTAAAGGTGTTGTTCCACTGAAAACCACTCTTCTACCTGATATGACACCCCCAGTTACCGTGGTGACGGGCAGAGGTGGAAAGTACCTCAGTAAAAGTACTTTGTTAGTGTACTGAAGTAGATTTTTTAGGTATGTTTAATTTACTTGAGTATTTATTTTTTTGGCAGCTTTTTATTTTACACTCTTTACATTTATATAAATATATGTACTTTATACTCTTTACATTTATATAAATATATGTACTTTATACTCTTTACATTTATATAAATATATGTACTTTATACTCTTTACATTTATATAAATATATGTACTTTATACTCTTTACATTTATATAAATATATGTACTTTATACTCTTTACATTTATATAAATATATGTACTTTATACTCTTTACATTTATATAAATATTTGTACTTTATACTCTTTACATTTATATAAATATATGTACTTTATACTCTTTACATTTATATAAATATATGTACTTTATACTCTTTACATTTATATAAATATATGTACTTTATACTCTTTACATTTATATAAATATATGTACTTTATACTCTTTACATTTATATAAATATTTGTACTTTATACTCTTTACATTTATATAAATATATGTACTTTATACTCTTTACATTTATATAAATATATGTACTTCATACTCTTTACATTTATATAAATATATGTACTTTATACTCTTTACATTTATATAAATATATGTACTTTATACTCTTTACATTTATATAAATATATGTACTTTATACTCTTTACATTTATATAAATATATGTACTTTATACTCTTTACATTTATATAAATATTTGTACTTTATACTCTTTACATTTATATAAATATATGTACTTTATACTCTTTACATTTATATAAATATATGTACTTCATACTCTTTACATTTATATAAATATATGTACTTTATACTCTTTACATTTATATAAATATATGTACTTTATACTCTTTACATTTATATAAATATATGTACTTTATACTCTTTACATTTATATAAATATATGTACTTTATACTCTTTACATTTATATAAATATATGTACTTTATACTCTTTACATTTATATAAATATTTGTACTTTATACTCTTTACATTTATATAAATATATGTACTTTATACTCTTTACATTTATATAAATATATGTACTTCATACTCTTTACATTTATATAAATATATGTACTTTATACTCTTTACATTTATATAAATATATGTACTTTATACTCTTTACATTTATATAAATATATGTACTTTATACTCTACATTTATATAAATATATGTACCTTATACTCTTTACATTGACAGAAATATTTGTACTTTATACTCTTTACATTTATATGAATATATGTACCTAACACTCTTTATATTTATATTCGTATATATACTATATAACATGTCATATAAACTATTTGGAAGAACAAAACTGAATTATTAAGTGCAAGCAGTCTCAAAGGCCTTCGCCATCCCTCGCTACCACCTCCCCACGTGACGTCCGAGTCCAATTTCAGCCAAATTGGTGTTTGTATGCCCGATCTACAGCCATTTTAGTGACGGCGATTTTTTAGGGGGCGCTATAGAGCAACATCGAAATTTCTATTGACAATCAGGTGTAGGACCAAGAGCCACACGTCTGTGCCAAATTTCAGCCAAATCGGTGTTCGTATGTCCGAGCTGAAGCAGTTTATATAATGGCAATTTTTCCCGAAATCTTCGCAAATTTTGCGACAGCGTAGCACAAAAACGATGCAACTTTTCCAAATAAATTGGAAAACTTTTAAAGTCCCACTTGTCTAGATCGGGTTTCCTGATTTTGAGCTCATTTGTTCCAACGGCCTGGGAGGAGATAGATCAATTCCAATGACAGCAAAAACGACGACTAAAAATTTTTAAAATTTAAATTCAAGATGGTGGACTTCCTTTTGGTTTATGGGCGTGGTCATCATTAGGGTTTTTTTTGTTCATCATCATATGATGAATATGTGTCGCAATTTTCAGAGCTCTAACTTCACTAGGGCGTGATCTGGCCTAATACAAATTATTTCACGTTTTCTAGGGGGCGCTGTAGACACATTTCTTGACCAACTTTATATATATATATATATATATATATATAACAACTTAAACAACTATACAACTTATATATATATATATATATATATATATATATATATATATATATATATATATATATAAAATTCTTTTTTTTTTCTCTTTTTCTTTTTATTGATATACTATATGTTGAATGTTGCAGCGTTACACAGAGACAAATTCGAGTTGTAAACAACATGTGTACTATACGAACAATGGCAATAAAACTCTTTCTGATTCTGACTCTGATTCTGAATCAGATTAAACTGCAAACAGGATCAAAAAGCCTTGAACCGACGTGGGATGCGGTGAAGACCTAAAAACTAAGTTAAAAACATAAAGGCTCTGTAATGAATGTGGAAACACTGTCATGTTCTAGAGGACTGAGGCACCAGTAAAACCACTTTATGTTCAGATAATAAAATAGAAGACAAATCTATTGTAACTTATTGATTATATAATATTGATAAATGGTGATAACATTTAAAAGATCAAGTCTTAATCACAAAAATAATTCGACATGTGAAAAGTTTTAGTCATTACAATTTAAACGTTTTTCACTTAAACAAAAACTAGAAACAAAAATGTCCAAACTAGAGACAAACATGTCTACACTAGAGACAAACATGTCTACATGAGAGACAAACATACCCAAACTAGAGACAAACATGTCTACACTAGAGACAAACATGTCTACACTAGAGACAAACATGTCCAAATTAGAGACAAATATGTCTACACTAGAGACAAACATACCCAAACTACAGACAAACATGTCTACACTAGAGACAAACATACCCAAACAAGAGACAAAGACGTCTACACTAGAGACAAACATGTCTACATGAGAGACAAACATACCCAAACTAGAGACAAACATGTCTACACTAGAGACAAACATACCCAAACTAGAGACAAACATGTCTACACTAGAGACAAACATGTCTACACTAGAGACAAACATGTCTACACTAGAGACAAACATGTCCAAATTAGAGACAAATATGTCTACACTAGAGACAAACATACCCAAACTACAGACAAACATGTCTACACTAGAGACAAACATACCCAAACAAGAGACAAAGACGTCTACACTAGAGACAAACATGTCTACACTAGAGACAAACATACCCAAACAAGAGACAAACACGTCTACACTAGAGACAAAGACACCCAAACTAGAGACAAACATGTCTACACTAGAGACAAACATACCCAAACAAGAGACAAACACGTCTACACTAGAGACAAACATACCCAAACTAGAGACAAACATGTCTACACTAGAGACAAACATACCCAAACAAGAGACAAACACGTCTACACTAGAGACAAAGACACCCAAACTAGAGACAAACATGTTTACACTAGAGACAAACATACCTAAACTAGAGACAAACATGTCTACACTAGAGACAAACATACCGAAACAAGAGACAAACATGTCTACACTAGAGACAAACATACCCAAACTAGAGACAAACATGTCTACACTAGAGACAAACATACCCAAACTAGAGACAAACATGTCTACACTAGAGACAAACATGTCCAAATTAGAGACAAATATGCCTAAACAAGAGACAAACATGTCTACACTAGAGACAAACATACCCAAACTAGAGACAAACATGTCTACACTAGAGACAAACATGTCCAAATTAGAGACAAATATGCCTAAACAAGAGACAAACATGTCTACACTAGAGACAAACATGTCCAAACTAAAGACAAACATACCCAAAAAAGAGACAAACATGTCTAAACTAGAGACAAACATACCCAAACAAGAGACAAACATGTCTACACTAGAGACAAACATACCCAAAAAAGAGACAAACATGTTTACACTAGAGACAAACATACCCAAACAAGAGACAAACACGTCTACACTAGAGACAAAGACACCCAAACTAGAGACAAACATGTTTACACTAGAGACAAACATACCCAAACTAGAGACAAACATGTCTACACTAGAGACAAACATACCCAAACTAGAGACAAACATGTCTACACTAGAGACAAACATGTCCAAATTAGAGACAAATATGCCTAAACAAGAGACAAACATGTCCAAACTAAAGACAAACATGTCTACACTAGAGACAAACACACCCAAACTAGAGACAAACATGTCTACACTAGAGACAAACATACCTAAACTAGAGACAAACATGTCTACACTAGAGACAAACACACCCAAACTAGAGACAAACATGTTTACACTAGAGACAAACATACCCAAACTAGAGACAAACATGTCTACACTAGAGACAAACATACCCAAACTAGAGACAAACATGTCTACACTAGAGACAAACATGTCCAAATTAGAGACAAATATGCCTAAACAAGAGACAAACATGTCCAAACTAAAGACAAACATGTCTACACTAGAGACAAACACACCCAAACTAGAGACAAACATGTCTACACTAGAGACAAACATGTCTACACTAGAGACAAACATGTCTACACTAGAGACAAACATACCTAAACTAGAGACAAACATGTCTACATGAGAGACAAACATACCCAAACTAGAGACAAACATGTCTACACTAGAGACAAACATGTCTACACTAGAGACAAACATACCCAAACTAGAGACAAACATGTCTACACTAGAGACAAACACACCCAAACTAGAGACAAACATGTCTACACTAGAGACAAACATACCCAAACTAGAGACAAACATGTCTACACTAGAGACAAACATACCTAAACTAGAGACAAACATGTCTACACTAGAGACAAACACACCCAAACTAGAGACAAACATACCCAAACTAGAGACAAACATGTCTACACTAGAGACAAACATACCCAAACTAGAGACAAACATGTCTACACTAAAGACAAACATACCCAAACTAGAGACAAACATGTCTACACTAGAGACAAACATACCTAAACTAGAGACAAACATGTCTACACTAGAGACAAACATGTCTACACTAGAGACAAACATGTTTACACTAGAGACAAACATACCTAAACTCGAGACAAACATGTCTACACTAGAGACAAACATGTCTACACTAGAGACAAACATACCTAAACTAGAGACAAACATGTCTACACTAGAGACAAACATACCTAAACTAGAGACAAACATGTCTACATGAGAGACAAACATACCCAAACTAGAGACAAACATGTCTACACTAGAGACAAACATGTCTACACTAGAGACAAACATACCCAAACTAGAGACAAACATGTCTACACAAAAGACAAACATGTCTACACTAGAGACAAAAATACCCAAACAAGAGACAAACATGTCTACACTAGAGACAAACATACCCAAACTAGAGACAAACATGTCTACACTAGAGACAAACATACCCAAACTAGAGACAAACATGTCTACACGAGAGACAAACATACCCAAACTAGAGACAAACATGTCTACACTAGAGACAAACATACCCAAACTAGAGACAAACATGTCTACACTAGAGACAAACATGTCTACACTAGAGACAAACACACCCAAACTAGAGACAAGCATGTCTACACTAGAGACAAACATACCCAAACTAGAGACAAACATGTCTACACTAGACACAAACACACCCAAACTAGAGACAAACATGTCCAAACTAGAGACAAACATGTCTACACTAGAGACAAACATACCCAAACTAGAGACAAACATGTCTACACTAGACACAAACACACCCAAACTAGAGACAAACATGTCCAAACTAGAGACAAACATGTCTACACTAGAGACAAACATGTCTACACTAGAGACAAACATACCCAAACTTGAGACAAACATGTCTACACTAGAGACAAACATGTCCAAACTAGAGACAAACATGTCTACACTAGACACAAACATACCCAAACTAGAGACAAACATGTCTACACGAGAGACAAACATACCCAAACTAGAGACAAACATGTCTACACTAGAGACAAACATACCCAAACTAGAGACAAACATGTCTACACTAGAGACAAACATGTCTACACTAGAGACAAACACACCCAAACTAGAGACAAACATGTCTACACTAGAGACAAACATGTCTACACTAGAGACAAACATACCCAAACTTGAGACAAACATGTCTACACTAGAGACAAACATGTCCAAACTAGAGACAAACATGTCTACACGAGAGACAAACATACCCAAACTAGAGACAAACATGTCTACACGAGAGACAAACATACCCAAACTAGAGACAAACATGTCTACACTAGAGACAAACATACCCAAACTAGAGACAAACATGTCTACACTAGAGACAAACATGTCTACACTAGAGACAAACACACCCAAACTAGAGACAAACATGTTTACACTAGAGACAAACATACCTAAACTAGAGACAAACATGTCCAAACTAGAGACAAACATGTCCAAACTAGAGACAAACATGTCCAAACCTGTCTTGTGTATCAGGACTGTAGGATTCCAAACACAGTCCAGTATTTGTCTTTGTCTGTGGTTTTCTTCTTTAGTTCGACACAGTTCCTCCTCGTACTCTGCTATGATTGTTTCAAAAAAACCAAATATCTCTTCAGCAGCTAAAGTTAGTCTCTGCTCCACCAATCACATCAAAATCTAAACTTTTTGGGACGTTTTTCATATTTTCTTCACAGAAATTCCTTCGGAAACAGTTTATCTTCAGCTCTGTTAGCAGCTAAGCGAGCTTTGGCAGCTAAGCTAACGTTAGCATCACTGAGCTACAAACATCACTAATAAAACAGACTTAGAAAGTGACTAAAATAAATTTAGGTGAATCATATTCATTCAGATCCAGAAGTTCTGAGGATTCGATTGGACTTTAAACACCACGCAAAAAATAGAAGGATATTATTTAAAAAACCACGGAGAGTTATTTATGCTTTAGCACTTCCGGGTCAGAGTCGGGCTGTGTTCCAAACCACATACTACATAGTTCCATACTATCGTGGATGTATTGTAAGACCTGGATCCGGTATTTATTATTTTGACCATTTTTGTTAATTTTTTGCTTGTGGATTAGGGTTTCTTTCAATGGAAAGTCCAAATATAGAGGAATAATAAACATACTTAGGAAAACGCATCTCGATTAAGGTTCTCAGAATAATATCGGAAAGGGAAAACGAGTCGTTTCTTCTTTCCATTTGTGGTACTTTATTTTGTAAGAGCAGATGTGACGTGTGAAGTCCCGTCCGATCCTACAAACGCTCAAGATTGTGAGAGCGTTTTGTGGTGTTGTCTCTTCTCTCTCTTAAGCAGTGGTTTAAATAAGTTTAGTAATATTGTTGTTATTGATGTAAGTGGGTATGTAAATGTGTGTGTGTACGCGTATATGTATGTATGTATGTGTAAATATGTACATAAGTATATAGAGTAGAAATAGCCTTTGTCCAGAGTTACACTCCATTTCGGTAGGTGGCGGTAATACAATACTCCCAATAAGTTGTTTGTCATCCGCCAGTAAATAATAATAATAAGAAGAAGAAGAAGAAGAAGAAGAAGTGTATTGTGGTTGATCTGTTCTGTTTTGAATGAAACTTCCGTTTTGTCTTCTATAGTGTTTGGGTCTTTTCATCTGAACCACCAGAATATCTGGATCCGGATCAAACTGAATGACTGGACTTTGTTCTGTTCATAGTGTGGGTTTGTTTTTCTTTTAATATAACTGTTATTAGCTCAGTGATGCTTAAGTTAGCTTAGCTGCTAACAGCTAACCCAGCTGTTGGTGTTTGGATGAATGAAGACAAACTGTTTCTGAGGGAGTTTTTCTTCAGAAAAGTTGAAAAATGAGTCAAAAAGTTGGGATTCTGAGGTCGTTGGTGGAGCAGAGACTAACTTTAGCTGCTGAAGAGATATTTGGTTTGTTTGAAAGAACCATAGCAGAGTACGAGGAGGAACTGTTTCGAACTAAAGAAGAAAACCACAGACAAAGACAAATACTGGATACATGGAAACAAAGAGACAGCATTCACAAAACAGGTTTGATTTGATGAAAATGCACAAGTGTGTGTGTATCTAGTTTTCTTCATCAACATAAGGTCATTTGGTCTGTCTATGAGTCTTTCTGACGGTATGAAGTCTGGGCTGGGAGGGGGGTTGTAAAGCTCACAGCCACATCCCATTCCTGTTCAACCCAGAACCGGTTGCGGGGCATCGCCACGGAGGAAATGTGCCCAGCGAAGGCAAAAGCCAGACCAGGTTGATCTGTTTGTAGACGGGTGTGATGCCTCAGTTTGACCTGATCTGAACCCCAGTCCCAGGAGCACCGATGTACCGTTCCCTCGCATGTGGGCAGTAGAAAAGACCACATGAACTGAACCATCGTAGAAAACTATCGATTTAAAATGTTTATTTATTGATTTGAGCCTCATTTTTGTTATTGATGTGAGAATGAAGGACACACACATGTATACATATATATATATATATATATATATATATATATATATATATATATATATATATATATATATATATATATATATATATATATATATATATATAGAAAACACAGGTGCACTACTCATGGCTGCGCTAGAACAAGCCCTGAACACCAGAGCAATAGAGGCCAGGGTCTACCACACCAGACCAGACCCCAGGTGTAGGCTGTGTAGAGAAGCCCCTCACACAGTCCAACACTACTCTACTGACCACAGACCAGTTAACTAATAAACTAATGATAGAAGTGACCACAGACTAATCATATAATTAATCCAAGTTACAAAAAACCATTATGTACGTTTTTTGTCTCTGAATACGAAAGAAAATTCAAGTTTAAAATGAAACCTAAACACCAGAGACATAAATACACACTGTACGTATCATCCCATTGGCTATTAGGGAGCTACCTATGATGCTTCCGGTGACCTTCGATCCTCATTCATCACAGAGTTGAGGTAAAGGTAATGAAGAAGTGACTGAGTTATCAATAGAAGTGAAACAGGAGATGATAAAAAAAAAGGAGGCAGTCATTTACACTTTTTATCTTATGATTTTGACTTCACTTAATGTTCCTTACAGTGCGGGAAATACGCTACTTATTTTTTAAAGAAGTTTGAAAAGCTTCACGTACCCCCTGCAGTACCTCCACGTACCCCCAGGGGTCCACGTACCGTCGTTTGAGAACCACTGCTGTAGATCATTACCATAATATGACATTATATCATGTTCACATAAACCAGTTTCATCTACCAAGAATAAAAGTTTTTCGACAATGAACCAATTATTTATCATTTAAATATTCTGCTGAAAAGCACTTTTATTTCAATTAAAATTTATTTATAGATCCCAAATCGCAACAGTGTTGACTGAAGAAAAGAAACACAGAAATACATGAAGACCCAAGCATCCCCTGTCCTTAGCCCCCCCCCCCCTGTCCTAAGCCCCTCCCCTCAGAGTGTTTTTCTTGTTTGAAATGGATCAGTTGAGTTTTTGAATTCCTGTGGTGAGTTAGTTAAAAGTGTTCTTGTTTGTTTGACGTCATAAATGCCACAGACACCAGGGTTTATTAGAAATTAATGTTTTGTGTTAAATGGTCCAAATATTTAGCAGATTTGTGATGAAAGGAATTTCTAATTGAGGCTTTTACTGAATGTAAGTATTTCACTGAGCATTTTCCCACTCAGATCTTTTTGAACTCTAACAATAGTAGTGTCAGTTTTATCACCAAACTCTAAGTGTAACAGAAGAGTCTAACAGTATTTGCTTGATATTCTCCAGACGTCCAGCAGCTGTCGGTGGTTAAAGCAGATGTTCCTCCTGAGCAGCAGGAGTGGAATCCCACTGTGGACCAGGAGGAACCAGAAGCAGAACCCCCACACATTAAAGAGGAACAGGAGGAACTGTGGACCAGCCAGGAAGTTAATATCACCAAGTTTCCATCCACTCCTGTCCCTGTGAAGAGTGAAGATGATGATGATGATGATGATGAGGAGAAAGTCAAGTCCTCACAGCTGAATCAAAGCCAAACTGAGGAGAACAAAGAGGAAGCAAATAAAGTGGACTGTGGAGGATCAGAAGCATCCAGCAGCTTCCATCCACATAGACATTTACAAAGAAAAAGTGATGAGCAGAATGAAGACTGTGAGGAAACTGTTCTGATGCAGGAAACACACTCACCCACACACACCGTGACGATGGAAAACTATTTGACTTTAAGTAATGGAGGATATGAAAAGAAACTATTCTCCTGCTCCGTGTGCCCAAAAACATTCTGCTGGAAGTCCCATTTAGAAATGCATATGATGTCCCACACAGGAGAGAAACCCTTCAGGTGTTTGCTTTGTCACAAATGTTTTGCCCACAAGAGTAACGCCAAGAGACACATGAAAGTTCACACGGGAGAGAGACCCTTTAATTGTTCAGTGTGCGGGAAAACATTCACTTGTAATTCTGACTTGACGTGTCACATGAGGTGTCACACAGGAGAGAAACCTTACGGTTGTGTGGTCTGTCAGAAAAGCTTCACACGGAAACATCATCTTCAGATGCATATGAAGACACACATCAGACAGTAGGCACAATAGCACCTCTACAGGAATCACACCAGCAACCACTATAGACAGTGTGAATAATAATCTAAATATCTGGACAAATGAAAATGCATTTCTGATTCTATAAACCAATCTAAACTAATTCTATAGACCAAACTGATGTCATATCTATTATCATATCTTCCAAATCAGCCACCTGCCTCCCAACTAAACTCTTTAAACAGATTCTGCCCCTAATTATTAACACTGTCCTAAATATAATTAACACTTCATTAATTACTGGATATGTGCCGCAGTCATTTAAATATGCTGTTATTAAACCAATTCTGAAAAAGCCTACCCTAGATTCTGACATTCTAGACAATTCTAGGTCTAAATCTAATCTGTCCTTCCTGTCAAAGGTTTTAGAACGAGTAATAGTTAAACAGCTGTGCCAATTCCTGCAGGATAATAGTTTATTTGAACAGTTTCAGTCTGGCTTTCATGCCCATCATAGCACTGAAACAGCGTTAGTTAAAGTTACTAATGACTTATTATTAGCCGCTGACATCGGATTAATATGGGTCCTGGTGTTATTAGACCTTAGTGCAGCCTTTGACACCATTGACCACAGTATCTTAGTGCACAGATTAGAATGTGATATAGGTATTAGAGGAGCAGCCCTCTGCTGCTTTAAATCATATTTATCTGATCCATAACAATTTGTTCACATCAACCAACAATCATCGCAGTCCTCCAGAGTTAATTATGGCGTGCCCCAAGGGTCAGTCCTTGGGCCTATTTTGTTTACACTATATATGCTCCCTTTAGGTAACATCATTAGAAATCATGGCATTAATTTTCATTGTTATGCAGATGACACACAGCTATATTTATCGATTAAACCTGATCAGACCAGACAAATAGATAAACTAAGTACATGTGTCCAAGACATAAAGACTTGGATGAGTGACAATTATCTTTTATTGAACCCTGAAAAAACTGAAGTCGTTATAATTGGTCCTAAAAATGCCACAGACTCCCTAACTGACCACATAGTTACTCTGGACAACTTAAGTGGAACACCCAGTGCCACAGTTAAACATTTAGGAGTTTTATTTGATCCACATCTTTCATTCAAAGGGTCAGAGGTCAGAGGTCAGAGGTCAGGGCACATTAACCAAACATGCAGAACAGCCTTCTTTCACCTGTGCAACATTAGCCAAAATTAGGAATATTCTGTCTAAAACGACAGCAGAAAAATTAATTCATGCATTTGTTACATCACGATTAGATTATTGTAACTCCTTACTTGTAGCGTGTCCTAAATATTCCCTAAAAAGCTTCAACTGGTTCAAAATGCAGCAGCAAGATTATTAACAGGATCAAATAGAAGAGAACACATCACCCCTGTGCTCCAAACCCTGACCCCTGACCCCTAACCCTATCACCCCTGTGCTCCAAACCCTTCACTGGCTACCAGTTGACTCTAGAATTAATTTTAAAATCCTCCTCCTTACATATAAAAACCATTAATGGTGTGGGTTAGGGTTAGGGGTCAGGGGTTAATGGTATGGGCCCCTCTTATCTTAAAGATGATCTGGTTCCGTACCAGCCCAATAGAACTCTTCGTTCTCAGACTGTCAGACTGTTAGACTGTGACTGTTAGACTGTCAGACTGTGATATAGTACTTAGAGAGCCTCAGTACAGTCTATGATAGACGCCTAGGAGCAGGTTAGACCCAGTCCAGGCCAGACTAGATTAAGACCCCATAAAATGGAGGGCTGTACATCCACATTGATCCACACAGGTTAACTAGTTAACACATTAACTGGTTAACTGTTTAACTGGTAAACAGGTTAACGGATTAACCAGTTAACTGGTCAACAGGTTCAGTGGTGAACAGGTTTAATGATTAGCAGATTAACTGGTGAACAGGTTAACTGTTGAATGTAAATCACTCATATGTATGAATGTCAGAGTGATTATCTTTACATGTTCAGCGCTAAGATTAACTGCAGTCTCTTAGAGTTTATACCCCCCCCCCCTCCAGTGAGAATGAACCGCCTTCAGAGCAGATGTGAAATATCAAAGTACTCAACTTCTATAGAAGTACAACTACTGGTGTGAAAAAATATTGTAGAAGTACTGATTCAACTGCTTTACTGAAGGAAAAGTAAAAAAAAATACAACTACTGAACTGAAATAAAGTAAAACTGCTTCTTTGGTATGGATGAAATATTTTTTTAAGCAGGAAAAATATTAAAAAATATCCTTTAAAAGTGAGTTAGTGTGTTGATGATGTGTTTCATTGGGTCATGGTACTGAGTTTAATAAGTATGGAGAGAACATTTAGGAAAAATTCAAAAGTCAAAAATAGGAGATTAAAAAAAGCACAATTATGAGGTTAAAAAAAATCTAAAGTGTGAGATAAAAAGTCAAAATTAAGAGATAAAAAACTGATATAAGTTTGTATTTCATGAATCATATACTGATTTACACTGTTCCTCTTTTTTCTTTCATAAATGTTTTGTCCATGTCAGGGGGAACTGGACTAAAAATATGTTTGTAAGGAGGAACATCACTGAAAAACATTTGACAAGCACTGGTCTAACCCTGAGGGTTAAGGGTTAATGTTACCCTGATAATGCTCGATATTTTTTTTAATTAAACTTACTAGTTTTCTGGTTCCTCATCATTTCAGTGTTTTTTTGAAGGAGTTTTCATGACGTCTCGAATGCTCTCTGACCCCGGAAGCACCGAAGCCTCTTTACTTCCGTCTTCGCTCAGTGATGCTAAAGTTAGCTTAGCTCCAACAGATGTGAAAGTGTGTGAACGAAACAAACTGTTTCTGTCGGAATATTTGTCCAGAAAAGGTGAAACATGTCCCAAAAAGTTGAGATTCTGAGGTCGTTGGTGGAGCAGAGACTAACTTTAGCTGCTGAAGAGATATTTGGTTTGTTTGAAAGAACCATAGCAGAGTACGAGGAGGAACTGTGTCGAACTAAAGAAGAAAACCACAGACAAAGACAAATACTGGACTGTGTTTGGAATCCTACAGTCCACACACAACTCACAGGTTTGAACAAAAAGTCAAAACAATGACATAAAAGGTCAAAATAATGAGATAACAAGTCTGACAGTATTTCCTCATATCCTACAGACGAACGGCAGCTGTCAATAGACAATGAAGAGGAACCAGAAGCAGAACCCCCACACATTAAAGAGGAACAGGAGGAACTGTGGACCAGCCAGGAAGTTAATATCACCAAGTTTCCATCCACTCCTGTCCCTGTGAAGAGTGAAGATGATGATGATGATGATGATGAGGAGAAAGTCAAGTCCTCACAGCTGAATCAAAGCCAAACTGAGGAGAACAAAGAGGAAGCAAATAAAGTGGACTGTGGAGGATCAGAAGCATCCAGCAGCTTCCATCCACATAGACATTTACAAAGAAAAAGTGATGAGCAGAATGAAGACTGTGAGGAAACTGAGGACAGCGATGAAGACCAGACCCTGAAGCACAAACCTGAGTCAAAGCTTCCAACAAACAGCTCAACTGAACACATGGAAACAGAAAGTGATGGAGACGACGGTGGAGGATCAGAAGCAGACATTAACCTGGTCCACATGGAGAGTGGAAAGAGAAGAAGCTTTGACAGTAAGAGTTTACTGGACCAACACATGGACACTCACACAGGACACAAACTGGATGGAACACAAACACACTCACCCACACACACCATGATGAAGATGATGAATACTGACCTGATGTTCAGTGATGTGGGACATGTAAATAAACTGTACCAGTGCTCTGTGTGCTCCAAAACATTCTGCTGGAAGTCACATTTTGAAATCCACATGAGAAAACACACAGGAGAGAAACCATTCAGTTGTTCCATTTGTGGAAACAGATTCACGCAGAAGTCTGCTTTACGTTGTCACATCATGTCCCACACAGGAGTAAAACCTTTCAGGTGTCCACAGTGTAACAAAGGTTTTAGAGATAAAGGTGAGGTAAGGAAACACTTGAGAATCCACACAGGAGAGAAACCTTACTCCTGTTCAGAATGTGGGAAAAGATTCACTCAGAGTGGAAGTTTAAAGAATCACATGAGGCTCCACACAGGAGAGAGACCTTTCAGTTGTGGAGTTTGTCAGAAAAGCTTCATATGTAAACATCCTCTTACTATACATATGAGGACTCACAGCAGAACACACGTAACATCACATTCACAGGAATCACAGCAACACAAATAATAATGATACAGGAAGATTTTTACACGGACATTTGCGAGAGTCATTTCAACTCATTTTATTTTCCTAACCATATTTTTCTTCATTATTTATTCAGTGTTGCCATTTTTTATTAAATAAATTTACTTCATTTTCCACTACCATTTTGTAAGGCTGTGAATCACGGCTCAAATAATGAGCTTGTTTACCTTTGACATGCTAATGATCCATCTGACTGTGGAAGAAGAAAATCCAGCTGCTGCAGGTCAGCTTGTTATCGCTGAAGCAATTGTGAGATCATGAAGCTGGAGTGGGCGTGGCTTATAGGCTTCAAAATAATATTGTAGAACAATAACCATGGTCTTGTTCATTTGTCTTATTTCTGTATCCATCAGTCAAAACATAGGTCAAACTGTTGTCAAACCCAGTCACAGTGAAAACATTTATTCAACTTTTCCACAGTCGTCATCTGTTCATAAATGAACATGTCGTAGTATAAAGTCCATAGTTAACACACACTGTCATCGTTGTTTGTTTAAAGACGACACTGACGTCACTTCTGCTTTACGTCACAACAGCACAGGGTAGCCCCGCCCACCCACACTGATTGACTCCTTCATTTGGAAGTAAAGCTGAACCTCATGGTACTGAGATGGTTGTGTGAGTGTAGACAATTCATCAGTCGTTAACTGATGATCAGCTGGTCGTTAACTGATGATCAGCTGATCGTTAACTGATCAGCTGATCGTTAACTGATGATCAGCTGGTCGTTAACTGATGATCAGCTGATCGTTAACTGATGATCAGCTGGTCGTTAACTGATGATCAGCTGGTCGTTAACTGATGATCAGCTGGTCGTTAACTGATGATCAGCTGGTCGTTAACTGATGATCAGCTGATCGTTAACTGATGATCAGCTGGTCGTTAACTGATGATCAGCTGATCGTTAACTGATGATCAGCTGGTCGTTAACTGTTAACTAAAACATAAGAATATTAAAATGATTAAGATGCATTAAAAGACAACTAAAATAGAGACATAAAAACATTTAAAAACAAATGAGAATCTCAGTCAAAGCTCCAGTGAACAGTAATGTTTTAACAACTGATTTAAGTCAAGTGACAGTTTTTATCAGACCTCAGGTATTAACAGTAGTTAACAGTAGTTAGCACTAGTTAGCAGTAGTTAGCACTAGTTAGCAGTAGTTAACGGTAGTTAGCACTAGTTAACATGTATTGAGGTAGTTTGTTCCACAGGTGAGGATCAGAACAACTGAATGATGTTTGGTTCAGGTTTTGGGAACACACAGTCGACCTGTTCCTGATGACCTATGACCTCAGGGCTCTGGATGCTTCATATGGAACCAGCAGGTCTAGGATGGATTTGGGTCCAAGGCCGTTTAGTGCTTTATAGACCTTGAGTAAGATTTAGAACTGTGACCTTTGACCCACAGGAAGAAAGTGTGAGGATTTGAGGAGGTGTGATGTGGTCCAGTTTCCTGGTACCGGTCAGGACAGTGGCAGCAGTGTTGTGGATCAGGTGTAGTTGTCTGGTTGATGTTTGATGAAGACACCGTTACAATCATCTAATTTAGTGAAAATGAATGAATGAGTTGTTGTGTGTCTGGTTTGGACAGAAAACCTTTGATTCTATGGATGTTCTTCAGGTGGTCATAGACAGATCACTTCTGTTTTGTCTGCATTAAGCTGGAGAAAGTTCTGGAACATCCACTCAGTGATTTGATGAAAACATTTACTCAGTGTCAGTAAGGGACTCTAGTGGAGTGACGACACAGAAAAATAAAGTTGTGTGCCATCTGCGTATGTGTGGTAAGAAATGTTGAAATGTTCTATGATCTGAGCCAGGGGCAGCATATACATGTGGAACAGAAACGGTCCCAAAATGGACCCTTGGGGAACCCCACACAACATCTTTGTACTCATTGACTTGCAGTTACCAACTGAGACAAAGTAGTTCCTACCCTGTAAATAAGATTTGAACCAGTTTAACACAGTGCTGACCTTACTGTACAAAGACCAAGTCAATTGGTTGGTTTTTCTTCATCAAGTGCCTGATGACAGCTTCATGCAGCTGATCTTTGGACTTCAGCTCCAACAGAAGTCCTCTCTCTATTGACATGAGCGCTAAAGCTCCCAGGCAGTCCTGCCCCATACTGTCCTGTCCTGTTCCTGCTGTGGGTCTGGATGTGCTTCAGGGCAGAGGAGCAGGGTTGACCACAGGTGGTGACCACAGGTATGGTCAGTACCAGAGCGGTCAGGCGGAACAGCTGTGACATGCTCTCATTCAGATCTTTAACTGTCAGGAAACGGTACAGCTCTGACAGACTCTTTTCTGCAAAGTTAGACATGTTGTACATGACCGTCAGTTCAGTCCTGAGTCTGGGAAGGTCAAAGTGCAGCCCGTAGTTTACAGAAAGGTCTTCAAACTCAGAGTCGGGGAACTTTTGTTTGTATGAGGGAAACTTATTTGGGTCCAGAAGGGAAAAGAATAAAAGTTTTTCATGATCCTTGAACCTGTTCCTCAAGTGAGTGATAATATTGTTAAGAATGTCAGTGCGCAACTGCTGGTACACTGAACGCACATCTGCGTGCACATTTCCAACCCTCCACTTCCTGTTCCTACGTTTATTTCCCACTTTGCGCACAGTGTGGTCATAGATGGAGTCAAAACTGACCTTTTCTTTCTCTGTGTTGCTGCAAAAGTCATCAATGCTAGACAAACAAAAGTGCATGTCATACTCATCATTCTGTAAAATCTGAAACAGCACATCGGAGTAGGCAAACAACAAGTTGAATACGGTGAGTAGAAAGCAGAAGTCAAACCCCAACAGCACCGTCAAGTATTCGTCAGCGCTGTATACGGCATCGTCATCGAAATGGCCGGGGTTGTCAACGACAAATTCAAAGAGTTCCTCTCTGCGCTCGTACACAGTGCAAACCAAACGTGATGAAAGGTTCCACTGTGGTGGGGGTCACTCCTGGCAGTCTTTGCTTGCATATTTCATCCAGTAGTTTCCTACATCGGACTGATTTAGAGAAAAAAGCTGCTAAGCCATTGAGATGGGAGAAGAAAATGTTGCACTCTTTAATTTTAGCAGCACCTTGGGACATTACAGGGTTTGGAGAATCTGCAGGACAATGAATAAACAGAGCTCTGGGTAATTTTTCTTTTATTTTAGCTTGTACTCCATTTAGTCCAGATGCCAGAATGCTGGTTCCACCGTAACATTGAGTGACGACCTTTTGGGTGCAGCTACAGTCCTCCAGAAAGTCAGACACCTCAGCAGCTATGGCTTCTGCACACTTATTAGCACTAAATTGACTAAACTGGAAAAACCTCTCCTTCACCTCAGTGTCAGTGGTGTAACGCAGGACGTGGGACATCTGGGGGACGTTGTTTCCATTAGTCGTCTGGTTGATCAGAAAAGAAACGAAGGGTGTTTTTCTCACCTCTGCTTTCATGGCTTCAGTCATTACATCTACCACCGCTTCAATCACATTCTTCTGAATGTTGTCATTAGTGTAGATGGACACTGTGGACATGTCCAGATGGCAGCGCAGACAAATATATTCTGACAAAAACTCCAGTAACTTCAAGTAGTTCCCCTTGTTTTCAGAATGTGTCCTTGCGCCATGCCCTTGGAAAGAGAGCATAAAATTAACTAAAATGACAAAAATATTCTGTAAAATAAAAAAATTACCAAAATGTTCTGTAAAATGAAAAAAAAACCAATAAAATTAACAAAATTTACCAAAATAGTCAATGCGCTAGCATTGTCACTGCTAACAGTTGTGCACCTGCACTTAGCAGCCACTAACTCTGCCCAACAACTGATGACAGTCGTTTGATCAGATGCACAGCTGTTAGCAGTGACAACGACCACTGATTATTTTGGTCATTTTACTGAATATTTTTGGTCATTTTTGTTGATTTAGATTTTTTTGGGTCATTTTATGGATTACTTTGTTCCTACTTACCCAGAAACGTCACTACATTAATCAGATGTTTCAGGACTTCTCTGTTCTGCTTCACTTTAGTGTAATGTGCTGCTGCAGAACACCAGCGCCGCTGGTCCAGCTGGACATCAATACTACTGTCCCCAAACGTCTTCAAACACACTACGGCCTGCAGGTGAGTGACAGAGTTCTGGTGACGGTGGGCGAACTTTGTCAGATTAGTCAGACTAACGAAGCCAGTGCTGACCCAGGTGGACAACCTGTCGCTGGTAAAGAAAAAAAAAAACAACTCCAACAGAACAATCGCTTTGTTTTCTTACAGCCTGTCATCCAGGGATAGTGCTGATCATTTTTAGTCTTGAACCATCTTTCTGCTTTTTGGATCTTTTCCTTTAGGTCCAGTTCTGGAGTTGGCCTTCTTGTTTTTATTATTTCCACTTTTTCTGTGAACGTTAGCCTGGAAAAAGGAAACGCTAGTAAAGAGACCACAACATCACTCTTATTTTCTGACACTACCATTTTTGTCTCAGTTTGACCAAGTCCATCCTGGACGTGTGGACCTTCAACTGGATCTGAACTGGACGTGTCAGCTGTTTGGGACAAACTGCAGAAGTCAAAGGTCCAGTGTGGATTCTCTTGTGATGTTTTAAATTAGATTTGTGGCAGAATGTTTTGGAGCACATGGAGCAGTGGTAAAGCTTATTTTCACATCCCACATCACTTAGTACCAAGTCAGTATTCTTCATCATCTTCATCATCATCACGTCTGTGGGTGAGTTACTTTCTTGTGTTTCTGTTTCCATGTGTTCAGTTGAGCTGTTTGTTGGAAGCTTTGACTCAGGTTTGTGCTTCAGGGTCTGGTCTTCATCGCTGTCCTCAGTTTCCTCACAGTCTTCATTCTGCTCATCACTTTTTCTTTGTAAATGTCTATGTGGATGGAAGCTGCTGGATGCTTCTGATCCTCCACAGTCCACTTTATTTGCTTCCTCTTTGTTCTCCTCAGTTTGGCTTTGATTCAGCTGTGAGGACTTGACTTTCTCCTCATCATCATCATCATCATCATCTTCACTCTTCACAGGGACAGGAGTGGATGGAAACTTGGTGATATTAACTTCCTGGCTGGTCCACAGTTCCTCCTGTTCCTCTTTAATGTGTGGGGGTTCTGCTTCTGGTTCCTCCTGGTCCACAGTGGGATTCCACTCCTGCTGCTCAGGAGGAACATCTGCTTTAACCACCGACAGCTGCTGGACGTCTGGAGAATATCAAGCAAATACTGTTAGACTCTTCTGTTACACTTAGAGTTTGGTGATAAAACTGACACTACTATTGTTAGAGTTCAAAACAGTCTAATATAATTAATTATAAAACATAATCTATAAAAGTTCAAATGTAGAGGAAAACATTTGTCAGTCACCACACATAGAGTTGTAGACATGTGAACTTTAAATAACTAAAAGTGAACTATATTGTTTTACTAACTATGTTCTTTTTATTGAATTTTAAATTATACAAAATCATTGAACATATAAACACACACAAAAAAGGGAAAAAACTTAAAGCATCGAGAAACATATGACCAGGTCAGAGAGAAATGTGTGTGTTTATTCCTGTATGTGTGGTGGGTTTATTAAAGAATGTCAGGAAGGCTTTCCAGGTTTCATTAAACTTATTTTCAGAGCCCCCTAGCGTGCATCTAATTTTCTCGAGTTTCAGGTTTACAAGTTCACCCCTGATCCAATGAGTAACTGAAGGTGAAGCAGCATCCCTCCATTTTATTAGTAATAGGCAGCGGGCTAAAAGGCTGGTAAAAACTCTTCTTCCCCTGGCAGGTAACTGTTTCCCCTAAGGGACTACCCCGAAAACAGATTGAGAGGGTCTGGGTTCATTCTAACAG
Organism: Siphamia tubifer; assembly: GCA_020466265.1. Taxonomy (NCBI): domain Eukaryota; kingdom Metazoa; phylum Chordata; class Actinopteri; order Kurtiformes; family Apogonidae; genus Siphamia; species Siphamia tubifer. Next base: position 47,547,504 of record CM035793.1, on the reverse strand, counting down.
ACAGAGTAGACAGAGCTTCAAAAATAACTTTCCAGTATGTCTGCTCAAAATGTACGAGCTTGTGTTGTCTCTGCTGTCTTACACCTGTCACATGTCGGGTTCGCTTCTGGATACATTCTTGCTAACTTTGATGTAGAGAGGTGTGTACGATACACCGCTTTTAACTGGAACAGAGAATGTCCAGCACACATTGACGATCAATTCATTTCCATGCACTTTAGTCTAAACTAGAGACAAACATGTCCAAACTAGAGACAAACATGTCCAAACCTGTCTTGTGTATCAGGACTGTAGGATTCCAAACACAGTCCAGTATTTGTCTTTGTCTGTGGTTTTCTTCTTTAGTTCGACACAGTTCCTCCTCGTACTCTGCTATGGTTCTTTCAAACAAACCAAATATCTCTTCAGCAGCTAAAGTTAGTCTCTGCTCCACCAACGACCTCAGAATCTCAACTTTCTGGGACATTTTTCACCTTTTCTGAACGAAAACTCCCTCAGAAACAGTTTCTCTTCATCACAGACTGACAGCTCTGTTAGCAGCTAGCGAGCTAAACTGGGCTAATCTAAGATAGGCTAATTATAGCATCAGCGAGCTAATACAAGATGAACCCCGAATAAAACAGACAGAATATTAACAGAACTTAGTCCAGCTTGTCGGGTTCACTCGGATACAGAAATCCTACTGGTTCAGTTCCACTTTAACAAACACTATCCAGAAAAAAACGGCAGACGCACATAGAGCGGCTACGTCCCACCCTTCTACTTCCGGTCCATGGGCGCTTCGCTCGCAAAAATTGAATGGCTAAATTCTGATTCCGTTTGATAAGTGCTCTGAAATATATATATATATTTACAGAAATATGATAGCGGTTAATACTAAATATGTTATGTGTCATAGGCAGACCCCTCGTTTTTTATGAGAAACAAACGTGACGTTAGGTTTTATGTGGGCTAAGTAAGAGACTGCAACGCGTCGCATATGTGACGTCACATCCACTCAGCTGTGGTGTGGAGTCTCTGGTGACGTCACAGGTGCGCCAGGCATGTAGTCCACAGTGGTGGGAAGTAACTAAGTAAAAGTAAGTTGTTACTGTACTTAAGTAGATTTTTAAGTAATATTTATCCTTCAAAAGAATATCTTCATTTAAAATTCAATATTGATGACAATACTTGTTCTTTTTGTGACTGTGAAATAGAAACGGATTAACATTTATTCTTTCCCTGTTTGTATTCTAAAATATTTTGGGACAGTTTTTGTGTATGGGTTAGGGTTAGGGTCCGAACAATTTAGACTCTTTAACCTTATCCTACAACGACATAAAATTTGGTGTAATTTGGCAAAACAAATGTCAAGAATTTATAATTAATAATATAATACTTTTCGCTAAGTTCTTTATACATAAATGTATATTTGTAACTGTAACTATCTTTATTGTGTTCTTAAGAGAAATGGTCACTTGAAAAAAATGCTAAAAATTATGGAAGCAAAAAAAGGTATACAACTTTACATTGGTATTATTGATTTTATGTTTGACCCTGTAACGCCTTAAATTTTATAAGGTTGACTGTTATTATGATTTATTTTATTTATTTCTTTTTGTTGTTCTGTTGTGTGTTTTTTGATATTGTGAGCCTGTATATTTTTTGTGAATTTCAATTTAAAAAAAGATTTTTTTAAAAAGCCTGAAGTTTTGAGAAGGTTTCATAACATCACGAACGTATTCTGACCCCGGAAGTACTTTAACGTCTCAAATATTCCAGTTTGGTTTATGTCATTCGAAAGCGATCTGTTTTGTCCTGTGTAGTTTTAGTTACAGTCCAACAGAACCAACCGAACCAGTGGAACTGACTGGACTAGACGTTACTCTTTTGTTATTCTGTATCTGTTTCACTCATTATTTATCTTTTATTAGCTCAGTGATGCTAACATTAGCTTAGCTCGCTAGCTGCTAATATACCTGCCAGTCTTATGTTTTAGAAGGATTTTTTGTGAAGAAAAGATTTTTTAAAATGTCCCAAAAAGTTGAGATTCTGAGGTCGTTGGTGGAGCAGAGACTAACTTTAGCTGCTGAAGAGATATTTGGTTTGTTTGAAAGAACCATAGCAGAGTACGAGGAGGAACTGTGTCGAACTAAAGAAGAAAACCACAGACAAAGACAAATACTGGACTGTGTTTGGAATCCTACAGTCCTGATACACAAGACAGGTTTGGACATGTTTGTCTCTAGTTTGGACATGTTTGTCTCTAGTTTAGACTAAAGTGCATGGAAATGAATTGATCGTCAATGTGTGCTGGACATTCTCTGTTCCAGTTAAAAGTGGTGTATCGTACACACCTCTCTACATCAAAGTTAGCAAGAATGTATCCAGAAGCGAACCCGACATGTGACAGGTGTAAGACAGCAGAGACAACACAAGCTCGTACATTTTGAGCAGACATACTGGAAAGTTATTTTTGAAGCTCTGTCTACTCTGTCTGTTAGAATGAACCCAGACCCTCTCAATCTGTTTTCGGGGTAGTCCCTTAGGGGAAACAGTTACCTGCCAGGGGAAGAAGAGTTTTTACCAGCCTTTTAGCCCGCTGCCTATTACTAATAAAATGGAGGGATGCTGCTTCACCTTCAGTTACTCATTGGATCAGGGGTGAACTTGTAAACCTGAAACTCGAGAAAATTAGATGCACGCTAGGGGGCTCTGAAAATAAGTTTAATGAAACCTGGAAAGCCTTCCTGACATTCTTTAATAAACCCACCACACATACAGGAATAAACACACACATTTCTCTCTGACCTGGTCATATGTTTCTCGATGCTTTAAGTTTTATTTCCCAATTTGTATGTATTTACTTAACCTTATTTATATATCGAAATGCTATTAACTCTTTCTTTTTTCTGTATAGGATCATGTTTATGTATTATCAAGTGTCTTAAAGCTAGTTAGTGAATGACATCTAAAGTTGGTGGTGGGGGGGTGGGGATGGGTTTTTGTTTCCCTTTTTTTGTGTGTGTTTATATGTTCAATGATTTTGTATAATTTAAAATTCAATAAAAAGAACATAGTTAGTAAAACAATATAGTTCACTTTTAGTTATTTAAAGTTCACATGTCTACAACTCTATGTGTGGTGACTGACAAATGTTTTCCTCTACATTTGAACTTTTATAGATTATGTTTTATAATTAATTATATTAGACTGTTTTGAACTCTAACAATAGTAGTGTCAGTTTTATCACCAAACTCTAAGTGTAACAGAAGAGTCTAACAGTATTTGCTTGATATTCTCCAGACGTCCAGCAGCTGTCGGTGGTTAAAGCAGATGTTCCTCCTGAGCAGCAGGAGCGGAATCCCACTGTGGACCAGGAGGAACCAGAAGCAGAACCCCCACACATTAAAGAGGAACAGGAGGAACTGTGGACCAGCCAGGAAGTTAATATCACCAAGTTTCCATCCACTCCTGTCCCTGTGAAGAGTGAAGATGATGATGATGATGATGAGGAGAAAGTCAAGTCCTCACAGCTGAATCAAAGCCAAACTGAGGAGAACAAAGAGGAAGCAAATAAAGTGGACTGTGGAGGATCAGAAGCATCCAGCAGCTTCCATCCACATAGACATTTACAAAGAAAAAGTGATGAGCAGAATGAAGACTGTGAGGAAACTGAGGACAGCGATGAAGACCAGACCCTGAAGCACAAACCTGAGTCAAAGCTTCCAACAAACAGCTCTAACCCTAACCCTAACCTTAACCAAACTGAACACATGGAAATACAAACACCCACACACACCGTGTTGAAAAATTACTTGATACTAAGAGATGTTGGATGTGAAAAGCGACTGTACCGGTGCTCTGTGTGTTCCAAAACATTTGGGCAGAAGTCATATTTAGACGTTCACATGAGAACCCACACAGGAGAGAAACCATTCAGTTGTTCAGTTTGTGGAAACCGATTCACCCAGAAGTCCAGTTTACACAGTCACATGACCTGTCACACTGGAGAAAAGCCCTTCAAATGTTCACTGTGTCACAAATGTTTTGGACACAGGAGTAACCTGAGGAGACACATGATGTCCCACAGAGGAGAAAAACCATTTACATGTTCACTGTGTCACAAAAGTTTTGGACATGGCAGTAACTTGAGGAGACACATGGCCACCCACACGGGACAAAAACCATTCAGATGTTCAGAGTGTAGCAAAGGTTTTGTAGAAAAGGCTACGCTCATGAGACACATGATGGTCCACACTGGAGACAGAACCATCAGCTGTGTGTCACAAACACTTCTGATGTCATGATTATCTGCACACACATATGAACATCCACACCAATGAATGAATGAGCGCTCAGCGCTGGCGGAGCGGGTAACACGCTTGCCTCACAATAGAAGACTCGTGTTCGATTCCCGGAGCGTACGGGCTCGGGGAATTGAACCTGTAAACTGTGGAGTTTCCAGGTTTCTTTCCTGGTGTCTGGGTGCGGTTCCTCCTGGTGCTCCAGTTTACTAACCTGACTAACATCCTGTGGTTGTGTTTGTCTACACTCACACAACCATCTCAGTACCATGAGGTTCAGCTTTACTTCCAAATGAAGGAGTCAATCAGTGTGGGTGGGCGGGGCTACCCTGTGCTGTTATGACGTAAAGCAGAAGTGACGTCAGTGTCGTCTTTAAACAAACAACAATGACAGTGTGTGTTAACTATGGACTTTATACTACGACATGTTCATTTATGAACAGATGACGACTGTGGAAAAGTTGAATAAATGATGTTTTCACTGTGACTGGGTTTGACAACACTTTGATCTATGTTTTGACTGATGGATAAAGAAATAAGACAAATGAACAAGACCATGGTTATTGTAAGACAGAACAGTTAGACCAACATTTGATGGATGAAGAATGAAATAAATCCATCCACTGCAACACAAGGACCATAAAATATTAATGAGTGAAACTATGGGGTGAACCTCACAAAAACAAAAAGTTTTTTATTCACAGACAGTGATTCACAAACAAGCTCATTGTGTTTTAAAAAAGTCATTCACAAGTTCTGCAGGTTGGACTAACTTGTGCCCCCCCGTCACGTGACTTTTGGCAGTAACTTTGCACCTTCCTGATTCACAGGATTTCGGATTTTTTTCCAAACACCAGTGCAAGTTGTCAGAACAGTTGTGTAGTTTACATGACTCAACAGCAGGTGGTGCTGTTGAGTCCATATAACACACATGCACCAGCGGACAGGACATGTTCTTATTGTTATGTTTATCTTATGTTCTGGACATGGCAGTGTAGGGACCACATCTACACACCCTGAAACTGTTAACCAGCTGGTTAGTTTGACATGTTATTGTCATGTCAATCTGAAGGTGACAGCGGTCCTTCACATTGTCCCAAAAAAAGATAAATCCAGCCTCCTTGATTCCATCATTTAGTTTTGATACTTTCTTAGCAGTATTTATAAAATGTCCAAACCAATATTATAATGTTTATAAAATGTCCAAACCAATATTATGTTTATAAAATGTCCATATAAATATTATGTTTATAAAATGTCCAAACCAATATTATGTTTATAAAATGTCCATATAAATATTATGTTTATAAAATGTCCAAACCAATATTATTATGTTTATAAAATGTCCAAACCAATATTATAATGTTTATAAAATGTCCAAACCAATATTTGAATCAGAAAATACATGACATTTAGGAAACAAAAGGTTACTGTATTTTCTGGACTATAAGGTGACACTTAAAAGACTTTAATTTACTACAAAACCACAGAGCGCCTTATATATGGATTAATTCTGGTTGTGCTCAGTGATTTGGAATTTTGACTTTATCTAATAATTTTGACTTGACTTATATATTTTAATATATGTAAATATTGTCATCAACGAAACTTCATCTTGTGACGATAACTAGAATTAAATATATAATGCAGTTATAGATGACTTAAGAAATAAAAAATTCCTAAAATGTCTCTTACTTTTTGTTGACGAAAACAAAATGAGACGTTATTTTAGCCCTGTACTTATTTATTTATTTATTGTTACTGTCTCTCAATGAATTGTTCAAATTGTGTCCCCACCAATGTCAACACCATTATTCCTCTCATGGACACAAGGAACCTAAGGATCACAAATTAAATCTGAAGCCAGGTGCACATGTAAAAGCTGATATATGTCTATAAATAACCTCTGGTCCAAACATTTAAATAAACCAAAACACATTTGTATAAATTCCAGTTTACAAGTCACCAATGATATAGTTCCTGTAGATAATGGTGTTTAAATGTACATATAATTAAGAGACATATCTTTCTATATCTAGGAATTCAGAGGTAACTCATAATTTACAGTCTTTTATTTTGTAGACGCTGTCATGAAGCCAAGAACGCACTCGGACCCGGAAGTGCGAAAGCGTAAATAACTTTAGGCGTTTCTATTAAAAGTCCTTTAATTGTTTTCTTGCATTGTGTTTGAGTCCAATCGAACCAACAGAACCTCTGTATCCGGATGAAGCAGACTAATTTAATTTAGTTTTATTCACATTATATGTCTGTTTTATTTGTGATCTATCTGTTAATAGCTTAGTGATGCTAATGTTAGCTTAGCCGCTAACAGAGCTGTCTGTGTGTGATGGAGGCAAACTGTTTCTGAGGGAATATTTGTTCAGAAAAGGTGAAACATGTCCCAAAAAGTTGAGATTCTGAGGTCAGTGGTGGAGCAGAGACTAACTTTAGCTGCTGAAGAGATATTTGGTTTGTTTGAAAGAACCATAGCAGAGTACGAGGAGGAACTGTGTCGAACTAAAGAAGAAAACCACAGACAAAGACAAATACTGGACTGTGTTTGGAATCCTACAGTCCTGATACACAAGACAGGTTTGGACATGTTTGTCTGTAGTTTAAACATGTTTGTCTCTAGTTTGGACATGTTTGTTTTTAGTTTAAATTAAAGTCTGAATGCAAGTGAAAGAGAATAAATATATATATATATATATATATATATATATATATATATATATATATATATATATATAATATAAAACTGTTCAACTCATAGACATTGTCAACGATAACAATAAGTGATTGTAGTTACTGATCATGTTTGCACTATTAGTATAATCTCCACAGTTGAACTATTATATTGTCTCATCAATAACATTTTACTCAATTAGGGAACTGTTTAAGCTACACATAATTTTTTGCACTGGTTCATTTTGCACTGATACACTAGTAATTATTATTGTACTTTCATGTTACTATTTCCATATATATATATATATATATATATATATATATATATATATATATATATATATATATATATATATTCTACAACAAAAATTATACGATATTTTGTGTTTACAAACAACTTAAGGAGGTTACCCGTTTAAATATAACAATTATAAGCATTAAACCGAAAAGAACTGAAAATTGGCAACAGTTCAGGTCTATGAACTCTTCATCAGACCAAAATACAAGAAAATAAACCAAAATAATGAATAAATCAAACTCTCCGACTGTAAAACTGTCGGTAAATGACTGTTTTGAAGGTTTTTTTTAAACCACTGTTTAAAGCCACTGTGAAAAGGACGAGCTCACATGTTAGAGGAAGAAAACATGGATGATTGTTTTTTGGTGAATTTTTTCATTTCTGTTGACTGTTTCTTTTTGTAAAGTGAAATTAAAAAGAAAATGAAAGGAAATGCTGCATAATTCAATTGTTAGTTTTGTGGTTCAAAACCAAAGTCAAATAAAACAGTGTTTTTTTATTTTTTAATTCTCATTCATAAACGCTAAATCCAAAATATACACAGAAAAAATGAATGAACGAATAATACATGGATTCACGAATCCAAACTGATTTAAGCTTCTTCTCTAATAGTTTTTAAACATTCATTTCTACGAGTACTGTTCTACAAAACAAATAATACAAATACATTTATCTGTTTAAATAATGAAAATAAACAAACTGGTCACAAAACAACCAGTTGATGCACATCAATAAAAAAAAAAAAAGTGAATATGAAATAAACACACCCTTTAACCTCATGTCTGTATCCTGTTAAAAACTAATTCTTTATATTTAGTTTTAAATGTCATTATGTTTGGACATTGTTTTAGGTCCTCATCCACACAAAAATAAATGATTAGATAAAACGTTTAAATGATTAGATAAAAAAGTAAAAATCTTAGATAAAAAGTTAAAATTATCAGATAAAAAGTCCAAATGATGAGTTTTTTTGAACTCTAACAATAGTAGTGTCAGTTTTGTCACCAAACTCTAAGTGTAACAGAAGAGTCTAACAGTATTTGCTTGATATTCTCCAGACGTCCAGCAGCTGTCGGTGGTTAAAGCAGATGTTCCTCCTGAGCAGCAGGAGTGGAATCCCACTGTGGACCAGGAGGAACCAGAAGCAGAACCCCCACACATTAAAGAGGAACAGGAGGAACTGTGGACCAGCCAGGAAGTTAATATCACCAAGTTTCCATCCACTCCTGTCCCTGTGAAGAGTGAAGATGATGATGATGATGATGATGAGGAGAAAGTCAAGTCCTCACAGCTGAATCAAAGCCAAACTGAGGAGAACAAAGAGGAAGCAAATAAAGTGGACTGTGGAGGATCAGAAGCATCCAGCAGCTTCCATCCACATAGACATTTACAAAGAAAAAGTGATGAGCAGAATGAAGACTGTGAGGAAACTGAGGACAGCGATGAAGACCAGACCCTGAAGCACAAACCTGAGTCAAAGCTTCCAACAAACAGCTCAACTGAACACATGGAAACAGAAAGTGATGGAGACGACGGTGGAGGATCAGAAGCAGACATTAACCTGGTCCACATGGAGAGTGGAAAGAGAAGAAGCTTTGACAGTAAGAGTTTACTGGACCAACACATGGACACTCACACAGGACACAAACTGGATGATTCTGACCAAGGTCAACAAACATTTGCTCGGACGCACGAAACACACTCACCCACACACACCATGATGAAGATGATGATGATGAAGAAAAGCACTGACCTCACTACAAGTGATGTGGGATGTCAAAAGAAACTGTACCACTGCTCTGTGTGCTGGAAAACATTCTGCCAGAAGTCACTTTTAAAAATTCACATGAGAATTCACACAGGAGAGAAACCGTTCAGTTGTTCAGTTTGTGAAAACAGATTCAAACATCGGTCAAGTTTACACTATCACATGACCACCCACACAGGAGAAAAACCATTCACATGTCCAATGTGTCCCAAATGTTTTGGAGATAAAAGTGAGGTCAGGCGACACATGAGAGTTCACACAGGAGAGAGACCGTTCTGTTGTTCAGTTTGTGAGAAAACTTTTACGAACAAGTCAAACTTAACTGCTCACATGAAGGTCCACACAGGAGAGAAACCATTCAGCTGTTCAGAATGTGACAAAAAGTTTACTTGGAAGATAGATCTTGAGCGTCACATGAGGGTCCACACTGGCGAGAAACCATTTACTTGTTCATTGTGTGGTAAAAAACTGACTTGGAAGATTGATCTGGAGCGTCACATGAGACTCCACACTGGAGAGAAACCATTTAACTGTTCAGAATGTGGGAAAAAATTCACTCAGAAGACAAGTGTGGAACGTCACATGAAGCTCCACACTGGAGAGAAACCATTTAACTGTTCAGAATGTGGTAAATGTTTTAGTCAGAAGGCGGCTTTGGAGTGTCACATGAGGTTTCACACAGGGGAGAGACCTTATGGTTGTACAGTTTGTCAGAAACGCTTCAAACGGAAACTTTATCTTCAGACACATATGAAATTTCACTCAAAAGAATTGACAGAAACTTTCACAGGAGAACAGTATACAGAGACAAAAGAAAATGAATAATGATACAGGACTGTTTTACAGCAGGGGTGTCAAACATGCGGCCTGGGGGCCAAATGCAGCCCCTGGGATGAAGATCATAATAAATGTTTAAATATTAAATGACTACAGATTTTCTTGTCTTTTTTTCTTTTTCTATAAATAATTACGTATGTCAATTTTTGTTTTTGTTTTACTGTAAAAATAATATTAAATGATGAAAACTTTGACATTTTCAAACTCTCCTGAAACAATAAAATGTAAAAAAGCTGAACAAATGTAAACAACCTGAAATGTCTAAAGAAAATAATTTTTCTGTTTCTGATTCATAATCAAGCACGTGAACTGAGGCAGAATATTGGTCAAATAAAAATTTACCTGATTTTACTGATAAAATGTAACTATATATACAGTATATATATATATATATATATATGTGTGTGTGTGTGTGTGTGTGTACCTCATCAGTGATGTGCGGGTCGGTTGATGTACAAGAGACCCTCAACCAACCACTTTTTTAACTATCCCGGATTGCAATGACATATATTTGAAAAGAACGGACCCGACCCGCTTCTCGACCCAGTGTAACCCAAATGTAATCAATAGTCTTTCGGAACATCATATGACCTTTGACCTTACTCGCATACCTGCATTTATTTCCGTGTTAAAATCTGATGTCATTGGGGTCGAGAACCTGTAACACCCAAAGAGACATTTGAACCTGGTTTCCATGGAAACAAAAACACTGGGAGCTGCTCATCATCTTTAAAAACCTCAGTGAATGTGTCCCAAACCTTAGTGTTTTTGTTTGTATGTTTCTGTAGCTTCCACTCTCCTAACTCTCCTTCCATACTGTAGATACTGACCACGGTGAACGACACCTTCACAGACATTCAGTTAATGACATGTATTTACCAGGTTTATCTCAAACGACCCGACCGACCACAACCTGAATATCATTAAATATATTTTTTAATGACCTGTAACTGCAGATGACTGCGGGCAACCGCTCACTTTGAGTCAGCCTGCACATCACTGATATATATGTATATATATATATATACATGAAAAAAAAAAGTTCCTCTCGCCCCACCTGGGCGGTGTCTCCTTCAGACTCAGGTCCTCTACCAGAGGCCTGGGAGCCTGAGGGTTCTGTGCAGGATCTTAGCTGTTCCTAACAATGTTCTCTTTTGGACACAGATCTCTGATGTTGTTCCTGGTATCTGCTGGAGACATTGTCCCAGCTTGGGGGTCACTGCCCCTAGTGCCCCCATCACTACTGGTACCACTGTTGCCTTCACACTCCACATTTTCTCTAACTCCTCTTTCAGCCCTTGGTATTTCTCTTCTCTTCTCATGTTCTTTCTTTCTCATGTTGCTATCACTGGGGACTGCTACATCTATCACCACCACTGTCTTCTCATGTTTATCCACCACCACTATGTCAGGCTGATTGGCCATCACCATCTTGTCAGTCTGGATCTGGAAGTCCCACAGGATCTGGGTCTGTTTGTTCTCTGTCACCTTTGGGGGGTTCTCCCATCTTGACCCTGGGACCTCCAGTCCATACTCTTTACAGATGTTCCTGTACAGTATGCCCGCTACCTGTAGTGTTGCGCGGGCTACCCACTGGCCAGCAGATATCCACGGGTGACCCGCGAGTCGGGCGGGATGGGTCGCAGTATTAATACATATTGCGGATGCGGGTGGGGCGGGTGAGGGACGATCAATACCCGCTGAGGTGTGTGTGTGTGTGTGTGTGTGTGTGTGCTCGGCTCACACATGTGCAAGCCCGTCACTTCCTGTTTTGAATGCTTTTTTATCCCAACTTTTTGTTATTTGTTATTAGCGCCAAATCTCCCTGAACACTCAGAGATAAGAGTGAAAATGTGGGACTTGATCAGGGAGAAGATTAAAACAGGCGATGCGAAGGTTGTACGGAAACGTTGTATGTGTTGGCTTTATAGAGTGATGATGTGGGTGGAGTCTATTTTATGTGCTGGAGTGCATATTGAGACGTTAGAAATGAGGCAAAAATTATGCTTCATGACTTTTAACATTAGAAGCACAAGGTAAAGATGCTGCGAATGTACTATGTGAAGTTAGAGACAAATTTAAGCTCGCGGGTTGATAGCGGGCGGGTTGGGTTTATCCATACGTGACATCATGCGGGTTGGGCGGGGCGGGCCTAGCCACGTCTTGGGTTTGGGCGGGGCGGATTTCTGTAAAACCCCCTAACCGCGCATCACTAGTGCCTGGTTATGTCTCTCCATGTATGTCTTACCTGCCACCATCTTACACCCTGCTGTGATTTGCTGGACTGTCTCAGGGGCTTCTCTACACAGCCTACACCTGGGGTCCTGTCTGGTGTGGTAGACCCCGGCCTCTATTGCTCTGGTGTTCAGGGCTTGTTCTTGTGCAGCCATGAGTAGTGCCTCTGTGCTGTCCTTTAGTCCAGCCTTTTCCAGCCACTGGTATGTCTTTTCCATATCAGACAATTCCTCAATTTGTCGATGGTACACGCCATGCAAGGGTTTGTCCTTCCATGATAGCCCCTCTGGTTCCTCGACTTTACTGGGCTTTTGTTGCCTGAGGCATTCACTTAGCAGTTGGCCATTGGGGTCATTTTCTTGATGTATTCCTGAAGGTTCACCGTTTCCTCCTGGACAGTAGTTCTGACACTTACTAGTCCTCGGCCCCCTTCCTTTCGCTTAGTGTACAGCCTCAGGACACTGGACTTGGGGTGAAACCCTCCATGCATGGTAAGGAGCTTCCTTGTCTTGATATCAGTGGCTTGTATCTCTTCCAGTGGCCAGGATATTATCCCAGCTGGGTATCTGATTACTGGCAGGGCATAGGTGTTAATGGCCTGGATCTTATTTTTGCCATTCAGCTGACTTTTCAGGACCTGTCTTACCCTCTGTAGGTATTTGGCTGTGGCTGACTTCCCAGCTGCCTCCTCATGATTACCATTTGTCTGTGGGATCCCCAAGTATTTGTAACTTTCCTGCACATCTGTGATATTCCCTTCAGGTAGGTCAACCCCTTCAGTTGTGATCACCTTTCCTCTTCTAGATATCATCCGCCCACATTTATCTAGTCCCAATGACATCCCAATGTCTTTGCTGTAGATCCGGGTGAGGTGAATTAGGGAATCAATGTCACGCTCATTCTTGGCATACAGCTTGATGTCATCCATGTAGAGGAGGTGGTTGATGGATGTTCCACTTCGGAACTGGTATCCAAAGCCACTCTTTGAGATGATCTGGCTGAGGGGGTTTAGGTCTATGCAGAACAGCAGGGGGGACAGAGCATCTCCTTGGTAAATGCTGCATCTGATGCTCACTTGTGCAATTGGCTTTGAGTTGGCCTCCAGAGTTGTCTTCCACAGCCTCATTGAGTTCTGGATGAACTCTCTTAGTGTCCTGTTGATGTTATACAGTTTTAAACATTCCAGTATCCATGTATGTGGCATTGAGTCATAGGCTTTCTTGTAGTCAATCCAGGCAGTGCACAGGTTGGTGTTCCTCGTCTTGCAATCTCGGGCAATTGCCCTGTCAACCAGTAGCTGGTGTTTGGCTCCCCTGGTGTTGTTGCCTATTCCTTTCTGTGCTCTGCTCATGTATTGCTCCATGTCTCTACTCATCTTAGTCGCTATGATGCCTGATAGAAGCTTCCATGTGGTGCTGAGGCAGGTTATAGGCCGGTAGTTAGATGGTATTGTTCCCTTCTGGGGGTCCTTCATTATGAGGACTGTCCGGCCCTGGGTTAGCCACTCTGGGTGGTTTCCGAATATCAGCAGCTGGTTCATCTGTGCTGCTAGGCGTTCATGGAGTGCTGTCTTAGTGGTCTACACCACTGACTTTGGTGCGGAAGGTTGCCGGTTCGAATCCCAGGTGTGCCCTTAGGCAAGGCACTTTACGCTATACATGCCTATACCTCGCGATGAGCGATACAATAAATAGAGTCATACCAGCTCGGACGGCGCCCGGGACAACAAGGTCTGCGTTAGGGGTTGAAGAACCAGGACACCCTGATGTTAAATTGGCTACTGGAACAAGACATTCATGGAGCAGGACATGTGTATATATATATGGGTCATTCCATGCTAATGTGTACATTTTTTAGTGCCGACAGTTGATAGACGTACAGCCTTAATTATGATAGATATGGACAAAACTTTTATTGAGTCCTATTTCTCTCATAGTCCTGACATAAATATAATAAATTTGGAAAGATAGTCCAATAAATGACGGAATTAGAAAAAAATCATTTCCAGGTTGATGGACGGAAAGGTAGGTACAATTTCATTTTTTTAGTCATGCTTGATTGTGTATTGAATAAACAACCTATTCCTTTGAAAATATTCGTGTTTTTATTTTTTATCCTGAAGTTATAATTAAAAATAATGTTCTGGAGAAAACTGTAGTGTTTTTGTACTAGTTTCTGTGGTTTGAGATAAGAAATAATATCAAGTAACAGACGTCAGTCATTCCGTCCAGAAAAATGACGGGCGTTACACAGCCTGCTACTGACGAACTTACATTGTGAAATACACACTAAATACGTAGGAATTATTCTAGTTAGTATATTGACACGATAAGGGCAGATAAATCAGTATTAATCAAAGGTCTTGGCTGTAAATCGAACTCGAAGTCAACCACTGCATTTTCCGTCCATCCACTGACGTCCGTGACAAGAGTGGGAAAACCCAATTTGTTGTGCCCCAGAAGTGATGACGTTTATAGAGCATTCTGGGTATTTCCAACCAGCACACTACGTCAGTGATCTGTGTGGAGAAGCCAGCAACATGACGAGGAGAGCTGAATATTCCAGCTCCGTCCAGGTTAATAACGTCCGTTACTACATGACGTCCAATCATTATAAATGAAGGATACGAGGTGATTTAGTGAATGAATAAGTCAGGATTCCTCTGGTATAAAGCATATGATTGTTGGATTCACGTAGACACGATGCCAGCTCCATTTCTACAGCGACGATGTTTTTGTTTTCAAAATGCCGCTGTTTTGGACAGAAAATCTATGATCGGACGTCAGAATAAGACGGAAATTTTCTGTACGCTCATCATTCTATTAAAATATGATTGTATGTCTGTTAATATGTAAAATTCCTTCAGTTAATTAATTCAAAGTGTTAAAAAACTGTACAAATTTCATCTACACGCAATGTTAATGAGATTTAAAGTGATTTGACATCGTTTTTCGTAACCATGGTAACGGACGTCACTGAAAGACGGAGTGTAAAACACACCCCTACTAATTATGAAATATTTGAGAAAAATAGCCTAATTTTCTGCCCCCTATATGCCAATAATAATCTAGGACATGTAGGAATTATATTTAGGGAGGACTTCCTGTATGATTCTTGGAAATTTCAATTCAAGTTGAAAAAATATGAACAAAAACAAAAGATATTTCTGGTAATCGAACAAAATAATATTTATTTTCCCCTCCCACCCATGCCATGTAATGGACAGTCTAATGGACAATTTTTATGAACTGTTGAAGTTTTTTAATGTTTTTATAAAAGTTTTAATCTTAATTCAATATTTTCCGTCCAAGGTGATGTCCGTTACATTACTCACTTCATGCATTTACTTGTCTATTTTTCAGACTTTGTTGAAAATTTTTAAGTTTTTAAGTGTTGAAATTAAAGTTTCAAAGTTTATTTTTGATAATAACTCTTATCTTGGCTTGTTCACTTCATTTTACTAGAATAAGGAAAATAATATGTGTGTGTATGCTTATAACCGCGTGGTGATTTTCTACATTTTTATTGACAAAGTCAATATGGAAGTATTTTTTTCTTTTTATTATCTAGAATCTTTGTTTCTAAAGCTTTTTAGAAGTGTTTCTGTTCAAAATGATGGTGAAAAAGTTCCTAAAATTCCTCTGGAATTCCGTCCAAATGATGTCCGTTACAATACTATTTGGTAATTCAAAATTTTGAGGTTGGTTATTCAAAAGTTATCTTTTCAGATATATATTCTGAAACTTTAATAATTTGTTTACAATGAGAGGAAAAAAAGATTCCTGAAAAAAAGAATTAATTTTTTTATTAAAATGTACACATTAGCATGGAATGACCCATATATATATATATATATATATATATATATATATATATGACCAACTGCTAAGTCAGACATGTCCAAACCATTCCCAAAGGGCCGGTGTGGCTGCAGGTCTTTGTTCCAACCAAGCAGCAGCACACCAGACTGGACTCAATTAATCAACTGATCTCAGTCTTCGGAGAGTTGATTGGTCAAACTGTTTACTCTTGGTTGGTTGGAACAAAAACCTGCAGCCACACCGGCCCTTTGTGGAATAGTTTGGACATGCCTGTGCTAAGTGAATGCCTCAGGCAACAAAAGCCCAGTAAGGTCGAGGAACCAGAGGGGCTATCATGGAAGGACAAACCCTTGCATGGCGTGTACCATCGACAAATTGAGGAAGTGGCTGATATGGAAAAGACATACCAGTGGCTGGAAAAGGCTGGACTAAAGGACAGCACAGAGGCACTACTCATGGCTGCACAAGAACAAGCCCTGAACACCAGAGCAATAGAGGCCGGGGTCTATCACATCAGACAGGACCCCAGGTGTAGGCTGTGTAGAGAAGCCCCTGAAACAGTCCAGCACATCACAGCAGGGTGTAAGATGGTGGCAGGTAAGACATACATGGAGAGGCATAACCAGGTAGAGGACATACTGTACAGGAACATCTGTAAAGAGTATGGACTGGAGGTCAAGGGTCAAGATGGGAGAACCCCCCAAAGGTGACAGAGAACAAACAGGCCAAGATCCTGTGGGACTTCCAGATCCAGACTGACAAGATGGTGATGGCCAATCAGCCTGACATAGTGGTGGTGGATAAACATGAGAAGACAGTGGTGGTGATAGATGTAGCAGTCCCCAGTGATAGCAACATGAGAAAGAAAGAACATGAGAAGAGAAGAGAAATACCAAGGGCTGAAAGAGGAGTTAGAGAAAATGTGGAGTGTGAAGGCAACAGTGGTACCAGTAGTGATGGGGGCACTAGGGGCAGTGACCCCCAAGCTGGGACAATGTCTCCAGCAGATACCAGGAACAACATCAGAGATCTGTGTCCAAAAGAGAACATTGTTAGGAACAGCTAAGATCCTGCACAGAACCCTCAGGCTCCCAGGCCTGAGGGTTCTGGAGGACCCGAGCCTGAAGGAGACACCGCCCAGGTGGGGCGAGAGGAACATTTTTTTTTTTTAATTTCACAATAACTCACTTTTAAAGGATTCAAACTTTTCAGATTTTCCTGCTTAAATATATATATAAACTTCTACTGCAGTACAGAATGTGTGTACTTTTACAAACGACTGCTAAATATAAACTTCAGTGAATTATTAGCATTATTCAATTCCTGCCTTAGCAATGTAACAGTCATTAACAGTGTCATTACACCTCTACCGTCTGTGTGTCCCCTCTACTGTCTGTGTCCCCTCTACTGTCTGTGTGGTGTGTCCCCTCCACTGTCCGTGTGGTGTGTCCCCTCCACTGTCCGTGTGGTGTGTCCTCTCTACTGTCCGTGTGGTGTGTCCTCTCTACTGTCCGTGTGGTGTGTCCCCTCCACTGTCTGTGTGGTGTGTCCCCTCCACTGTCCGTGTGGTGTGTCCCCTCCACTGTCCGTGTGGTGTGTCCCCTCCACTGTCCGTGTGGTGTGTCCCCTCCACTGTCCGTGTGGTGTGTCCCCTCCACTGTCCGTGTGGTGTGTCCCCTCCACTGTCCGTGTGGTGTGTCCCCTCCACTGTCCGTGTGGTGTGTCCCCTCTACTGTCTGTGTGGTGTGTCCCCTCCACTAAATGTATATACCATCATTCATAGGAACCAGACACTCAGTAAAAGTCTGTCCACTACACGTCACCAGGACATTGGCCCCACCCACCTGGGGTTAAGCCCCTTCCCCATTGCAGCCAATCAGAAGTAGCATCAGCATTAGCATCTACAAGAGAAGAGATGTCACATTCCTTTATTAGTCCCACTTGGGGAAATTCCAGGTTACAGCAACAAAAATTATATATATATATATATATATATATATATATATGTGTGTGTGGGGGGGTGACATACAGTAGGTCCAGTGTTTTATTGGTCCTAGGCACACATGTGACTACTGGATGAAGTTGGACAGAGTGGAGGACAGAGTGGAGGACAGAGTGGAGGACAGAGTGGAGGACAGAGTGGCGTGATTGAAGTCGCCAGAGATCAATAAGAGGGCCTGAGGGTTTTGAGACACGTTTTCAAAACAAGTGACGTCACCAAACCTAGCTGGATGTTACTCTGGGATGGTAAACACACACAGAGCCAGAGGGGAGGGGGGAGTGTTCCTTCACACATTCTGAGCCAATCACAGACGCCTCATCAGCGCGTCATGGACATGTATGAGGAAGTAGAAGTAAACTGTGTTGTTCCACCTCCAGTCATTTTTCTACCGTGAAAAAAACAACTGGAAACAAAACAATCTGAACGTTTTTATAAATAGAACCAACACACAATGAATTCAATAACAATGAAGAACAACAATATTAATAAATAAGCATAGAATGAGTCCTTTAATAAAGTTAATATTAATAAATAAGCATAGAATGAGTCCTTTAATAAAGTTAATATTAATAAATAACCATAGAATGAGTCCTTTAATAAAGTTAATATTAATAAATAACCATAGAATGAGTCCTTTAATAAAGTTAATATTAATAAATAACCATAGAATGAGTCCTTTAATAAAGTTAATATTAATAAATAACCATAGAATGAGTCCTTTAATAAAGTTAATATTAATAAATAGGGGTGTGACGAGATCAAGTAAGATGTAATTTGGCGAGATTTATCATCGCGTTAAAATTCTGTCTTGCGAGATTTGTTATCCAGCCAGCAGCCAGAATGAGTGGGAAAACACAGGTTTTAGTAAGGGATAATGTATTGCCCACACGAGACTATCGAAAAACATTTCCCTTCTGTGCAGAACAATACTGTGTTGTTCCGCACAGAAGGGAAATATTTTTCGATAGCCACACATGGGCAATACATTATCCCACTTATTCTACAGGTTATTACTGCTTAGTTTGAGAATAACAGACCATTGAATATTTACTTTCAAAGTGGCCAAACTACCTGACAGGTCATTGAAAAACATTGGCCCGCAGAACACTGGGAATGTCCATTCAAAGTGAACGGGAGCTGTTGTAAACTACCTTGTCATGTGTCTCATGGGTAAGTGATCATTTCTGGAAAGAAAGGTCTCCTGCATGTGTTTGTTTGGTACAGAAGAGACATAGTTGCGGTTACAGATTTTCCAGAACGTCTTCTATGTGTACGAGGCAACAGGGGCAGTGTGTGTTTTTGTGAATTTAAAGGCTGAGGGTCTGTAACTGACGACATAACGTGCCATGATGCATCACTTTTTCATCTACATGTGGGTGTGGTGCTGCACCAACAGCTTTAAACTGGCTCCCAATGTTGATGGTTTGCTTGGAGGCTCCCACTCTACCACTGGACACTGGATTTGCAAGAGGGTAAACAAGTTGTTCCTCAGTTTGTTTTTGGCACAGAATGCACAACTCCCATTTTCTTGAATGAGCCATCTCATAAAAGCAGAATTCAAGCAGCCCATGCCCTGCTTTTTGAACTCCAACTGGAAAGATGATATGATAGCTTGGTCTTTTCCTTTTTGTAAGCATATCAAACTTCAGTATGTTATATAAAATTAAGTCACCTATGCATTCCACCCTGCTGCCAGATTTCACTGGTGCTCGCAAAATGACTATTGTTAATACTAACTACTGTTTATTTGCTGCTAGCTTTTGATCATGTTTTACAATTTTCCACACATTCTTTGTCTGAGTTCATTAAAAAAACACAGTATCCATTCAAATGTGTTCATTGTTATTTTCTTCTCTTCAAAATACAATTACTGGCACAGACATCATCATCAGATGTCATCAAATGAAGGGAGGTGTGTCTGCTACGTTGCTTTCTTGTGGCAGCACATGGTGTAAGTCTAATATAGCCTTATTTTTCTAAAATCATTTTGTTATATAATGGATGAAAGCAGCAGAATAATTAAGAAGAACAACAATAGCAAAAGGGGACTAGAGGGTGTGCTCCAACAATGGTGGGATCACTCAGCCTCCCCGGTAAGGTCTACTCCAGGGTGTTGGAAAGGAGGATACGATCAGTGGTCGAACCTCAGATCGAGGAGGACCAATGTGGTTTTGGTCCTGGACATGGAACAGTGGACCAGCTCTTTACCCTCGCTGGGGTGGTGGAGGAGATGTGGGTTTTTGTCCAACCAGTCCACGTGTGTTTTGTGGATTTGGAAACAGCTTACGACTGTGTCCCCAGAGGTACCCTGTGGGGGGTCCTCCAGGAGTATGGGGTGGATGGTCTCCTATTGGGGGACATTCAGGGTCTGTACCGAAGGAGCGAGAGCTTGGTCCGCATAGCCGGTAGTAAGTCAGACCATTTCCTGGTGAGGGTTGGACTCCACCAGTGCTGCCCTTTGTCACAGGTTCTGTTCATAACTTATGGACAGAAATTCTAGGTGCAGCCGGGTGGGGGAGGGGTTGAGTTTGGTGGTGGGAGGATCTCGTCTCTGCTTTTTGCGGACGATGCGGTCTTCTTTGCTCCACCGAGCAGTGGCCTCCAGTTCTCTTTTTAATTATGTAAATGAGCTGTACAAATACATATGTCCCCATACTGGAGCGGTTCACAACCGAATGTGAAGCAGCTGGGATGAAGATCAGCACCTCTCACCTTTTTTACAATTGTATTTTTAGTAAATATATCATCCACTGGAGAAAAATGTTAACAGTTGGAAATGATACCTCTGGATCCTCTGAACTTTTTAGGTATGTTAATTGAGCCATCAAACTATCTCTGCCACATCATAGAGACCAAAAAAACATCATGATGCTTTTAGAATGAGAATTATGTAAAAAATTATCTGTTTCAGTTTGTGGTTTTTAAAAACTTCACTATAGAAAAAAGACATTTCAGGCCAAAATGTCTGTTACCATGATAATGTGTTAAAGTTAGCTCAATTAACATACCTAAAACAGTTCAGAGGCTCCATAGGTATCATTTCCAACTGTTAACATTTTTTGCCAGTGGACCATATATTTACTAAAAATACAATTCTAAAAAACCAAAGTTTTATCCTCCGAAAATCACATTTTCAGATAAAACTATGTGCTCAGATGGTTTAATTTTTCCACCTCTTCTGAAATGATGCAGTATGTCCTAAAGTTCATCTGTACTAATGTCGGTGCTTGAATCATTTCTGTAATGATCAAAAGAATAACCTCCACAATTCATGGGCAGTTAAACATCATCTCATCTGGTGTGGGTCTTCATGTGCAGCTGAACATGATATTTACGTGCAAAGCTTTTCTGACAAACCTCACAACCATATGGTTTCTCTCCCGTATGAACCATCATGTGTCGTTTCAAATCTGTAGTCTGAGTAAACCTTTGACTACATTCTGTGCAACCATGTGGTCTCTCTCCAGTGTGAAGCCTCATTATGTGCAGTTCAACATTTTGTCTTCGAGAAAATGTTTTCCAGCATACAGAGCAGTGGTAAAGTTTCTGTTCAGATTCTTTATCCTTTTGACGTCTGGCTGGCGTCGCAGTAGCATTTTCACTTTGGCGCTGCTGAGCTCTTTTCTCAGTTTTTTCCTCTCGCTGCTGGGCTCTTTTAGTTTGTCTTTTCACTCGCATGGCAGCAGCATTCTGTGCTTGGCGATGAGCTCTTTCTGCTGACGTTTCATTTTGTCTTCTCACTCGCATCGCTGCAGCATTTTTTGCTCGGCGGCGCTCTCGTTCTGGTGAAGACTCAGCTGCACGATGGGATCTTTTTCTTCTTGCCGCATCTTTAAGATGTTTTCCACTAAGACGACTTTTTCTACGAGCAGGCATCTAAAAATACACAAAATTATTAACAGTAGAAAGATAAAAAACCTTCTGTTGCGTCATCAAATATTAAAAATATAGAAAACTCAGTTCAAAGGAAATAAAATTAAAGCTTCAGCTGCAGTTTAGTGTTTGAGCAGCGAACCCACGACGGATGTGTTAACAGTCGACACATGACATTTCCTGTAATTATTAGGACTTTTTATTTATTTATTTCTGTGTATGTATATATATATATATATATATATATATATATATATATATATATATATATATATATATATGTACACTCAACAAAAATATAAACGCAACAATTTTGTTTTTGCTCCCATTTTTCATGAGATGGACTCAAAGATGTAAAATTCATTCCAGATCCACAATATTACCATTTCTCTCAAACATTGTTCACAAATCTGTCTAAATGTGTGATATTGAGCACTTGTGCTTCGCTGAGATTATCCATCCCACCTCACAGGTGTGCCACATCAAGATGCTGATCTGACATCATGATTAGTGCACAGGTGTGCCTTATACTGCCCACAATAAAAGGCCACTCTGAAATGTGCATTTTTTTTTCTTTATTGGGGGTCTGGGGACTCAGAACCAGTCAGTATCTGGTGTGACCACCATTTGCCTCATGCAGTGCAACACATCTTCTTCACATAGAGTTTATCAGATTGTCAATTGTGTCCTGTGGAATGTTGGTCCACTCCTCTTCAATGGCTGTGCCAAGTTGCTGGATATTAGTGGGAACTGGTACACGCTGTCGAATATGCCGGTCAAGCACATCCCAAACATGCTCAATGGGTGACATGTCCGGTGAGTATGCTGGCCATGCAAGAACTGGGACATTTTCAGCTTCCAAGAATTGTGTACAGATCCTTACAACATGGGGCCGTGCGTTATCTTACTGAAACATGAGGTGATGTTCATGGATGTATGGCACAACAATGGGCCTCAGGATCTCATCACGGTATCTCTGTGCATTCAAAATGCCATCCATAAAATGCACCTGTGTTCTTGGTCCATAACAGATGCCTGCCCATACCATAACCCCACCACCACCATGGGCCACTCCATCCACAACATTGACATCAGCAAAGCGCTCACCCACACGACGCCACACACGCTGTCTGTCATCTGCCCTGAACAATGTAAACCCACATTCATCCGTGAAGAGAACACCTCTCCAACGTGCCAGACGCCATCGAATGTGAGCATTTGCCCACTCAAGTCTGTTACGGCGACGATCTGGAGTCAGGTTAAGACCCCGATGAGGACGACGAGCATGCAGTTGAGCTTCCCTGAGACGGTTTCTGACAGTTTGTGCAGAAATTGTTTGGTTATGCAAACCAATTGTTTCAGCAGCTGTCTGAGTGGCTGGTCTCAGACCATCTTGGAGGTGAACCTGCTGGATGTGGAGGTCCTGGGCTGGTGTGGTCACACGTGGTCTGCGGTTGTGAGGCCGGTTGGATGTACCGCCATATTCCCTGAAACGCCTTTGGAGACGGCTTATGGTGGAGAAATGAACATTCAATGCACGAGCAACAGATGTGGTTGACATTCCTGCTGTCACCATGACAACTGCACGCTCCCTCAATGCTTGTGACATCTGTGGCATTTTACTGTGAGACAAAACTGCACATTTCAGAGTGGCCTTTTATTGTGGGCAGTATAAGGCACACCTGTGCACTAATCATGATGTCAGATTAGCATCTTGATGTGGCACACCTGTGAGGTGGGATGGATTATCTCAGCAAAGCACAAGTGCTCACTATCACACATTTAGACAGATTTGTGAACAATGTTTGAGAGAAATGGTAATATTGTGGATCTGGAATGAATTTTAGATCTTTAAGTCCATCTGGTGAAAAATGGGAGCAAAAACAAGTGTTGCGTTTATATTTTTGTTGAGTGTATAAATTATTTTCTAATTTAATTTTTTACTTATCCAATTATACATTTTTATTTATTTGTACTTTTGTTTATTTATTCATTTTTATATTTTTATTTTATTTATTACTAACCCTAACTGACCTTAACTAACCCATGATTTCTGGTTAATGACACAATCACTGTGTGAAGGAGGGAAAAAAAAACAAGTCTAATTTTCTTCAGTTTTTTCTGATTTCATTGAAACAAACTTAAAATTTTTGTTCCGGATCAAACTTTAAATTTATTAAATATACTTGAAATTCACTGAAAGATGTAAAACAATAAACATAATAGATATAGATAAACAACCTAGAAAAGAGAGTCAGAGTCAGTGTTAGTGTTACAGTGTCAGTCAGTGTTACAGTGTTAGAGTCAGTGTCAGAGTCAGTGTTACAGTGTCAGAGTCAGTGTCAGTGTTAGAGTCAGTGTCAGAGTCAGTGTTAGTGTTAGAGTCAGTGTTAGTGTTACAGTGTCAGAGTCAGTGTCAGTGTTAGAGTCAGTGTCAGAGTCAGTGTTAGTGTTACAGTGTCAGAGTCAGTGTTAGTGTTACAGTGTCAGAGTCAGTGTCAGTGTTAGAGTCAGTGTCAGAGTCAGTGTTAGTGTTACAGTGTCAGTCAGTGTTACAGTGTTAGAGTCAGAGTCAGTGTTAGTGTTACAGTGTCAGAGTCAGTGTCAGTGTTAAAGTCAGTGTCAGAGTGTTACAACATCCCCTCACCACCAGGGGTGTGTGTGTTTCTGTGTTTCCTGGTGTCATTCACAGACCATCTGTGGGCGGGGTTTATTCTTTGGACTCGTCATCAGTGGATGCGCTGCACCTGGTGTCAGCTCATCTATTGGCTGACCCTGTAAAAGCCCGCCTCCTAGATACTGAGGGGGCGGCCTTGGACGGTTGGCTGCTCCACCCCCACTGGCACTGCTCTACAGAACCATCTCAACTCACACAACTATTAACATTTATTTACACATTTGTCTGTTATCCCTTTGTCAAATAAATATGCACGTCTACCCACAATCCACTGCTGTCTGTTTCTGTTGCCGTAACAAGACTTAGAGTTAATTAAACTGAACTGGTCTGTAGTAAAGATGGGGTGCTTTTTTAATGACAGGATTCATCCATTTTAAAAATAGTAAAATGCCAAAGCACTCGTCTTCTATTAATTTAAAATGACTTTTATTTTATTTTATGGACAAACGAGAACTCAAATAATTTGACATGTTTCAGCTACAAGCCTTGTTGAGGAAGTGAACAGTCATTTAACAAACTGTCATCAGCAGAGGTGGTCAAAGTACTCACATTCTGTACTACAGTACAAGTACAACTACTGGTGTGAAAAAATACTTTGGTAAAAGTACAAGTACTGATTCAACTGTTTTACTAAATAAACCTTGAACCTTGAACCTTGAACCTTGAACCTACTGGAATAAAAGTTAAAAAGTACATCTACTGAACTGTAATGTAGTAAAAAGTAAAACTGTATTTTTTGTTGTAAATGAAACAATATTTACTGAACTATTGTGTACTATTTACACAAAATATCCAAAAAGTATGTGAAAATAAAACCTTTAATAGTCAGTTTGTAGATCATGTGTTTACTCAGGTCACAGTACTGAGGTATTTAGGAAAAAAAGGCAGAAATATAAGAGCTTAAAAACCCTGAATTATGAGATAATATTCATATAATTATAATATATAAGTTTTTCTCCTCCACTTATATTTCTACTGTCACATCTGTTTAGTTTGAAAAAGTAATGAGTCTATTCTGAGAATGTAAAAAGTATAAAGTACAAATATTTCTATAAATGTAAATAGTATAAAGTACAAATATTTATATGAAAGTAAATAGTATAAAGAACAAATATTTCTATAAAAGTAAAGAGTATAAAGTACAAATATTTCTATAAATGTAAAAAGTATAAAGTACAAATATTTCTATAAATGTAAAAAGTATAAAGTACAAATATTTCTATATATGTAAATAGTATAAAGTACAAATATTTCTATAAATGTAAAGAGTATAAAGTACAAATATTTCTATAAATGTAAATAGTATAAAGTACAAATATTTCTATAAATGTAAAGAGTATAAAGTACAAATATTTCTATATATGTAAAG
Organism: Siphamia tubifer; assembly: GCA_020466265.1. Taxonomy (NCBI): domain Eukaryota; kingdom Metazoa; phylum Chordata; class Actinopteri; order Kurtiformes; family Apogonidae; genus Siphamia; species Siphamia tubifer. Next base: position 47,521,650 of record CM035793.1, on the reverse strand, counting down.
AGTATAAAGTACAAATATTTCTATAAATGTAAAAAGTATAAAGTACAAATATTTCTATATATGTAAAGAGTATAAAGTACAAATATTTCTATAAATGTAAATAGTATAAAGTACAAATATATCTATAAATGTAAATAGTATAAAGTACAAATATTTATATAAAAGAGTATAAAGTACAAATATTTATATAAATGTAAATAGAATAAAGTACAAATATTTCTATAAATATAAATAGTATAAAGTACAAATATTTATATAAAAGTAAAGAGTATAAAGTACAAATATTTCTATAAATGTAAAGAGTATAAAGTACAAATATTTCTATAAATGTAAAGAGTATAAAGTACAAATATTTATATAAATGTAAAGAGTATAAAGTACATATATTTATATAAAAGTAAAGAGTATAAAGTACAAATATTTATACAGAAAAATGTGTCCAAACCTGTTTTATTTATGAAGACTCTTGGATTCCAGTCCAGTATTTGTCTTTGTCTGTGGTTTTCTTCTTTAGTTCGACACAGTTCTTCCTCGTACTCTGCTATGGTTCTTTCCAATAGCCCAAATATCTCCTCAGCAGCTAAAGTTAGTCTCTGCTCCACCAACGACCTCAGAATCTCAACTTTTTGGAGAAAAAAAAATCCACGTTTATTTCACACAAACTCCGTCAGAAACAGTTTGTCTCCATCACTGTCAGCTCTGTTAGCAGCTAAGCTAACGTTAGCATCACTGAGATAATAATTAAATTCAAAGTAAAAACAGACACAGAATGTGAACAGAACAAAGTCTGATCATTCCGTTTCACCCGTACACAAAGGTTCAGTGGTTTCAGACCCAAGCAAACACGATACAAAAGAAAAACACGGGACTGTGATAAGAAAAAATAACCACTGACATGTAAAGACGCTTCAGCACTTCCGGTGTCAGAGTGCATACGTGACGTCATGACAGCTCCTACTAAATAAAAGACTACAGACGATCAGGATGGATCAGTATTATGTTGTCATTTGTGTTAGTAACAATAATATATATTCCAAACCCAGAGTTAGAAAGTAACTAAGTAAAAGTACTTCATTACTCTACTTAAGTAGATTTTTAGGTACTCTACTTTTCTGTACTTTACTGGACTATTTTTTTTCTTTGTTTTACCTCCAACAAGGAGGTGATGTTTTTCCAGCGTTCGTTTGTTCATTAACTTCAATGCTGAAGTTAATGAACACACAGACAGACAGACAGACACACAGACAGACACACAGACAGACACACAGACAGACATGAGGGAAATACTTACATTGATTTAAATGACATCATATAAAAAAATATTTTCAAAACTCAACACTTGAGCTCTAATTTTGTAAAATATTTTCTGAACAATTTAAGGTGAACACACTTTATTAAGATATTCTTGGAGGCAGAGTTGGGAAAACAAATTAATGATATGGTTTGGATGATGATCCAGTAATGTGTTAATGTAAGACACCAGTTAATGTCATGTAAAACAAAGTGTCCAGAGGTGATGGACACCTACTGAACACTCATGTACAAACACCGTCACATTTCCAAATAGTTCTGTGAAGAACATCATAAACCAGTGCTTGTCAAACTTTTTTCAATGATGTTCCTCCTTTGAAACAGATTTTAGTCCAGTACCCCCTTACATGGACTAAACATTTTTGGAAGAAAAAAGAGGAACAGTGCTGAACTTTTTATCTGTGTTTTTTATCTCATCATTTACTTCATATTTTTGACTTGAACATTTTTGGAAGTAAACAGTATGTGTTTTTTTTTTATCCAAACTTCTATCAGTGAACCTGACAATAGTTCTACTCACACACCACCTCTTTTATTTTCTTCTTCCCTCTTTTTTTTCTCTTTTTCTTTTGTATTTGTGTTTTCTTTAATATGGATGATTTTTCATTGTTGTTCTGCAAAAAAACTGAAAATATGATATAAAAAAATAACATAAAATAAAAACCCAGTGTGTTGACCTTATGACCTTATTCCACACATTTGAGTAAAAACCTTAACCAGTGGTCGTCAGCTGATGGTGAATCTGTCAGTGTTTGAACATCAGGTCTATTATATGTTCTGCCGTGGATGGGTCTATGTTCTGCCGTGGATGGGTCTATGTTCTGCCGTGGATGGGTCTATGTTCTGCCGTGGATGGGTCTATGTTCTGCCGTGGATGGGTCTATGTTCTGCCGTGGATGGGTCTATGTTCTGCTGTGGATGGGTCTATGTTCTGCCGTGGATGGGTCTATGTTCTGCTGTGGATGGGTCTATGTTCTGCCGTGGATGGGTCTATGTTCTGCCGTGGATGGGTCTATGTTCTGCCGTGGATGGGTCTATGTTCTGCCGTGGATGGGTCTATGTTCTGCCGTGGATGGGTCTATGTTCTGCCGTGGATGGGTCTATGTTCTGCCGTGGATGGGTCTATGTTCTGCCGTGGATGGGTCTATGTTCTGCCGTGGATGGGTCTATGTTCTGCCGTGGATGGGTCTATGTTCTGCCGTGGATGGGTCTATGTTCTGCCGTGGATGGGTCTATGTTCTGCCGTGGATGGGTCTATGTTCTGCCGTGGATGGGTCTATGTTCTGCCGTGGATGGGTCTATGTTCTGCTGTGGATGGGTCTATGTTCTGCCGTGGATGGGTCTATGTTCTGCCGTGGATGGGTCTATGTTCTGCCGTGGATGGGTCTATGTTCTGCTGTGGATGGGTCTATGTTCTGCCGTGGATGGGTCTATGTTCTGCCGTGGATGGGTCTATGTTCTGCCGTGGATGGGTCTATGTTCTGCCGTGGATGGGTCTATGTTCTGCCGTGGATGGGTCTATGTTCTGCCGTGGATGGGTCTATGTTCTGCCGTGGATGGGTCTATGTCCTGCTGTGGATCTTCATGTGTGTCTGCAGATGGTGTTTTCGTGTGAAGCGTTTATGACAGACGGTGCAACTGAAGGGTCTCTCTCCTGTGTGAACTCTCATGTGTCTCTTAAAGTTACTGCTGTCTCCAAAACTCTTGTGACACAGTAAACACTTGAAGGGTTTCTCTCCTGTGTGGGACATCATGTGCACTTCTAAATGACTTTCCCACCAGAAGCTTTTGGAACACACAGAACAACGGAACAGTCTCTTTTCACCCACTCCCATATCATTCTTCATCATCATTGCTGTGGTCTTCGTCGTGGTGTCTCTGGGGGAGTTTACGTCCTGTCTCGTGTATTTATTCTGGAAAAACTGTCCCTGCCGTTCAGAAGAAGCACCCAGGCTGTGTCCTGTGTGAGTGTCCATGTGTTGGTCCAGTGACCTCTGACCTCCCAGCAGGATGAGGTCAGTGTGTGTTTCCATGTGTTGGTCTAGTAGTGACCTCTGACCTCTCATGTGTTCAGTTGAGCTGTTTGTTGGAAGCTTTGACTCAGGTTTGTGCTTCAGGGTCTGGTCTTCATCGCTGTCCTCAGTTTCCTCACAGTCTTCATTCTGCTCATCACTTTTTCTTTGTAAATGTCTATGTGGATGGAAGCTGCTGGATGCTTCTGATCCTCCACAGTCCACTTTATTTGCTTCCTCTTTGTTCTCCTCAGTTTGGCTTTGATTCAGCTGTGAGGACTTGACTTTCTCCTCATCATCATCATCCTCAGTGTTGACAGGAACAGACAGGAACTTGGTGATATAAGCTTCCTGATCAGGCCACAGTTCCTCCAGTTCCTCTTTAATGTGTGTGGGTTCTGGTTCCTCCTGGTCCACAGTGGGAGTCCACTTCTGCTGCTCAGGAGGAAGTTCATCTTTAACCACAGACTCAACTGTCAGACTGGGCTGGACATGATCTGTACGACAGGAGGAACAACACACACTGTTCAGTTACACTTTATAAAACTGTCACAACTGAAGCACAAAGTTACCGGTTAAAACTACAGTCATACTCTACTGACCTCTACTGACCACTACTGACCTCTACTGACCACTACTGACCTCTACTGACCTCTACTGACCTCTACTGACCTCTACTGACCACTACTGACCTCTACTGACCACTACTGACCTCTACTGACCTCTACTGACCACTACTAACCTCTACTGACCACTACTGACCTCTACTGACCTCTACTGACCTCTACTGACCACTACTGACCACTACTGACCTCTACTGACCACTACTGACCACTACTGACCACTACTGACCTCTACTGACCACTACTGACCTCTACTGACCACTACTGACCACTACTGACCTCTACTGACCACTACTGACCTCTACTGACCAATATTTTTTTTCTGTTTGTTTTTTTCACATGAGCCTCGTAACACTTCAGTTTCTTTCTGCTTCTGTAAAGTCCACTGTTGTTGCTTCTCAACTCAACCAATCATTAATGCACCTGCACATCATGTGACTGTGCAGCAGCAGCAGGCTTTGTTCATAAACCAATGAGGAATGGACCTACATGTCACATGATTCAGCAGCAGGCAAGACAGAAAGAGTGAAGAGATAGATGAAGACTGTATGACGACAATCAATGAAAAGCTACCAGAGGTCAGCACTGTCACAGTGATTTTTATAGTTAAGTTATTAAATGAGTCGGAATAAACTGGAATGTTGTAATTGTGCTTCACAATTATTCCGAGTGCTCGTCTTTTTTTTGTTGTCTGCATTTGTTCTCATTGTTTAACACCACAGAGGGGGAGTCAACATTGTTTGAGATCAATGCATTTTTTAGTCTTGCAGCCAAATATTTTAATATTTAGTGCATGTGTGCGAGTCCAGAGGGTAAAAATGGACCGTGTGTTGGGGCCCGGCTACGCCAACAGGGAGGCATCCCGCACATCCCCCGCTCCAGGCCCCAGGTGAGCGCAGTACACCCAGGGGCCCCGCCTCCCCGCAATGTGCCCCGACAACCCACCAGGAGAGAGCCACCACATGCCACTAGCCCGCAGTACACCCACAGCGCCCACCAGAACGACCAATCCAGCCCCCGCAGCCCACCAAGAGCCCTCACACTGGCTTGGACCTGACGGGAAAGTAGGATAACCCCCCCGACCACCGCCCCCAGGTCCCGGGGACCCCGCAGCCACAGCAACATGGATGGTAGTTCACCCCCTCTACCCCATAGCCATAAGGGGGCCGGGTCCCACCAGCGAGGCCATATTAGTGAAATCCCCCCCATTCCTCCCTCTTAATATGTGTCCAGATCCCTGACTGGAGACATCATCCCTGCACCGTGATAGTGTAACCCTGAGTGTCATGTGGTGCATTAAAAGTGGGGAGGCTGGGCGAGACATCCAGGGGGCAGGCCAGACGACCACAGAGGATGGCTACTCTGTAGCCTACCCTGGCTGACGGTCTTCTTGTTGTTGGAATTGTAATGTTCGACACTTTAGTTAAAAACTGAAACACCGTTCCTTCATAAATATAGTCAAGTCAGACACCGTTAGAAAGATGAGAATGTCCAGAATCATTTCAGACCTGTCAATCAAACTGGTGCTCACAGACAGAAAGGTAACAGCTGTTAACTCAGTTAGCTTCTCAGCTAACGTGAGGCTAACATATCAACATTAGCTGTGTTCTGGTGTGCTCTTGCTCTCCGGGTTTGCGTCATTCGCGGTGGCCCCGGTGGCTATCTGGGGGTGGCGCCTTGTAGCTCCTATGGCCCGGGATGGGGGGTGCCCTGTTAGCTTGGCCGTGCCTTGCCGTGATTGCTGTTCTGGGCTTCGGGGTCCTTCACACTTGCATGTTTGATCAGGTCTCGCCAGCTACTGCTGAGTTCCATTTCAGTGAATGATGGGACCCCCCAGAATGTGCTGAGAATCTCTCCAGAATTTCTACCCTGAACTCATTCTCTTCTTGCACTGGTGTCCCCTTCTCGCCTGTTCTATTCTATTCTATTGCATTCTATTTTACACTATCAAGTCATCCACAACTATGATGCTCAGTACCGTTTTTGTTTAATTATTTATTTATCGAATCTCTTTTTCTTTTGTGCTGTTTTGGTTTTCTCCTCTTTTTTGATCTATTTATTTATTTGTTTTTATTGATGGACAGTTAGTAGTTGGGAATAACACACCACCTTGCAGTCTTTAATTGCAAGCCTGTTGGTTTCTGTCCCCATTCGTCCTGTTCGTCCTGTCCAGTCTTTGTTTCCCCCACACATCACTGAGGTGTAGCACTGCCCTCCCTGGCTTATAATAGAGAGTTCTAATAAAGGATGTCTGCTCAGCTTTCAGGGAGGACCGCTGATGGTCACACACATGCACTAAATATTTAAATATTTGGCTGCAAGACTAAAGAATACATTGATCTCAAACAATGTTGACTGAAAAAAAGCTGTGTTCTGCTCCAGTATCAGTAAAGCAGGACAAGACGGCCAACCTGTTTATTCACCTCAAACACCAGGATGAAGGAACAGAACCAAACAAACCCCTGAAAATGCACGTCCAAAAACACACACATCTATAACGGACACTGAACACAACCCAGCTCCAGCAGGAAAAAGGAAAAAACTGCAGCCATCTGTTATCACGTTACTAAAGACACTATGGACTCATTTATGACACGGTAAAACATGACAGATTAAAAAAAAAAGATCAATGATAAAACCCGAACCTTTGACCCCTAACCCTAACCTTCAGACATTAGATGGGTCAACATCTATAACCCTAACCTTTGACCTCTAACCCTAACCATCAGGCATTAAATGGGTCAACACCTATAACCCTAACCTTTGACCTCTAACCCTAACCTTCAGACATTAGATGGGTCAACATCTATAACCCTAACCTTTGACCTCTAACCCTAACCATCAGGCATTAAATGGGTCAACACCTCTAACCCTAAGCTTCAGACATTAGATGGGTCAACATCTATAACCCTAACCTTTGACCCATAACCTTCAGACATCAGATGGGTCAACACTTAAAACCCTAACCTTTGACCCATAAGCCTAACCTTCAGACATCAGATGGGTCAACACTTATAACCCTAACCTTTGACCCATAACCTTCAGACATCAGATGGGTCAACACTTAAAACCCTAACCTTTGACCCATAAGCCTAACCTTCAGACATCAGATGGGTCAACACTTATAACCCTAACCTTTGACCCATAACCTTCAGACATCAGATGGGTCAACACTTAAAACCCTAACCTTTGACCCATAAGCCTAACCTTCAGACATCAGATGGGTCAAGACCTATAACCCTAACCTTTGACCCATAACCTTCAGACATCAGATGGGTCAACACTTATAACCCTAACCTTTGACCCATAACCTTCAGACATCAGATGGGTCAACACTTAAAACCCTAACCTTTGACCCATAAGCCTAACCTTCAGACATCAGATGGGTCAAGACCTATAACCCTAACCTTTGACCCATAACCTTCAGACATCAGATGGGTCAACACCTATAACCCTAACCTTTGACCCATAACCTTCAGACATCAGATGGGTCAACACTTATAACCCTAACCTTTGACCCATAAGCCTAACCTTCAGACATCAGATGGGTCAACACCTATAACCATAACCTTTGACCCATAAGCCTAACCTTCAGACATCAGATGGGTCAACACCTATAACCCTAACATTTGACCCATAACCTTCAGACATCAGATGGGTCAACACTTATAACCCTAACCTTTGACCCATAACCTTCAGACATCAGATGGGTCAACACTTATAACCCTAACCTTTGACCCATATGCCTAACCTTCAGACATGAGATGGGTCAACACTTATAACCCTAACATTTGACCCATAACCTTCAGACATCAGACGGGTCAACAATTATAACCCTAACCTTTGACCCATAAGCCTAACCTTCAGACATCAGATGGGTCAACAATTATAACCCTAACCTTTGACCCATAAGCCTAACCTTCAGACATCAGATGGGTCAACACATATAACCCTAACCTTTGACCCATAACCTTTAGACATCATCCCTATTGGGGGGGACGTACAGATACTGAGTTCTTTCTTCTCTTTCTCTCTCTCACACCTGTTGTCATTTTTATAACCTATCTTTCATACCAAGTCTGTTCATAACTAGTCACCTGGTGTCCCCTTTCACCCCTCCCCCCCTGGGGGGAGTGGTGGCTCTCCTGACAGTGTCTGCGTGGGAGCCATGGACGACAGGATCTGCAGTGTCTCGCCTCTGCCGACCTGTGACCCCGGACCCACGCCCCTGCCTGTCTGGTGTCTGGACCAGCCCCCCCTCCTTCATTTATAAATGGACGTTCATCTATAGTCTGTCCGTCCATGGGAGTGGATCTGTCCTTCAATGTGGTTCTCCTCAAGATTTCTTCTTTTTCCCACTGGGTTTGGAAGTTTTTTCTTGCCGAGAAGGAGGGTCTAAGGACAGGGGGAGGGTCTAAGGACAGGGGGAGGGTCTAAGGACAGGGGGAGGGTCTAAGGACAGGGGATGCTTGGGACTGTTCATGTATCTCTGTAGTTGATTGTGTTTCTGTAAAGCCCTGTGAGATGACTTTGTTGTGATTTAGGGATTTATAAATAAAATTGAAATCAGATGGGTCAACACTTATAACCCTAACCTTTGACCCATAAGCCTAACCTTCAGACATCAGATGGGTCAACACCTATGGCTCCATAACGTCATATTTTCATGTCATATGATGTTAAACCAATGGTGTATTTGTAAACTTTGTGACCTACACACACACACACACATACATATATATATATATATATATATATATATATATATATATATATATATATATATATATATATATATATATATATATATATATATATATAAGTTATAAATAAGAGATTTTTATCAGATTTTTTTATCAGATAAAAAGTCAACATTATGAATTTCTGATTCATGACTTAATTGTCATACTGTCACATCTGTTTAGATGAAGACTATAAAGTACATATGTTTATAAAAAGGTAAAGAGTACAGATATTTATATAAATGTAGAGTATAAAGTACAAATATTTATATAAATGTAAATAGTATAAAGTAAAAAGTTGCCAGAAAAAAAATTGTCCAGTAAAGTACAGATACCTAAAAAATCTACTTAAGTACAGAAAGGTATTACTTGTACTTAGTTACTTCCACCTTTGTATAAATGCTATTTTATTCTCACTCAGACTTCAGTTAAAACGAGAGACAACCATGTCCAAACTAGAGACAAATCTGTCTAAACTAGAGATAAACATGTCCAAACTAGAGACAAACATGTCCAAACCTGTCTTGTGTATCAGGACTGTAGGATTCCAAACACAGTCCAGTATTTGTCTTTGTCTGTGGTTTTCTTCTTTAGTTCGACACAGTTCCTCCTCGTACTCTGCTATGGTTCTTTCAAACAAACCAAATATCTCTTCAGCAGCTAAAGTTAGTCTCTGCTCCACCACTGACCTCAGTAGCTGAACTTTTTTGCTCATTTTGCACCTTTTCTGAAGAAAAACTCCGTCAGAAACAGTTTGTTTTCATCACATAGAGCAGGTCGGTTAGCAGTTAGCAAGCTAAGCTAAGCGAATGTTAGCATCCACGAGCTAATAACAGATAAATTTAAAAAAGTAAAAACAGACATAGAATTAGAAAAAAACAAAGTGCAGTCGGGTTCTTCCGGACACAGAGATTCTGCTGGTTCGGTTGGATTTAATCAAATACGGAACAAGAGAAACCGGAGGACTTGGAGTGAAAATAGTCCTAGTAAAACGAGACTCTATAGCACTTCCGGTGTCAGTTTGTTTGTGACGTTTACACAGCTCCTACAAAATAAAACACTACACGCGGTTTATCTGGAGGGCGAGGAAATGATTCATTATTTAACCCTTCTACGGTCCTTCGGGTCAAAATGACCCAGTGGTCCACGAATGTGCCTTTTCATACGTACTGTATGGTGCCATTGCGTACTGCTGAAACAGTCAAATATCCTTGGGGGGTTGGAACTGGGTCTTTAAGACCTGATCGTAGGACACAGCCTGTGCGCCCTGTATGGAGGACCGCACAAGGGTTAAATCATAATAACTGCAAACACCTCCATTAATTAATGAAAATATTTCATTTTACAAACTATACAAACCAAAAATGGAAATAACCAGAAAAAAGATAAATGTCCCTGTTTTATAGTAGCTATATTTTTACAGCATGTTAGTCTACTTTTAGTACATTTTAATGTATGTTTACTAGATTTTACTCTACTTTTAGTATATTTTAGTGTATTTTTACTACATTTACTGTTAAATGTGAGCTTTTGACATGGGAACGGATGTAGTGAATATGTAATGACGCATTCTGGTTCAGCCAATCAGTCACGTTGTTGTGATAGTGTGGCGTAAACACGCATCCTGTGCAGAGCAGAGCAGCTTGTCTCCAAGTGCAGTTGTAATTGTTTAAATTTTAATAAAAGAATAAAAAAAACACCCTAAGCTCCGCGTATTATTCACCACGCAGTTGAAGTTGTCTTACCATTTACTCTACTTTAGTATATTTTAATCTTTTTTTTTTTTTTTTACTACATTTTACTCTACTTTTACCATATTTTAGTGTATTTTTTCTACATTTTACTCTCTTTTTTGTATATTTTAGTGTACTTTCACTACCTTTTACTCTACTTTTAGTATATTCTAGTGTATTTTTGATTACATTTGACTATATTTTTTGTACATTTTTGTGTATTTTTTACTGCATTCAACTCTATTTTTAGTGTATTTTTATTACATTTTACTGTACTTTTAGTATATTTTAGTGTAGTTTTTTTTTTTTTTACTACATTTTAATCTATTTTAAGTGTATTTTAGTGTAAATTCATCCCAGGGGCCACATTGGAACCTTTGGTGGGCCCCATTTGGCCCCTGGGCACATGATTGACAGCCCTGATCTAAAATGTCACAGTGTAGAGAAAACATTTTCTTTAAATTCCATTGTCAGGAATAAAGTAAAGGTGTCATTGTGTTGTCAGTCATTATAACAGTTAAAACTCCAGCTTGTTTTTCATATTATAATTATGACACTTGCTCATTTTCTGACACAAACTTCTACTGTTGAAATCATGACATAAACACTAGAGCTAGTAGATCCTCTTTCCAGATTCATCATGTTCAGTCCTTTAGAAGAAACTAACCCTAACCTTCTACTGTCAACAACGTCTGCAACAGTTTTACTGCTAATATTAAACTTTTAAAGATATAAAATGGTAAAAATTCACCTTTTTAACCAGAATACAAACATTGACTTTTACTTCTATCTGATCCTTCTATTAACTTCCTTTACCTATCTAAAGGGCTGATTAAAGAAAATTAATTTAAATAATAATGAATAACCTTTGATTTTAAGTGTACTAAAGCCGAAAGTAAATGTCCAATACTCACTTTACAGAACTGACCTTTGACCTTTATTTCCTTTATTTATTTGTAAATGACTTTGTTCCATTATGGTATATCTCGTTTCATCATCTGAATCTGCTTTACCCTCACTGGGGTCACAGGGGTCACAGGGGTCACAGGGGGTCTAATCCAGCTCCAGCAGGTGAAGGCGGGGTCAGAGGTCACCCTGTATGAAACTCCAGTTTATCTCAGGACCGAACATTTATAGACAAACAATTACTGTCACTTTCACAAGTATGGGTGATTTAGATTAACCAGTTAACCAGTTAACCTATCAGTGCATGTGTTTGGATGGTGGGAGGAGCCAGAGTACTTGGAGAAAACCCACACAAAAAGGTCTGGTGTGGGAATAGAACCAACAACCGTCGGTCCAGTGTTAACCACTGCACCACCCTGTTAACTACTGCACAACCCTGTTAACTACTGCACCACCCTGTTAACTACTGCACGTTAACCACTGCACCACCCTGTTAACTACTGCACAACCCTGTTAACTACTGCACATTAACCACTGCACCACCCTGTTAACTTTTGCACCACCCTGTTAACTACTGCACCACCCTGTTAACTACTGCACCACCTTGTTAACGACTGCACGTTAACCACTGCACCACTCTGTTAACTACTGCACCACCCTGTTAACTACTGCACCACCCTGTTAACCACTGCACCACCCTGTTAACTACTGCACCACCCTGTTAACTACTGCACGTTAACCACTGCACCACTCTGTTAACTACTGCACAAACCTGTTAACCACTGCACCACCCTGTTAACTACTGCACAAACCTGTTAACCACTGCACCACCCTGTTAACTACTGCACCACCCTGTTAACTACTGCACGTTAACCACTGCACCACTCTGTTAACTACTGCACAAACCTGTTAACCACTGCACCACCCTGTTAACTACTGCACTTTAACCACTGCACCACCCTGTTAACTACTGCACAAACCTGTTAACCACTGCACCACCCTGTTAACCACTGCACCACCTTGTTAATTACTGCACCACCCTGTTAACTACTGCACCACCTTGTTAACAACTGCACGTTAACCACTGCACCACCCTGTTAACTACTGCACAAACCTGTTAACTATTGCACAACCCTGTTAACCACTGCACCACCCTGTTAACTATTGCACAACCCTGTTAACCACTGCACCACCCTGTTAACTACTGCACAAACCTGTTAACCACTGCACCACCCTGTTAACTACTGCACGTTAACCACTGCACCACCCTGTTAACTACTGCACAAACCTGTTAACCACTGCACCACCCTGTTAACTACTGCACCACCCTGTTAACTACTGCACCACCTTGTTAATTACTGCACCACCCTGTTAACTACTGCACCACCCTGTTAACTACTGCACCACCCTGTTAACCACTGCACCACCCTGTTAACCACTGCACCACCCTGTTAACTATTGCACAACCCTGTTAACCACTGCACCACCCTGTTAACTACTGCACAAACCTGTTAACCACTGCACCACCCTGTTAACTACCGCACCACCTTGTTAATTACTGCACCACCCTGTTAACTACTGCACCACCCTGTTAACTACTGCACCACCCTGTTAACCACTGCACCACCCTGTTAACTATTGCACAACCCTGTTAACTACTGCACCACCCTGTTAACTACTGCACAACCCTGTTAACCACTGCACCACCCTGTTAACTACAGAGTTAGTTTCAGAGTTAGTCTTAATGTCAGAGTTAGTGTTAGAGCAAGAGTTAGTGTCAGTGTTAGTTACTGTTAGTATCAGAGTTAGTTTCAGAGTTAGTGGTAGAGTTAGTGTTGGAGTGACTGTTAGAGTTAGTGTTGGAGTTAGTGTTAGAGTTAGTATCAGTTAGTTTAAGAGTTAGTGTTAGAGGTAGTTTCAGAGTTAGTGTTAATATCAGAGTTAGTGTTAGTATCAGAGTTAGTTTCAGAGCTAGAGTTAGTGTTGGAATTAGTGTTAGTGTTGGAGTTAGTGTTAGAGTTAGTGTTAGTGTCAGAGTTAGTTTCAGAGTTAGTGTTAGTGTCAGAGTTAGTTTCAGAGTTAGTGTTAGTATCAGAGTTAGTTTCAGAGCTAGAGTTAGTGTTGGAATTAGTGTTAGTGTTGGAGTTAGTGTTAGAGTTAGTGTTAGTGTCAGAGTTAGTTTCAGAGTTAGTGTTAGTGTCAGAGTTAGTTTCAGAGTTAGAGTTAGTGTCAGAGTTAGTGTTAGATAAACCTATTAAAAGATCCTGGGGTGTTTCAGTATGATAGCCTTCATCAGGGAGTTAAAAACCCTCCTTAACTCACACTTGTAAACACTTAATGATAATGTTTTCAGTTCCATCTTTGAACCATCACATGAAAACAAACACAAACACAAATACTAATATTATTGGTTCAAGATGGTGGATGTAGATAAACATGTAAATGAAAAGGTCACTGAGAGTGGTAACTTCACCAATCATATCAAATTGATGATCTTATCAAATCACAAATCCATCATTATCCTGTTAAATCATTATCATGTTAAATCATTATCATTATCATGTTAAATCATTATCATGTTAAATCATTATGTTAAATCATTATCATTATCATGTTAAATCATTATCATGTTAAATCATTATCATGTTAAATCATTATGTTAAATCATTATCATTATCATGTTAAATCATTATCATGTTAAATCATTATGTTAAATCATTATCATGTTAAATCATTATCATTATCATGTTAAATCATTATCATGTTAAATCATTATCATGTTAAATCATTATGTTAAATCATTATCATTATCATGTTAAATCATTATCATGTTAAATCATTATGTTAAATCATTATCATGTTAAATCATTATGTTAAATCATTATCATTATCATGTTAAATCATTATCATGTTAAATCATTATGTTAAATCATTATCATTATCATGTTAAATCATTATCATGTTAAATCATTATCATGTTAAATCATTATCATTATCATGTTAAATCATTATGTTAAATCATTATCATTATCATGTTAAATCATTATCATGTTAAATCATTATCATTATCATGTTAAATCATTATCATGTTAAATCATTATCATGTTAAATCATTATGTTAAATCATTATCATGTTAAATCATTATGTTAAATCATTATCATTATCATGTTAAATCATTATCATGTTAAATCATTATGTTAAATCATTATCATTATCATGTTAAATCATTATCATGTTAAATCATTATCATGTTAAATCATTATCATTATCATGTTAAATCATTATCATTATCATGTTAAATCATTATCATGTTAAATCATTATCATGTTAAATCATTATGTTAAATCATTATCATTATCATGTTAAATCATTATCCTGTTAAATCATTATCCTGTTAAATCATTATGTTAAATCATTATGTTAAATCATTATCCTGTTAAATCATTATCATTATCATGTTAAATCATTATCATTATCATGTTAAATCATTATCATTATCATGTTAAATCATTATGTTAAATCATTATGTTAAATCATTATCATGTTAAATCATTATGTTAAATCATTATCCTGTTAAATCATTATCATTATCATGTTAAATCATTATCATTATCATGTTAAATCATTATCATTATCATGTTAAATCATTATGTTAAATCATTATCCTGTTAAATCATTATCATTATCATGTTAAATCATTATGTTAAATCATTATCATTATCATGTTAAATCATTATCATGTTAAATCATTATGTTAAATCATTATCATTATCATGTTAAA
Source organism: Siphamia tubifer (assembly GCA_020466265.1). Classification (NCBI taxonomy): domain Eukaryota; kingdom Metazoa; phylum Chordata; class Actinopteri; order Kurtiformes; family Apogonidae; genus Siphamia; species Siphamia tubifer. The sequence goes on along the minus strand of CM035793.1, from coordinate 47,506,541 downwards.
TCATTATGTTAAATCATTATCCTGTTAAATCATTATCATTATCATGTTAAATCATTATCATGTTAAATCATTATCATTATCATGTTAAATCATTATCATGTTAAATCATTATGTTAAATCATTATCATTATCATGTTAAATCATTATCATGTTAAATCATTATCATTATCATGTTAAATCATTATGTTAAATCATTATCATGTTAAATCATTATCATGTTAAATCATTATGTTAAATCATTATCATGTTAAATCATTATCATGTTAATTCATTATCATGTTAAATCATTATCATCATGTTAAATCATTATGTTAAATCATTATGTTAAATCATTATCATTATTATGTTAAATCATTATCATGTTAAATCACTATCATTATCATGTTAAATCATTATCATGTTAAATCATTATCATTATCATGTTAAATCATTATCATGTTAAATCATTATCATTATCATGTTAAATCATTATCATGTTAAATCATTATCATTATGTTAAATAATTATGTTAAATCATTATGTTAAATCATTATCATTATCATGTTAAATCATTATCATTATCATGTTAAATCATTATCATGTTAAATCATTATCATGTTAAATCATTATCATTATCATGTTAAATCATTATCATGTTAAATCATTATCATTATCGTGTTAAGTCATTATCATGTTAAGTCATTATCATGTTAAATCATTATCATGTTAAATCATTATGTTAAATCATTATCATGTGAAATCATCATTATCATGTTAAATCATTATCATTATCATGTTAAATCATTATCATTATCATGTTAAATCATTATCATGTTAAATCATTATCATTATCGTGTTAAGTCATTATCATGTTAAGTCATTATCATGTTAAATCATTATCATTATCATGTTAAATCATTATCATTATCATGTTAAATCATTATCATGTTAAATCATTATCATGTTAAATCATTATCATTATCGTGTTAAGTCATTATCATGTTAAGTCATTATCATGTTAAATCATTATCATGTTAAATCATTATCATGTTAAATCATTATCATGTTAAATCATTATGTTAAATCATTATCATGTGAAATCATCATTATCATGTTAAATCTTGATCATGTTAAAAAGTCGTTAATGCCCTAGTACGAACACACAGACAAACTATTAAAGCAACAAATAAAATAAGACAATACAATCCAGGTTGCTTCTCAGCTACTGTGTGGATCCTGTTAGTCTGACTCTTCAATTTCTGATCTAAGAAAATAAAACAGAAATCCACAAACACACACACACATTTATATATTATAAAAAGATTAAACAAATGTTGAATATATTTATATTCAATTTAATAAACAACAGAGAAAATAATTCAAAGAATTTGACAGAAAATAAAAAAAATTTAAAAATCAGTGTAAATCATTCGTCCTGTTTGATGATTGATCACCTTTTTTAGTGTCTGAAAGGTCAATTCCTGTCACAGTCTTTATTCTTTTGTGTGGATCTTCATATGTATTTGCAGATGATCTTTACGTTTGAATCGCTTGTGACAAACTGCGCAGGTGAACGGTCTCTCTCCAGTGTGAAGCCTCGTGTGTCGAGTCAAATCTGTCTTCAGAGTGAATCTTTTCCCACATTCTGAACAACTGAATGGTTTCTCTCCCGTGTGGAGCCTCATCATGTGAAGTTCTACGTGTTGTTTTCGAGAAAAGCTTTTCAAGCACAAAGCGCAGTGGTACAGTTTCTTTTCAGACCCCACATCACTTAGACTAAAGTCAGTATTCTTCATCATCATCATCTTCATCATGGTGTGTGTGGGTGAGTGTGTTTCGTGCGTCAGAGCAAATGTTTGTTGACCTTGGTCAGAACCATCCAGTTTGTGTCCTGTGTGAGTGTCCATGTGTTGGTCCAGTAAACTCTTACTGTCAAAGCTTCTTCTCTTTCCACTCTCCATGTGGACCAGGTTAATGTCTGCTTCTGATCCTCCACCGTCGTCTCCATCACTTTCTGTTTCCATGTGTTCAGTTGAGCTGTTTGTTGGAAGCTTTGACTCAGGTTTGTGCTTCAGGGTCTGGTCTTCATCGCTGTCCTCAGTTTCCTCACAGTCTTCATTCTGCTCATCACTTTTTCTTTGTAAATGTCTATGTGGATGGAAGCTGCTGGATGCTTCTGATCCTCCACAGTCCACTTTATTTGCTTCCTCTTTGTTCTCCTCAGTTTGGCTTTGATTCAGCTGTGAGGACTTGACTTTCTCCTCATCATCATCATCATCATCATCTTCACTCTTCACAGGGACAGGAGTGGATGGAAACTTGGTGATATTAACTTCCTGGCTGGTCCACAGTTCCTCCTGTTCCTCTTTAATGTGTGGGGGTTCTGCTTCTGGTTCCTCCTGGTCCACAGTGGGATTCCACTCCTGCTGCTCAGGAGGAACATCTGCTTTAACCACCGACAGCTGCTGGACGTCTGGAGAATATCAAGCAAAGTTATGACATAAAAGTCTACATTTTGTTAAAATGTTAAAATTATGATGTAGTCACAATTTCTGATTTATGACTTATTTTTATACTGTCACAAAGAGTATAAAGTACAAATATTTATATAAAAATGTAGGGGGTAAAAGTATAAGGTTTTCAGAAAATTAAATACTCCAGTAAAGTACAGAAACCTAAAAAAATCTACTTAAGCAAAGTAATGAAGTACTTCAACCTCTGTCTATAATTACATGTAAATAAGTCACACAAATGCAGTTTGTCATATATATATATATATATATATATATATATATATATATATATATATATATATATATATATATATATGATGTGTTTGAATGTTCAGAGTGTGTGGAACAGATATATTTGGCTAAAAAATAAAATTTTATCTGTGATAATAAAATGGTCTTTAACTCTGATGAGTTTTAAAGACATCTACATAAATTTTATATTAAATTCAATTAAGAAAATACACAGCATGTATATTAATTAATGCAAAATGGAAGGAACACAATTTTAAAAAGTGCAATAAAACACCAGCAAAAGGTCAAATGAAGGTGAACATAATAATATTAAAGTGGACCACATCACTTCAAAATATTTCTCCTGGTCTATTAAACACAAAATGACCAAATACATCCAGAGCCCTGAGGTCAGAGGTCATGAGGAACAGGTTTACTGTGTGTTCCCAAAATTAGAACCAAAAAAGGGAGCATCATTCAGTTGTTCTGGTCCTGCTAACACCTGCTAATTACTGCTAGCTACTGCTCACACCTGCTAGCTACTGCTAACACCTGCTAACTGCTGCTAACACCTGCTAGCTACTGCTAACACCTGCTAACTGCTGCTGACACCTGCTAACTACTGTGGACACCTGCTAGCTACTGCTAACACCTGCTAGGTACTGCTAATGCCTGCTAACATCTGCTAATTGCTGGTTACATCTGCTAATTGCAGGTAACACCTGCTAACACGTGCTAGCTACTGCTCACACATGCTAGCTGCTGCTAACACCTGCTAACTGCTGCTGACACCTGCTAACTACTGTGGACACCTGCTAGCTACTGCTAACAACTGCTAGGTACTGCTAATGCCTGCTAACATCTGCTAATTGCTGGTTACATCTGCTAATTGCAGGTAACACCTGCTAACACGTGCTAGCTACTGCTCACACATGCTAGCTGCTGCTAACACCTGCTAACTGCTGCTAACACCTGAGGTTTGGGAAAAACTGTCGGCTCATTTAAATCAGTTGTGAAAACATTACTGTTCACTGGAGCTTTGACTGAAATGATTGTCTTTAAAGGTTTGATGTCACTTATTTTTATTGTTTTTCATTTTAATTTTCTTATATGTTTTATGTAAAAGACCTTGAATCGTCCTGTACATGGAATGTGTCCTACAAATACATTTGCTTTTCCTAATAAGCGGACAGTCACGACACATATAGCTGTAGGTATGTCAACTTTAAATAACTGAACTAGAGACAAACATGTCCAAACTACAGACAAACATGTCCAAACTACAGACAAACATGTCCAAACTACAGACAAACATGTCCAAACTACAGACAAACATGTCCAAACCTGTTAGTTGTGTGTGGACTGTAGGATTCCAAACACAGTCCAGTATTTGTCTGTGGTTTTCTTCTTTAGTTCGACACAGTTCCTCCTCGTACTCTGCTATGGTTCTTTCAAACAGTTCAAATATTTCTTCAGCAGCAGCAATCAGTCTCTGCTCCACCACTGACCTCAGAATCTGAACCTTTAGAGACATTTGTATCTTTATCTTCACGCAAACTCCGTCAGAAACAGTTTGTCTCCATCGCACACTGTTAGCAGCTAAGCTACTGTTAGCATCACTGAGCTCATAACAGATACATGTGGAATAAAACAGACACAGAATGTGAACAGAACAACGTCAGTGGGTTTGATCCGGATACATAGGTTCTGTTGGTTCAGTTGGATCCAAATGCACAGTTCACGGAACAAAACTTTGATAAGAACTAAAGCATGTAAAGCTAGGCGCGGCTAAGCGCTTCTGGGGTCAGAGGGCATTCGTTACGTAATGACAACTCCTACAAAATAAAAGACAACAGTAGATGAAGTGGAATAGGAAAAGTACTCATCACCATGCCACCCCACAACTCAACCAAATGTATTTTTTTCTGAAAGGTCTAGATCTACTGAACACAAATATCAATGTTAACATTGAAAATGTATGGATCCAACTTATGACCCAAAAACTAATGTTACCCTAAATACTGTTTTTCACTGAACAGCAGGGGCAATTCTAGCATGTAACCTTTAGGGGGGCTCAGCCCCCAGTGCTGACAGTGGCACCTGTCTTGAATGAAAGAGTTGAATCAATTTCCAAAACTTTTTTTCTTTTAATTGACCAATAAACTATCATCTACCATCCACAAGCACTGAAATAAAGACTTATCTTACAAACTTACCAGTTCCATGTCTATGTATAAACTTATTGGATGAGAAACAAATGTTCTGGTTCTAGGATGTTCTGGTGAAGTGTGGTGGTGATAACCCTAACCCTAACCCCCACTATTTAATAATAACAGGTGTCTGGATAAAATTCATACAAGAAAAATGTACAGATGAATAGTATACTGTTCAAATATAAATAAACATTCATACTAACTCTTAAAGGTCTTTAATTTGGTCTAATTATGATTCAAACTAGCCAGACATTATGAAGACCAGGTCTTAGCCCAGAGGGGGGTCTGGGGGGCCTCCCCCACAGAAAAACAGATTTATTAAATGTAATGTTCTGTATTTTAGTGCATGTTAAGGTGACCTGTTTGACAAATGCTAACCTCATGACATAGATATAGAACACTATACAGTATATCAGTATGTTAGCATGTTAGCATGTTAGCATGTCCAGCCTCAGGTGCCACAGCCGCCATCTTGGTACAAGGTCCATATGTTTGTCACACTATCAGGGAAGATATTGTCAAGTGATGATCAGGTAAGAAGTGTTACCCCCATATAAAGATGGCACTGATTAAAGTGAAACATTCATTGTAATTGACAGAGATAGTTAATGTAATGTGTTCTATATCTGTGACCCTGTGACATGAAGACAAACATTTTTAAATGAACACACTGAAAGGTTTCATTAAACAAAGTTTCCTTGTGGGAAAAAAGGAAACTTTATTTAATGGGAAAAAAATGTAAATGAGTCCATATTTAATGAACATATTTAACACTGAGTAAATATTAACACAATATTATAAATAAAATAAGAGAATGTAGAAATGTAAACTAAGGATCAGGGTTAGAATAGTTTGGATTTTTCATTATAGTTTAGTTTTAGTTAGTTTGGACTTTTTTCCTCTAATTCACTTAGTTTTAATGTGTCTTTTGAACAGGTTTGATAGTTTTTTTTTATGAATGTTTGGTTTTATTTTTTTCATATATTTTATTTTCCTCACCATCCTATTCAAAGAAAAGTGAGGTGTGGGTCAACTGGGTCAGGTGGAGGTGGGTTATTGACTGAGCAGAGACATAAACATATAGACAGTATGATGGAGAAACTCCCTATAGAAGGTTGTGTGTGTGTGGGGGGGGGGGTGGAGTTAATCTGGGTTTTGATGTAGGATTGATGCCCAAATATCAGTTGTAATATGTGTTGTTTGGAGCGAAGTACACGGGCGACTTTTTTTTTTTGACAAGATAAAAAAAAAAGATCCAGGGCATAAATCCCCAAAGCCACGCCCCCTCTCCACAGATGATTCAAACCCTGTTGTCAGAAATGGACAAGATGGTTTAACATGTAAAGCTACAGAGTTCTAACCTGATTGATCATGTGTTAGCGTTAGGCTATGCTAACCAACAGTCAGGGTAACAGAGTTAAACATCTAGTAAATAATGTGTGTGAACTGTCCCCATGAACACCTGCACACTACACACTATTATGACAATGCACTTATGCACAACAATACATCTATTTTTAACACAAACATGTCACTTTCATTTATTAGTAATAAAGGGGTAGGAACATATTCATTGTAGACGGGACATGACAAAGTTAAAATCCTACAAAAACAACTTTTATAAGCCATAACTTCACACACAGGTCACATTTCCTACCATGAAAGAGGACGTAAATATACATAACACAGTTGTTCAGTGCAGAAATCAGCACAGATACAACTATACTAGTACTGTACTCATTCTTACCTGAATGATTATCCAATCAAACAGATAATTTTAGATCAATAATGACCAAGCCTACATGGTGGTTGTTCACAATGTCCAGTTGTGACAAAATGAGATCAATGATGGTGAAGGTGGTTTTTATAGTTGTCCACAGACCAGGGAACACTACTATTGGATTGAATTGTTGACTAATTGTAATGGCACAGGCCTACCTTCACATCTTACTGTCACTCATCTGCAGTGGAACCACCATCAAATGTCCATTTGTCAAAACAATCAGAAAAGGCTGGAAGTAGAAGGATTTGATTGGTTTAGACAAATCACATGATGACATGACAGTTCTCCACTAGGATAGGAGAACTCTGAGGATGCACACAGTTTTCATTATGCATTTTTTCTTTTTTTGAAGGGAGCAACCAGGGGGTGCTGAAGCCCCCCTAAAAATAGCCTAAACTCACCTCTGCTGTACTGTGATTATAAATAAAGTTAAAAAAATAAAGGAATAAAAATAGTGTTAATAAAATTAAAAAAAACAAGCAACCATAAAAAAGTCACGCCCTTCTATTTTCGGTCCATGGGCAGTGGGCAAATTGAATGGCAGTGAATGGAGTGAGTCAAGTTAAATTCTGATTGTGTTTGACAAGTGTTTTGAAATTCACAAATGATAGTGGAGGTTAATAATATTTAATAAACATATGATAATGAAGGTTAATAATATTTAATAAACATATGATAATGAAGGTTAATAATATTTAATACCAGACCAGAAAGTTACTCTGGACAAGGCAAATAGATAAACTAAGTACATGTGTCAAAGACATAAAGACTTGGATGAGTGACAATTATCTTTTATTGAACCCTAAAAAACTGAAGTCATTATAATAGGCCCGAAAAATGCCACAGACTCCCTACCTGACCAGATAGTTACTCTGGACAACTTAAGTGGAACACCCAGTGACACAGTTAAAAATTTAAGAGTTTTATTTAATCCACATCTTTCATTCAAAGGGTCAGGGGTCAGAGGTCAGGGCACATTTACCAAACTTTCAGAACAGCCTTCTTTCACTTGCACAACATTTGCCAAAATTAGGAATATTCTGTCTAAAACGACTGCAGAAAAATTAATTCATGCATTTGTTACATCACGATTAGATTATTGTAACTCCTTACTTGTAGCGTGTCCTAAATATTCCCTAAAAAGCTTCAACTGGTTCAAAATGCAGCAGCAAGATTATTAACAGGATCAAATAGAAGAGAACACATCACCCCTGTGCTCCAAACCCTGACCCCTGACCTCTAACCCTATCACCCCTGTGCTCCAAACCCTGACCCCTGACCTCTAACCCTATCACCCCTGTGCTCCAAACCCTGACCCCTGACCTCTAACCCTATCACCCCTGTGCTCCAAACCCTGACCTCTGACCCCTAACCCTATCACCCCTGTGCTCCAAACCCTGACCCCTGACCCCTAACCCTATCACCCCTGTGCTCCAAACCCTGACCCCTGACCCCTAACCCTATCACCCCTGTGCTCCAAACCCTGACCCCTGACCCCTAACTCTATCACCCCTGTGCTCCAAACCCTGACCCCTGACCCCTAACCCTATCACCCCTGTGCTCCAAACCCTGACCCCTGACCCCTAACCCTATCACCCCTGTGCTCCAAACCCTGACCCCTGACCCCTAACCCTATCACCCCTGTGCTCCAAACCCTGACCCCTGACCCCTAACCCTATCACCCCTGTGCTCCAAACCCTGACCCCTGACCCCTAACCCTATCACCCCTGTGCTCCAAACCCTGACCCCTGACCCCTAACCCTATCACCCCTGTGCTCCAAACCCTTCACTGGCTACCAGTTGAGTTTAGAATTCAATTTAAAATCCTCCTCCTTACATATAAAACCATTAATGGTTAGGGTTAGGGTTAGGGTTAGGGGTCAGAGGTCAGGGGTTAATGGTATGGGCCCCTCTTATCTTAAAGATGATCTGGTTCCGTACCAGCCCAATAGAACCCTTCGTTCTCAGAATGCAGGTTTATTGAAAGTTCCTAAGGTTTGTAAAAGTACAGTAGGAGCTAGAGCCTTTAGTTGCCATGGTTACTGTCTGATGGAGCTAGAGCCTTTAGTTACCATGGTTACTGTCTGATGGAGCTAGAGCCTTTAGTTACCATGGTTACTGTCTGATGGAATCAGCTTCCTTTTAATATTAAAGACGCAGAAACAGTCTCTACATTTAGAATTAGGTTGAAAACATTCCTGTTTGAGAAAGCTTCTCTTCTCTTTCTCTCTCTCACACCTGTTTCTGTCATTTTTATAACCTATCTTTCATACCAAGTCTGTTCATGACTAGTCACCTGGTGTCCCCTTTACCCCCTCCCCCCCTGGGGGGAGTGGTGGCTCTCCTGACAGTGTCTGTGTGGGAGCCATGGACGACAGGATCTGCAGTGTGTCGCCTGTGCCGACCTGTGACCCCGGACCACCGCCCCTGCCTGTCTGGACCAGCCCCCCCCCCCCTCCTTCATTTATAAATGGACGTTCATCTATAGTCTGTCCGTCCATGGGAGTGGATCTGTCCTTCAATGTGGTTCTCCTCAAGATTTATTCTTTTTCCCACTGGGTTTGAGGACGGTTACGTCAATGTTTAATCGGTCATATTTACAATAATAGTACACTGTAGGTTTTGTGAATGAATGAGAGACACTGCGTGGATGCCCGTGGGTACAGGGCCGAGCCACCTCGTCAGGTGCAGCTGATGAGCTCTTAAAGGGGCAGAAACACGTCAGGACCAATGGAGAGCCAGGGCGCACACCTGTACGGGAGAGCAGAGGGAGGAGCGACTGCAAGGAAAGGTTTCTCCCTCCCTTGAAGTTAATAATAAATATTTAATAAACATAATAGTGAAGTTAATAATAAATATTAAAGGTATTGTGACGTCCAAAACTCATTTTTGATATTTTCATGTTACTATATGGGTCGTCTGGCCTCATTTACACCAAAAAAACATGAATCTAGACTGTTCAGTGGTTTTCCTATGGTCTGGGGCTCTTGGAGGCCTGAGCATGAAACGCTCTCTCTGATTTGTCTCCCGCTTTCGACGTCACACTCGGGAGAGCAATAAGGAGACCCCCCCCCCCTCTTCTCTTCTGCCCGTCCCCTGTGCTCAGCCCCGCCCCCACCAACGTTACTATAGAAACGGTGTTCACATGCGCTCCTGCTCTTACAACCTTTTCATCGCTGAACGGTTTACTCGTGTCGTAATGGCTCCTAAATCACACCTCATGTTGTTGGCTGTGTAGATCAGCAACAATCACTATTTGACCTACCAAGCTCCCCTGAACAACTACGTTCCCAGTGGCTGGCTTTTATCTACCAAGGTAACGTTCCTGCTTATTTACCCAAGAGAGTCAAGACTTGTTCCAGTCATTTTCGACGAAACTATGAATTAAAAACTTATAATAACAAATTAACAAGACATGATGAGTTAACATCTGGTTTTAAAGTCTTGGTTTGTTAGAATATCAAACTGTTGTGACAAAATACAAATAATAAATACACTTTTAATGTCGCGGTGAGACGGCAGACCCCCCCCTTCCCCCCAACGATCTGACGAAACTATGAATTAAAAACAAAACTATGAATTAAAAATAACAAAGTAACAAGACAGGATGAGCTAACATCTGGTTTTAAAGTCTTGGTTTATCATTATTTATACTTGGTATCATTCTTTATTAGGCAGCATATGATACAGTATTTCTTATACTGTACAGCAGGAAGGAGGGGGGGCTGGCCGCAGCAGTTTGGGGGTGGAGCCGAGTACATGACTGACAGGCGAAGCGCCCCAAGTAGTCTGTTGAGGTGTTCATGTGTTGCAGGCATAGTACTTCAGACCACAGAAATCCACAAAAATGAATATTATGGAGTGGGGTTTTTTGGTTGAATACTTTTGAAACACGTTTTAAATTCATTGTCAAAGACTTTGAATGCTATGAAAACAACATGTCACAAAACCTTTAATGTGTCATAGACAGACCAGTTGTTTATGATGGCATTAGGTTTTATGTGGGCTTAGTAAGAGACTACAATGAGTGGAGGATGTGACGTCACATGTTCTCCAGGCATGTAGTCCAAATTATTTACAGGTTTTATTCACAAATGAATCAGGCATTGGTTAATAGAAGCAGTTGAATCATTAATAATTATCATTTATTATGAGCTACAACATGTGTGGGATTCAGGTCACATGACAAACCAGATACCATTTAACAGTTTATTTACCATTGAATAGCATTCATTCAAGTTTACAAGTAGAAACATCAATGAACATTCATCCATCCATCCAGTTCCAGAGTTCACTTCACAAATATTCCATTTGTAAAAAGAAGAAAAAGAATGAAAACAATAATTATTACAGGGCATTAACACAGAATTCAGAGTAGATATCAACCAACATACATTTATTAGAAACTCAAAGTAATAATCAACTTCAATTAAAATAATTTAAATAAAGTAGAATGTTTGATTTAATGTTCATTGTGTTATGACACCTGACCTGTAATAATGATAGAACATAGAACATCTGACCTGTAATAATGATAGAACATAGAACATCTGACCTGTAATAATGATAGAACATAGAACACCTGACCTGTAATAATGATAGAACATAGAACATCTGACCTGTAATAATGATAGAACATAGAACATCTGACCTGTAATAATGATAGAACATAGAACATCTGACCTGTAATAATGATAGAACATAGAACATCTGACCTGTAATAATGATAGAACATAGAACACCTGACCTGTAATAATGATAGAACATAGAACACCTGACCTGTAATAATGATAGAACATAGAACATCTGACCTGTAATAATGATAGAACATAGAACATCTGACCTGTAATAATGATAGAACATAGAACACCTGACCTGTAATAATGATAGAACATAGAACATCTGACCTGTAATAATGATAGAACATAGAACATCTGACCTGTAATAATGATAGAACATAGAACATCTGACCTGTAATAATGATAGAACATAGAACACCTGACCTGTAATAATGATAGAACATAGAACACCTGACCTGTAATAATGATAGAACATAGAACATCTGACCTGTAATAATGATAGAACATAGAACATCTGACCTGTAATAATGATAGAACATAGAACATCTGACCTGTAATAATGATAGAACATAGAACACCTGACCTGTAATAATGATAGAACATAGAACACCTGACCTGTAATAATGATAGAACATAGAACACCTGACCTGTAATAATGATAGAACATAGAACACCTGACCTGTAATAATGATAGAACATAGAACATCTGACCTGTAATAATGATAGAACATAGAACACCTGACCTGTAATAATGATAGAACATAGAACACCTGACCTGTAATAATGATAGAACATAGAACACCTGACCTGTAATAATGATAGAACATAGACACATTTTTAAAAACCTTGTCCTTATGTGAACTGTTTGACTCCCTGATGAAGACTAGGATGCCCAAACAAGTTACTGATGAAGACGAGGATGCCCAAACGAGTTACTGATGAAGACGAGGATGCCCAAACAAGTTACTGATGAAGACGAGGATGTCCAAACAAGTTACTGATGAAGACTAGGAGCCCAAACAAGTTTTTGACATTTTATGTGATCATTTGGACTCATTTGTGCTACTCAAATGTTGGCAGGCATGGCTCTAGGCGTCAGATGATATAATACTTTAGATCCTGTTATTCTGACTCTGATCCCAATAAAAAAATAATAAAAACATTTTCTTATTTTCTTGTAATTACAAAAACAAGAGAAGAATTGAAGGATGTGTTGACCTTCACTTAGTAAAAACTACCACCAATTCAAATAAATAAGAACTGTGATATATTGTTAGTGTCAGAGTGTGTGGTTACTTTAATGTGTGCTCTCTTCTGTGGATTTTCATGTGCGTCTGAAGATGATGTTTGAGTTTGAAGCTTTTCTCACACACTCCACAGTTGAAGGGTGTCTCTCCTGTGTGGAGCCTCATGTGATAATTCAAACCTGTCCTCTGAGTAAACCTTTGACCACATTCTGAACACATAAATGGTTTCTCTCCAGTGTGGAGCCTCATGTGACACTCCACACTTGTCTTCTGTGTGAATTTTTTACCACATTCTGAACAGCTGAATGGTTTCTCACCAGTGTGGAGTCTCGTGTGACGTTCTAAATCAATTTTCCAAGTAAATTTTTTACCACATTCTAAACAGCTGAATGGTTTCTCACCAGTGTGGAGACCCATGTGACGCTCCAAATCTATCTTCCAAGTGAATTTTTTGCTGCATTCTGAACAACTAAATGGTTTCTCGCCAGTGTGGACCTTCATGTGGGCAGTTAAGTTGGACTTACTGGTAAATTTTTTCCCACAAACTGAACAGTTGAATGATCTTTCACCTGTGTGGACTCTCATGTGCTGTGATATGTTTTTCCTGCCACCGAAACATTTGTGACACAGTGAACATCTGAATGGTTTTTCTCCCATGTGGGAGGTCATGTGATTAGTTAAAGTTGACTTCTGTGCAAAACTCCGCCCACAAACTGAACAACAGAATGGTTTCTCTCCAGTGTGGGTTCTCATGTGGGTTTTTAAAGATGACTTCCGGCAGAATGTTCTGGAGCACACAGAGCAGGGGTACACTTTCTTTTCACATCCCATTTCACTTGTAGTATTCTTCATCATCATCTTCATCATCATCACGCCTGTGGGTGAGTTAGTTTCTTGCGTTTGTGTTTCCATGTGTTCAGTTGAGCTGTTTGTTGGAAGCTTTGACTCAGGTTTGTGCTTCAGGGTCTGGTCTTCATCGCTGTCCTCAGTTTCCTCACAGTCTTCATTCTGCTCATCACTTTTTCTTTGTAAATGTCTATGTGGATGGAAGCTGCTGGATGCTTCTGATCCTCCACAGTCCACTTTATTTGCTTCCTCTTTGTTCTCCTCAGTTTGGCTTTGATTCAGCTGTGAGGACTTGACTTTCTCCTCATCATCATCATCATCATCATCATCTTCACTCTTCACAGGGACAGGAGTGGATGGAAACTTGGTGATATTAACTTCCTGGCTGGTCCACAGTTCCTCCTGTTCCTCTTTAATGTGTGGGGGTTCTGCTTCTGGTTCCTCCTGGTCCACAGTGGGATTCCACTCCTGCTGCTCAGGAGGAACATCTGCTTTAACCACCGACAGCTGCTGGACGTCTGGAGAATATCAAGCAAATACTGTTAGACTCTTCTGTTACACTTAGAGTTTGGTGATAAAACTGACACTACTATTGTTAGAGTTCAAAAAACTCATCATTTGGACTTTTTATCTCATAAATGTGACTTTTTTTTCTCACAATTCAGACTTTTTATCTGATAATTTCCTTATCTGAGGACGTTGTCTGCGGCGCAAGGACTATTGAGTCTGCTGTGATGGCCAGGTGATGAAATATGCCAGGGATGACTCGCACCACTCACACATTCACGGTAGCGAGCCGTGTCCGAGCATGTGCACGTCACATACACACACCGTATATGTGTATATACATATGTGTGTATATATATATATATATATATATATATATATATATATATATATATATATATATATATATATATATATATATATATATGTGTGTGTGTGCTTGGGTGCATTTGCTGCAGGGCCAACTGTCATCCTGGCAAATACATCTGGAAAATTCTTCTCTAGCCACTGCCTACATTTGGCTGGCCCAGGCATATACTCACAGTACTCTGTAGGCAGAGAGCACACTCCACAGTAAAGCACCTTCAATGGGTACTTTGAATCAGGGTCAGCTATTCCTTGCTCTGATCTGCTTTCTGAAGAACCTGATTCCATCTCAGTAGTTGCCATTACAAATTACCCCACAAAATGTATTCTAAATCTGATGTCTGCGTAATAAAGTCGCTCGCATTATTAAAGATACTCCGACTTTTAGAATCTCATTTTTAGTGAAAAGGTTTCTAGTTGGCATACTTTGAGCACGCCTTGTAGGCCTATGACTCAATACCACATACATGGATACTGGAATGCTTAAAACAGTAGAACATCAACAGGACACTAAGAGAGTTCATCCAGAACTCAATGAGGCTGTGGAAGACAACTCTGGAGGCCAACTCAAAGCCAATTGCACAGGTGAACATCAGATGCGGCATTTACCAAGGAGATGCTCTGTCCCCCCTGCTGTTCTGCATAGGCCTAAACCCCCTCAGCCAGATCATCTCAAAGAGTGGCTTTGGATACCAGTTCCGAAGTGGAACATCCATCAACCACCTCCTCTACATGGATGACATCGAGCTGTATGCCAAGAATGAGCGTGACATTGATTCCCTAATTCACCTCACCCGGATCTACAGCAAAGACATTGGGATGTCATTGGGACTAGATAAATGTGGGCGGATGATATCTAGAAGAGGAAAGGTGATTACAGCTGAAGGGGTTGACCTGCCTGAAGGGAACATCACAGATGTGCAGGAAAGTTACAAATACCTAGGGATCCCACAGACAAATGGTAATCATGAGGAGGCAGCTGGGAAGTCAGCCACAGCCAAATACCTACAGAGGGTAAGACAGGTCCTGAAAAGTCAGCTGAACGGCAAAAATAAGATCCAGGCCATTAACACCTATGCACTGCCAGTAATCAGATACCCAGCTGGGATAATATCCTGGCCACTGGAAGAGATACAAGCCACTGATATCAAGACAAGGAAACTCCTTACCATGCATGGAGGGTTCCACCCCAAGTCCAGTGTCCTGAGGCTGTACACTAAGAGAAAGGAAGGGGGCCGAGGACTAGTAAGTGTCAGAACTACTGTCCAGGAGGAAACGGTGAACCTCCAGGAATACATCAAGAAAATGGCCCCCAATGACCAACTGCTAAGTGAATGCCTCAGGCAACAAAAGCCCAGTAAGGTCGAGGAACCAGAGGGGCTATCATGGAAGGACAAACCCTTGCATGGCGTGTACCATCGACAAATAGAGGAAGTGTCTGATATGGAAAAGACATACCAGTATCTGGAAAAGGCTGGACTAAAGGACAGCACAGAGACACTACTCATGGCTGCACAAGAACAAGCCCTGAACACCAGAGCAATAGAGGCCGGGGTCTACCACATCAGACAGGACCCCAGGTGTAGGCTGTGTAGAGAAGCACATCACAGCAGGTGTAAGATGGTGGCAGGTAAGGCATACATGGAGAGGCATAACCAGGTAGAGGACATACTGTACAGGAACATCTGTAAAGAGTATGGACTGGAGGTCCCAGGGTCAAGATGGGAGAACCCCCCAAAGGTGACAGAGAACAAACAGGCCAAGATCCTGTGGGATTTCCAGATCCAGACTGACAAGATGGTGATGGCCAATCAGCCTGACATAGTGGTGGTGGATAAACATGAGAAGACAGTGGTGGTGATAGATGTAGCAGTCCCCAGTGATAGCAACATGAGAAAGAAAGAACATGAGAAGAGAAGAGAAATACCAAGGGCTGAAAAAGGAGTTAGAGAAAATGTGGAGTGTGAAGGCAACAGTGGTACCAGTAGTGATGGGGGCACTAGGGGCAGTGACCCCCAAGCTGGGAGAATGTCTCCAGCAGATACCAGGAACAACATCAGAGATCTGTGTCCAAAAGAGAACATTGTTAGGAACAGCTAAGATCCTGCACAGAACCCTCAGGCTCCCAGAACTCTGGTAGAGGACCCGAGTCTGAAGGAGACACCGCCCAGGTGGGAGGGGCCTCTGGTAGAGGACCCGAGTCTGAAGGAGACACCGTCCAGGTGGGGCAAGAGGAACATAAAATATACATATATACATATATATATATATATATATACATACATATCAGAGTCCTGCACGGGTTCGGGTACCCGTGGGTGAACCGCAGATTTTCACGAAACAGGTGAAAAATGTGCTATGTTGGATACGGGTTCGGTTCAGGTCGGACGTGGGTGATCGCGGGTCTAATTTGCGGTTCATAGGCTAAAAACTGTTCTTTAGTTTGGACTTGTATAACTGCCTCCTGTCGGCTTCCTTCTTGATGCGTTTTTCAAGCGTGTGTGTGTGTGTGTGTGTGTGTGTGTGTGTGAGCTCACGGATAAAAATATTTTTTGAGTTTATTATTTGTCTGCTACTGTTTAACAACATTTTTATTTGGCTCTGCCTTGGCTATGTCACTGTTCAGTATATTCGTGGCAATAAATGTTTGTATTTAAGTTTGGCTATCTGACATTTTCTTTTGGGTTTGGGTTGGATATCGGGTTCATTTATAGCAGGTCAGTTTGGGTGCGGATTTTTTTTTTTTCTTCATCGGAAAACAGGTCAGATACGAGTTTAAACATGATGGGTACAGGCGGTTGCGGTATGTCAAAATCAGAACCGTGCAGGACTCTGATACATATATATATATATATATATATATATATATATATATATATATATATATATATATATATATATATATATATATATATATATATATATATATATATATATATATATATATATATATATATATATATATACACTGTAACCTTTAGGGGGGCTCAGCCCCCAGTGCTGACAGTGGCACCTGTCTTGAATGAAAGAGTTGAATCGATTTCTAAACTTTTTTTCTTTTAATTGACCAATAAACTATCATCTACCATCCACAAGCACTGAAATAAAGACTTATCTTACAAACTTACCAGTTCCATGTCTATGTATAAACTTATTGGATGAGAAACAAATGTTCTGGTTCTGGGATGTTCTGGTGAAGTGTGGTGGTGATAAGGTGGTAAGAAAAAAAAATACCCATAGACCACTAGGCTGTTTGTGGTTAGCTGCTACTGTGTTAGCTCACTGCTACTGTGTTAGCTCACTGCTACTGTGTTAGCTCACTGCTACTGTGTTAGCTCACTGCTACTGTGTTAGCTCACTGCAGGTCAACTCCTGGTCTACTCACACACATAGGTACTCAAAGGTAATAATTCCTCTAAAGCAGGCAGGGGTAAATGTAACATTTAATTTCCTCACTATTTAATAATAACAGGTGTCTGGATAAAATTCATACAAGAAAAATGTACAGATGAATAGTATACTGTTCAAATATAAATAAACATCCATACTAACTCTTAAAGGTCTTTAATTTGGTCTAATTATGATTCAAACTAGCCAGACATTATGAAGACCAGGTCTTAGCCCAGAGGGGGGTCTGGGGGGTCTCCCCCAGAGAAAAACAGATTTATTAAATGTAATGTTCTGTATTTTAGTGCATGTTAAGGTGACCTGTTTGACAAATGCTAACCTCATGACATAGATATAGAACACTATACAGTATATCAGTATGTTAGCATGTTAGCATGTTAAGGTGACCCGTTTGACAAATGCTAACCTCATGACATAGATATAGAACACTATAGAGTATATCAGTATGTTAGCATGTTAGCATGTTAGCATGTTAAGGTGACCCGTTTGACAAATGCTAACCTCATGACATAGATATAGAACACTATAGAGTATATCAGTATGTTAGCATGTTAGCATGTTAGCATGTCCAGCCTCAGGTGCCACAGCTGCCATCTTGGTATAAGGTCCATATGTTTGTCACACTATCAGGGAAGATATTGTCAAGTGATGATCAGGTAAGAAGTGTTACCCCCATATAAAGATGGCACTGATTAAAGTGAAACATTCATTGTAATTGACAGAGATAGTTAATGTAATGTGTTCTATATCTGTGACCCTGTGACATGAAGACAAACATTTTTAAATGAACACACTGAAAGGTTTCATTAAACTAAGTTTTCTTGTGGGAAAAAAGGAAACTTTATTTAATGGGAAGAAAATGTAAATGAGTCCATATTTAATGAACATATTTAACACTGAGTAAATATTAACACAATATTATAAATAAAATAAGAGAATGTAGAAATGTAAACTAAGGATCAGGGTTAGAATAGTTTGGATTTTTCATTATAGTTTTGTTTTAGTTAGTTTGGACTTTTTTCCTCTAATTCACTTAGTTTTAATGTGTCTTTTGAGCAGGTTTGATAGGTTTTTTTTTTCTGAATGTTTGGTTTTATTTTTTTCATATATTTTATTTTCCTCACCATCCTATTCAAACAAAAGTGAGGTGTGGGTCAACTGGGTCAGGTGGAGGTGGGTTATTGACTGAGCAGAGACATAAACATATAGACAGTATGATGGAGAAACTCCCTATAGCAGGTTGGGGGGGGGTGGAGTCAATCTGGGTTTTGATGTAGGATTGATGCCCAAATATCAGTTGTAATATGTGTTGTTTGGAGAGAAGTACACGGGCGACTTTTTTTGACAAGATAAAAAAAAAAAGATCCAGGGCATAAATCCCCAAAGCCACGCCCCCTCTCCACAGATGATTCAAACCCTGTTGTCAGAAATGGACAAGATGGTTTAACATGTAAAGCTACAGAGTTCTAACCTGATTGATCATGTGTTAGCGTTAGGCTATGCTAACCAACAGTCAGGGTAACAGAGTTAAACATCTAGTAAATAATGTGTGTGAACTGTCCCCATGAACACCTGCACACTACACACTATTATGACAATGCACTTATGCACAACAATACATCTATTTTTAACACAAACATGTCACTTTCATTTATTAGTAATAAAGGGGTAGGAACATATTCATTGTAGACGGGACATGACAAAGTTAAAATCCTACAAAAACAACTTTTATAAGCCATAACTTCACACACAGGTCACATTTCCTACCATGAAAGAGGACGTAAATATACATAACACAGTTGTTCAGTGCAGAAATCAGCACAGATACAACTATACTAGTACTGTACTCATTCTTACCTGAATGATTATCCAATCAAACAGATAATTTTAGATCAATAATGACCAAGCCTACATGGTGGTTGTTCACAATGTCCAGTTGTGACAAAATGAGATCAATGATGGTGAAGGTGGTTTTTATAGTTGTCCACAGACCAGGGAACACTACTATTGGATTTAATTGTTGACTAATTGTAATGGCACAGGCCTACCTTCACATCTTACTGTCACTCATCTGCAGTGGAACCACCATCAAATGTCCATTTGTCAAAACAATCAGAAAAGGCTGGAAGTAGAAGGATTTGATTGGTTTAGACAAATCACATGATGACATGACAGTTCTCCACTAGGATAGGAGAACTCTGAGGATGCACACAGTTTTCATTATGCATTTTTTCTTTTTTTGAAGGGAGCAACCAGGGGGTGCTGAAGCACCCCTAAAAATAGCCTAAACTCACCTCTGGTTGTCTCCATCTTTGAAACACTGTGCCAATACTTACATGGGTTTTGTTGCGTTTGTTATCAGATTCTCTCTTGGACTCTCTGTTAGAGGAGTCAGCCTTGTGCTTTTTGTGTAGGCAGTGGCTGCTAACGCAGGAATGGGGATGTTTCCTTTCTGACTATTCGCCATTGCAAACGGTGTTTCGTTGCGAACGCGCACCGGCTTGTCTTTATAGACCAGGGGTCTGCAATCCTGGTCCTAGAGAGCCACGATCCTGCATGTTTTAGATGTTTCCCTCTTTGAACACACCTGACACACATTATCAGTCTTCCTCACAGCTTGATGGTAGGCTGATCATCTGAATCAGGTGTGTTGGAAGAAGGAAACATCTAAAACATGCAGGATAGCGGCTCTCTAGGACCAGGGTTGCAGACCCCTGTTACGTACCTTGGGGGACACGCCTACTTTCTCCACTGGCCCGTGATTGGCTGACTCCTGCCATTACGGTCAGATTTTTAAAAGGCTGTTTACACAGTCAGCAGAGGGTGCTGGAGTATGGTCTTAGCTCAGATCACTTCACTTTCAATGCGACGAAAGATTATTATGAAATTTTTAAAAAAGGAAAATTTGTGAAATTAAACCTCAAGAATTATGAAATAAAAAGCAAAAATTATCAGATAAATACTGATATAAATTTGTATTTTCATAAATCATACAGTGATTTTACACTGTTCCTCTTTTTTATTCCAAAAATGTTTTGTCCATGTCAGGAGGAACTGGACTAAAATATGTTTCTAAGGAGGAATATCACTGAAAGGGTTTGACAACCACTGGTCTAGGGTGATATTAGAGTGATAAATCACTTACGGATGGTTTAATATAGAGAAAAAACATTTTGAAATGCTTAAAATCTCACCGAGTATGAGTTAAAGTTGAAGAAGTACTGCGTCTGCGCACAGAAACAGCTGATAGCTTTAGCACAAGGTTCAGTAATGTGCCTAAAGAGGACTAAATATGGAACTGTTTGATTACATGTGTGTGTGAGAGAGCTGATCCCAGTCAAACACTCTTTATTCTACTGGTTTTAATAAGTCAAACTTCAGCAATAAATGATGCTAATGTTTGGACACACCTGCTAAAGAATCCTCGTGCTGTTGTAGTCTGCTTTTCATCTGTTCCAGGAAGCACGAGCTCCCTTCTGCGGAAGACATGTTGCCCTTACTTCCGGTCTGATCCTTCACAATCTTACATACAACAACAATTACATTTGTTTAAGTGTTAATAAAATATTCCAGATCATTCCACAGCTCTGTCAGTCGGAGGCCGTTCGCAAATGTCAACCTCCGCTTTCAGACTCGACCAATCACAGGCGTCGTTATTGGGTTGTCAGGGCAACTGAAGATGGGCCGAGCTATGCATGTTTGTAACCACAAAAACAGCAGCTTTTTTCCTCCTCTTCTTCTGAATGTGTTTTATACTTGAGCACATAAAGAGTCAAAAGTTGAAACGTATTCAAACATTCTTATTCTGACCCTTTATTTCAACATTTAAATTATTTAATCAAACCTGTTGTAATTATGCTTGATTTTATTTTAATAACTATATGGTGACCCTTTAGTGTCTTATAAATGCACCTATAAATAAAATGCATTATTAATTATTACCAGAGGTGGAAGTAACTAAGAAGTACTTCCTTTATTGCAATTAAGTACATTTTAAAGTATCCGTTCTTTACTTGACTATTTCACTTTTACTCCCTAAATTGTTGTATACATATCTGTACTTTATACTCTTTACATCTATATAAATATATGTTCTTTATACCACCTATCCTCCTGTAATAGAGTCCATCAGATATAGAGATGTTCAGATTAGAGCCTTTAAGACACTTGCCTTTTAATTTAGAATTTCTTTATTTGTGTATTTTTTTTTATCTATTTGTAGATATTTTCAGTGTAAATCCAGTTCAGTGAAACACTTTAAACACTTTTCAGTTCAGTTCTAATCTTTCTTGTAGAGCTGTGCCCCAAATAAACAACTGCATGTTATCAATACTGTTGATTAATCATTTACAAATCAACATTGTCTGTATGGAAAACCATTTAAAAAGAAAAAAGGAAACAGTGAACATATAAAACTGTGGTGTTAAATGTAATGTGGTTGAAAAATGTTGGTGCACCTAAGAAAAAAAAAAATAGATGCACCAGTGAAACTAGTGCAAAAAGTTAGTTTAGAGCCGTGGGTAGTCATTCATTTACCCTGTCATTAACCACCAGGGACCAATGTGGATGACATGTCCCCTTTAAAAGTATTGATCTAGAATCACCAAATAAAACCTTCGGTTTCATTTTTACTTCAACCAAAGAGGTATTAAAGTCTGTCTGTCAGCAGGATTACGGAAAACGTTCTGAACAGATTTGGATTCAACTTTCAGGAATGATAGATAATTGGTCAAGGAAGGTCAAGGTCATACTAAAGGTCAACAGCTAAAACACATCAGTGGAAATATCTCAGGTTTTTTTCATTCACAAGGTCTCACCTTCAGATATCAGATGGGTCAACATCTATAACCCTAACCTTTGACCCCTGAGCCTAACCCTTGGCAGAGGTCTGCAGTCTCTGACTGACTTGCTCTTGATGTTCTTTACAGTAACGTATTGTATTAGTCATTATACACTGTTCTGCATTTAACCCTAATCCTTCTGATGGGGTAACCTGAAAGGGGCAGTGGGCACCCATCTCCTGCTGTAGAACCAGGCAAATGGTCAGAATCACCCCCTAACAGACATGTTTTTGGGTGATGGAGGAAGCTGGACTAAAGCTGGAGTAAACCTGAGAAAACTGGTGAAAGAATCTGGAGGAAACCAAAAGAAATGGAAGGAAATTGGAGGGAACTGGAGGAAACTGGAGGAAACTGAAGGAAACTGGAGGGAACTGGAGGAAACTGAAGGGAACTGAAGGAAACTGAAGGGAACTGAAGGGAACTGAAGGAAACTGGAGGAAACTGAAGGAAACTGGAGGGAACTGGAGGAAACTGAAGGAAACTGGAGGGAACTGGAGGGAACTGGAGGAAACTGAAGGAAACTGAAGGGAACTGGAGGAAACTGAAGGAAACTGGAGGGAACTGGAGGGAACTGGAGGAAACTGAAGGAAACTGAAGGGAACTGGAGGAAACTGAAGGAAACTGAAGGAAACTGGAGGGAACTGGAGGGAACTGGAGGGAACTGGAGGGAACTGAAGGAAACTGAAGGAAACTGAAGGGAACTGAAGGAAACTGAAGGGAACTGAAGGGAACTGGAGGAAACTGAAGGGAACTGAAGGGAACTGAAGGGAACTGAAGGAAACTGAAGGGAACTGGAGGAAACTGGAGGGAACTGGAGGAAACTGGAGGAAACTGGAGGGAACTGGAGGAAACTGAAGGGAACTGGAGGAAACTGGAGGGAACTGGAGGAAACTGGAGGGAACTAAAGGAAACTGAAGGGAACTGGAGGAAACTGAAGGAAACTGAAGGGAACTGGAGGAAACTGAAGGGAACTGAAGGAAACTGAAGGAAACTGGAGGAAACTAAAGGGAACTGAAGGAAACTGAAGGAAACTGGAGGAAACTGAAGGAAACTGGAGGAAACTGAAGGGAACTGAAGGAAACTGAAGGGAACTGAAGGGAACTGAAGGAAACTGGAGGGAACTGGAGGAAACTGAAGGAAACTGAAGGAAACTGGAGGGAACTGGAGGGAACTGGAGGAAACTGAAGGAAACTGAAGGGAACTGGAGGAAACTGAAGGAAACTGAAGGAAACTGGAGGGAACTGGAGGGAACTGAAGGAAACTGAAGGAAACTGAAGGGAACTGAAGGAAACTGAAGGGAACTGAAGGGAACTGGAGGAAACTGAAGGGAACTGAAGGAAACTGAAGGGAACTGAAGGGAACTGAAGGGAACTGAAGGAAACTGAAGGGAACTGAAGGGAACTGAAGGGAACTGAAGGGAACTGAAGGGAACTGAAGGGAACTGAAGGGAACTGGAGGGAACTGAAGGGAACTGGAGGGAACTGAAGGGAACTGGAGGAAACTGAAGGGAACTGGAGGAAACTGGAGGGAACTGGAGGAAACTGGAGGAAACTGGAGGAAACTGGAGGGAACTGGAGGAAACTGAAGGGAACTGAAGGAAACTGAAGGGAACTGGAGGAAACTGAAGGGAACTGAAGGAAACTGAAGGAAACTGAAGGGAACTGAAGGAAACTGAAGGGAACTGGAGGGAACTGAAGGAAACTGAAGGGAACTGAAGGGAACTGAAGGAAACTGGAGGGAACTGGAGGAAACTGGAGGGAACTGGAGGGAACTGGAGGAAACTGAAGGGAACTGGAGGAAACTGGAGGGAACTGGAGGAAACTAAAGGAAACTGAAGGGAACTGAAGGGAACTGGAGGAAACTGAAGGAAACTGAAGGGAACTGGAGGAAACTGAAGGGAACTGAAGGAAACTGAAGGAAACTGGAGGAAACTAAAGGGAACTGAAGGAAACTGAAGGGAACTGGAGGAAACTGGAGGAAACTGGAGGAAACTGGAGGGAACTGGAGGGAACTGGAGGAAACTGGAGGGAACTGAAGGAAACTGAAGGGAACTGGAGGAAACTGGAGGGAACTGGAGGTAACTGGAGGAAACTGGAGGAAACTGAAGGAAACTGAAGGAAACTGAAGGGAACTGAAGGGAACTGGAGGAAACTGGAGGAAACTGAAGGAAACTGGAGGAAACTGGAGGGAACTGGAGGAAACTGAAGGAAACTGGAGGAAACTGGAGGAAACTGGAGGAAACTGAAGGGAACTGAAGGAAACTGAAGGGAACTGAAGGGAACTGGAGGAAACTGGAGGAAACTGGAGGAAACTGGAGGAAACTGGAGGGAACTGGAGGAAACTGAAGGGAACTGAAGGAAACTGAAGGGAACTGGAGGGAACTGAAGGAAACTGAAGGGAACTGGAGGAAACTGAAGGGAACTGGAGGAAACTGAAGGAAACTGGAGGAAACTGGAGGGAACTGGAGGAAACTGAAGGAAACTGGAGGAAACTGGAGGAAACTGAAGGAAACTGAAGGGAACTGAAGGAAACTGAAGGGAACTGGAGGGAACTGAAGGAAACTGAAGGGAACTGGAGGAAACTGAAGGAAACTGAAGGGAACTGGAGGAAACTGGAGGAAACTGGAGGAAACTGAAGGGAACTGAAGGAAACTGAAGGGAACTGGAGGAAACTGAAGGGAACTGAAGGAAACTGAAGGGAACTGAAGGGAACTGGAGGAAACTGAAGGGAACTAAAGGAAACTGAAGGAAACTGAAGGAAACTGGAGGGAACTGGAGGGAACTGAAGGAAACTGAAGGGAACTGAAGGGAACTGAAGGAAACTGAAGGGAACTGGAGGAAACTGGAGGGAACTGGAGGAAACTGGAGGAAACTGGAGGAAACTGGAGGAAACTGAAGGAAACTGAAGGAAACTGAAGGGAACTGGAGGAAACTGGAGGGAACTGGAGGGAACTAAAGGAAACTGGAGGGAACTGGAGGAAACTGAAGGAAACTGGAGGAAACTGGAGGAAACTGGAGGAAACTGGAGGGAACTGGAGGAAACTGGAGGGAACTGGAGGACACTGAAGGAAACTGGAGGAAGCTGAAGGAAACTGGAGGAAACTGGAGGGAACTGGAGGAAACTGAAGGAAACTGGAGGAAACTGAAGGGAACTGAAGGAAACTGAAGGGAACTGGAGGGAACTGAAGGAAACTGAAGGAAACTGAAGGAAACTGAAGGGAACTGGAGGAAACTGGAGGAAACTGGAGGGAACTGGAGGAAACTGAAGGAAACTGAAGGGAACTGGAGGAAACTGGAGGAAACTAAAGGAAACTGGAGGAGAGCTCAGCCTCCGCTGACCACTCAGGTCTGCCAGTCTGTGTTGTGAAATGACATTCTGTCTATTCTTTGGTGTGGAGCTTCATATGTATTTGAAGATTATCTTTACGTGTGAAGGATTTGTGACAAACTGCACAGCTGAAAGGTGTTTCTCCTGTGTGGGTGTTCATATGGATCCGAAGATTATCTTTACGTGTGAAGGATTTGTGACAAACTGCACAGCTGAAAGGTGTTTCTCCTGTGTGGACTCTCATGTGACGCTCCAAACCTGTCTTCCTAGTAAACCTTTTATCACATTCTGAACAACCAAATGGTTTCTCACCGGTGTGGATCCTCATGTGATCAGTTAAATGGAAATTTGTGATAAATCCTCTATTGCAAACTGAACAACTAAATGGTTTTTCTCCCGTGTGGGACATCATGTGGCGTTGTAAACGTGACTTCTTGCAGAATGTTTTTGGGCACATAGAACAATGGAATCGTTTCCTTTTATATCTCACATAACTTAGACTCAAGTCATTATTAATCATCATGGTGTGTGTGGGTGAGTGTGTTTCGTGCGTCAGAGCAAATGTTTGTTGACCTTGGTCAGAATCATCCAGTTTGTGTCCTGTGTGAGTGTCCATGTGTTGGTCCAGTAAACTCTTACTGTCAAAGCTTCTTCTCTTTCCACTCTCCATGTGGACCAGGTTAATGTCTGCTTCTGATCCTCCACCGTCGTCTCCATCACTTTCTGTTTCCATGTGTTCAGTTGAGCTGTTTGTTGGAAGCTTTGACTCAGGTTTGTGCTTCAGGGTCTGGTCTTCATCGCTGTCCTCAGTTTCCTCACAGTCTTCATTCTGCTCATCACTTTTTCTTTGTAAATGTCTATGTGGATGGAAGCTGCTGGATGCTTCTGATCCTCCACAGTCCACTTTATTTGCTTCCTCTTTGTTCTCCTCAGTTTGGCTTTGATTCAGCTGTGAGGACTTGACTTTCTCCTCATCATCATCATCATCATCATCTTCACTCTTCACAGGGACAGGAGTGGATGGAAACTTGGTGATATTAACTTCCTGGCTGGTCCACAGTTCCTCCTGTTCCTCTTTAATGTGTGGGGGTTCTGCTTCTGGTTCCTCCTGGTCCACAGTGGGATTCCACTCCTGCTGCTCAGGAGGAACATCTGCTTTAACCACCGACAGCTGCTGGACGTCTGGAGAATATCAAGCAAATACTGTTAGACTCTTCTGTTACACTTAGAGTTTGGTGAAAATATCACTGTCAGTGTTATTGCAAGTTTGAACTAGTGGAGTAAATTATCAGACTGTTAAAACCAAAATCTAAAACCACGGAGTTTGATAAAGGACAGTGGATGCACAAACTTCTGTTGTGTTCAGTTAAATAAATATCTTTGCTGAAAAAAAGTGTAGTTTCCTTCAGTTTTCTCTGCTTTGATAAAATAAACCTTCATGTGAAACCTCATGAGTTGTAAATTAAATATAACAATATAACAGATATTCATTGAAAAATACAAACTGCATGGAACAATATCTATAAACGGTGACAAATCTTTTAAAAAGATAACGTTTAAAATAAATAAATACGGAAATCAACAAAACATTTGCAGGTCTGTCTTGCTTAAATAACCGAAATGTACAAATGCAGTTTTATTATCATTAAGACCTTTAGCTAGAGACAAATATGTCAAAACCTGTTTTATGTGTCTGTCCTCTGGGATTCCAAACACAGTCCAGTATTTGTCTTTGTCTGTGGTTTTCTTCTTTAGTTCGACACAGTTCCTCCTCGTACTCTGCTATAATTGTTTCAAACAAATCAAATATCTCTTCAGCAGCTGAAGTTAGTCTCTGCTCCACTACCGACCTCAGATTATAGACCTTTAGGGACATTTTTCCACTTTTTCTTCACACAAACTCCTTCAGTTTGTCTTGCAGGTCTGTTAGCAGCTAGCGAGCGAAGCTAACTTTAGCATCACTGAGCTAAAAACACATAAATGACGAATATATTAAAGACAGAATATGAAAAGAATAAAGTCCAGTCAGTGGATTTGATCCACATACACAGGTTCTGCTGGTTCATTGGACTTAATCAAACACTAAACATGAGAAAACTGTGAACGTTCCTTAAAAATAAACAGCGTAAAAAAAAAAAACATCGACCCATTAGCGCTTCCGGGATTCAAAGCGCATGCGTGATGTCTTCTTTTCCTTCACAAAAAATGTGAATGTAAGTGAAATGAGTGAAACGGGCTTATTTCTGATTCTGTTTGACACGTGCTCTGAAATTCACATATGATAGTGAAGGTTAATAATAAATATTTGATGTGTCATAGACAGACCACCTGTTTATGATGGGAGGCAAATGTGACATTAGATTTTATGTGGGCTTAGTAAGATACTACAATGAGTGGAGTATGTGACGTAAAACTCCGCTCGGCTGGAGTCTGTGGTGACGTCACATGTTCCCCAGGTGTGTAGTCCAAATTATTAACGGGTTTTCTTGACAAATGAATCAGTCTAGATCAGGGGTCTGCAACCCTGGTCCTAGAGAGCCGCTATCCTGCATGTTTTAGATGTTTCCCTCTTCCAACACACCTGATTCAGATGATCAGCCTACCATCAAGCTGTGTGGAAGACTGATAATGTCTGTCAGGTGTGATGGAAGAGGGAAACATCTAAAACATGCAGGATAGCGGCTCTCTAGGACCAGGGTTGCAGACCCCTGGTCGAGTGTATATTGTGTCTCTCAGTGTTAACAATCAACACATTGTCAGTGTTAACACGGCTGTTTTGAGGTGTTAACGGTCAGCTGTACTCGGTTGTTTGACAACTTTAGCTTTAGCCTAGCTTGTCTTGTTCCTGTTAGTTTTAATACAACCACGGTCAAAAATGTGTTAGCCTCCGTTCTCACAGACATTTATTGTTACTGTAAAATGCAGAACATGAAACGTCTACTTGTCAATATAGGAGCCTGTAGTGATGGTAAACTTTGTGTTAGCTGTTGCGTAGCCTACAGGCTCCAAAATAGCCACTACAAGCTGCAGAGGATGTAGGATGATCAGTCTTTTCATTTTAGCCAAGGTGGGTGAATAGTGTTAGACGGCTAATGGTTATATTAGTGAATATTCCTTATTTGTAACTTATATGCTTTGAACAGTTTCAGTCTGGCTTTCGAGCTCATCACAGACTGAAACTGCATTAGTCAAAGTCACTAATAACTTATTATTATCCACTGATGATGGATTAATATGGGTCCTGGTGTTATTAGACCTTAGTGCAGCCTTTGACACCATTGACCACAGTATCTTAGTGCACAGATTAGAATGTGATATAGGTATTAGAGGAGCAGCCCTCTGCTGCTTTAAATCATATTTATCTAATCGCTACCAATTTGTTCACGTCAATCAACAATCATCGCAGTCCTCCAGAGTTAATTATGGCGTGCCCCAAGGGTCAGTCCTTGGGCCTATTTTGTTTACACTATATATGCTCCCTTTAGGTAACATCATTAGAAAACATGGTATTAATTTTCATTGTTATGCAGATGACACACAGCTATATTTATCGATTAAACCTGATCAGACCAGACAAATAGATAAACTAAGTACATGTGTCCAAGACATAAAGACTTGGATGAGTGACAATTATCTTTTATTGAACCCTGAAAAAACTGAAGTCATTATAATAGGTCCTAAAAATGCCACAGACTCCCTAACTGACCACATAGTTACTGTAGACAACTTAAGTGGAACACCCAGTGACACAGTTAAACATTGAGGAGTTTTATTTGATCCACATCTTTCATTCAAAGGGTCAGGGGTCAGAGGTCAGGGCACATTAACCAAACATGCAGAACAGCCTTCTTTCACTTGTGTAACATTAGCCAAAGTGAGGAATATTCTGTCTAAAAATGACCTCTAACCCTATCACCCCTGTGCTCCAAACCCTTCACTGGCTTCCAGTTGAGTTTACAATTAAATTTAAAATCCTCCTCCTTAAATATAAAACCATTAGTGGTATGGGTTAGGGGTCAGGGGTTAATTGTACAGTTCAATCTAAGCTACACAAGGAAGGACAGACACAGTTCTTTCTCTCTCCCTCTCGTGTGTTTTTGTCATTTTTATAACGTATCTTTCATACCAAGTCTGTTCATGTCTAGTCACCTGGTTGCTGCCCCCCCCCCCCGCGGATCTGCTGTGACTCGTATATGCTGACCTGTGATCGCAGACCTTCTCCCTCACCTATCTGGTGGATGGACCAGCCGCCCTCCCCCTCCTTCATTTATAAATACACATTCATCTATAGTCTGTCCGTCCATGGGAGTGGATCTGTCCTTCAGTGTGGTTCTCCTCAACATTTATTCTTTTTCCCACTGGGTTTGGAAGTTTTTTCTGCTGAGGAGGGTCTAAGGACAGGGGGAGGGTCTAAGGACAGGGGGAGGGTGTAAAGACAGGGGGAGGGTCTAAGGACAGGGAGAGGGTGTAAAGACAGGGGGAGGATCCAAGGACAGGGGGAGGGTCTAAAGACAGGGGGAGGGTCTAAAGAATGGGGGAGGGTCTAAAGACAGGGGGAGGGTCTAAGGACAGGGGGAGGATCTAAAGACAGGGGGAGGATCTAAGGACAGGGGGAGGGTCTAAAGACAGGGGGAGGGTCTAAAGAATGGGGGAGGGTCTAAAGACAGGGGGAGGGTCTAAGGACAGGGAGAGGGTGTAAAGACAGGGGGAGGATCCAAGGACAGGGGGAGGGTCTAAAGACAGGGGGAGGGTCTAAGGACAGGGGGAGGGTGTAAAGACAGGGGGAGGGTCTAAAGACAGGGGGAGGGTCTAAAGACAGGGGGAGGATCTAAGGACAGGGGGAGGGTCTAAAGACAGGGGGAGGGTCTTTTCTTATATCTCTGTAGTTGATTGTGTTTCTGTCAAACACTGTGAGACGACTCTGTTGCGATTTGGGGCTTTATAAAAGGTTGTAAAATGACAAAGATATTCTAACTGTGTGAACATTATTCTGTCTCTATTCTAGTGTGAATTTTCATATGTATTGTCAAATGATGTTTCCGTGAGAAGTGTCTGTGACAAACTCCGCAGCTGAACGGTCTGACCCCAGTGTGGATGCTCATATGGACGTTCAGATGATGTTTACGTTTGAAGCGTTTCTGACACAGTACACAGCTGAAAGGCGTCTCTCCTGTGTGGATCCTTATGTGACGCTCCAAACCCGTCTTCCGAGTAAATCTTTTATCACATTCTGAACAACTAAATGGTTTTTCTCCAGTGTGGGACATCATGTGGCGTTCTAAACGTGACTTCTTGCAGAATGTGTTTGAGCACATGGAGCAGTGGAATCGTTTCCTTTCAAATCCCACATAACTTAGACTCAACTCATTCTTCATCATCATCTTCATCATCATGGTGTGTGTGGGTGAGTGTGTTTCGTGCGTCAGAGCAAATGTTTGTTGACCTTGGTCAGAATCATCCAGTTTGTGTCCTGTGTGAGTGTCCATGTGTTGGTCCAGTAAACTCTTACTGTCAAAGCTTCTTCTCTTTCCACTCTCCATGTGGACCAGGTTAATGTCTGCTTCTGATCCTCCACCGTCGTCTCCATCACTTTCTGTTTCCATGTGTTCAGTTGAGCTGTTTGTTGGAAGCTTTGACTCAGGTTTGTGCTTCAGGGTCTGGTCTTCATCGCTGTCCTCAGTTTCCTCACAGTCTTCATTCTGCTCATCACTTTTTCTTTGTAAATGTCTATGTGGATGGAAGCTGCTGGATGCTTCTGATCCTCCACAGTCCACTTTATTTGCTTCCTCTTTGTTCTCCTCAGTTTGGCTTTGATTCAGCTGTGAGGACTTGACTTTCTCCTCATCATCATCATCATCATCATCTTCACTCTTCACAGGGACAGGAGTGGATGGAAACTTGGTGATATTAACTTCCTGGCTGGTCCACAGTTCCTCCTGTTCCTCTTTAATGTGTGGGGGTTCTGCTTCTGGTTCCTCCTGGTCCACAGTGGGATTCCACTCCTGCTGCTCAGGAGGAACATCTGCTTTAACCACCGACAGCTGCTGGACGTCTGGAGAATATCAAGCAAATACTGTTAGACTCTTCTGTTACACTTAGAGTTTGGTGATAAAACTGACACTACTATTGTTAGAGTTCAAAACAATCTGAAATTAAGAATCCCCTCAATACAGACAGTAAATTAACAGTGTAAAACAAACCAACACTTGAGTCACAAACAAGAATCAGTGAGATAAGATGACTGACAAAAACTGTCTTGATTATAAACTAGAAAAGAACTCAGAGCACAGACCTCCACCAAGGTAGACCCCCCACCCCGATCACCCCCAAAATGGAATCATTTCTTCCTGTTCACAGTTCCAACATATCCTGAAAATTTCATCAAAATCCGTCAATAAGTTTGCGAGTTATCTTGAACAGAGTCAAACAGACAAACGCCGGCAAAAACATAACCTACTTGGCTGAGGTAATGAAGGGAAAGTTAAGACATGTTCTCCTCCTGGAACCATCACCTTATGATGGTAACTTTTAATTATCAACATCTACATGAGCAGTACATTAAATACAGAAATGTAGTTAATGACCTCTGCCAAAGAGGTTGTCTGTCTGTTAATTAGCAAGATAACCCAAAACGTTATGGACAGATCTGGATGAAATGTTCAGGGTTGGTTGGTAATGAAGACACCTGGAAATGATTAGATATAGGTGGTGATCTGGGGAGGGGGGGGGTCCATAACATGACAAAAAAGTCCAAACTAGAGACAAACATGTCCAAACTACAGACAAAAAAGTCCAAACTACAGACAAACATGTCCAAACTACAGACAAACATGTCCAAACTACAGACAAACATGTCCAAACTACAGACAAACATGTCCAAACTACAGACAAAAAAGTCCAAACTACAGACAAACATGTCCAAACTACGGACAAACATGTCCAAACTACAGACAAACATGTCCAAACTACAGACAAAAAAGTCCAAACTACAGACAAAAAAGTCCAAACTAGAGACAAACATGTCCAAACTAGAGACAAACATGTCCAAACTAGAGACAAACATGTTTAAACTACAGACAAACATGTCCAAACTAGAGACAAACATGTCCAAACTAGAGACAAACATGTCCAAACCTGTCTTGTGTATCAGGACTGTAGGATTCCAAACACAGTCCAGTATTTGTCTTTGTCTGTGGTTTTCTTCTTTAGTTCGACACAGTTCCTCCTCGTACTCTGCTATGGTTCTTTCAAACAAACCAAATATTTCTTCAGCAGCTAAAGTTAGTCTCTGCTCCACCAACGACCTCAGAATCTGAACCTTTAGGGACATGTTTGACGGTTTGTGTCCACAAACTCCTTTAGAAACGGTCTCCATCACACACTGACAGGACTGTTAGAAGCTAGCGAGCTAAGCTAACTTTAGCTAAAAACAGACAAATCCGGAATGAGAATAGACACAGATTGTGAACAAAACTAAGTCCAGTCAGTCGGTTTCATCCGGATACAGAGCTTCTGCTGGTTCGGTTTCACTTTAGCAAACACTAGGCAGCCCAAAACAGAGTTAATTTCATTAGAAATAAACGATGGTGACTCATTAGCACTTCCCGCTTTCGAGCGCAAATATGACGTTATCACAGCTCCTACAAAATAAGAGTGCAGATCATCAGGAGGAAACTGAAAACTATGAATTATTTAACAAAATAAGAGTGCAGTTTATCAAGAGGAAGCAGAAAACTTAAGTATTTAACAAAATTATATTCTTTGCATTTGTATAAATATTTGTACTTCATACTCTTTGCATTTAGGTTTGTTTTGGCTCAAATGGATATTTATAGAAAAGTAGAAGTGATTTCAAACTTTAATTTCAAACATGTATGATGTGATTTTAAATAAGTTTTTGAGATGTGAAAAATAACCTTACCTTTCAACCATCTACCTCAGTGAAATTTTTTTTTAAATTTAGAATTAGACAAAGGATTCATTTTCTTTTCTTTTATTTATTTCATATAAAAGTGGCAGTATAGAAAAATGAATATACAAAATAAAATCTCCACCTTCATGAAGATTTTAGCTCTTAATGGACATTTCCATCTCTAAATGCAAAGCTAAGGGTTTGACCTTTCAAGGTCAAAGGTCATTGTGCCATTTTGGAGCCTTCGTGACCCTGAGTTTGACCCAGTGGGATATTATTTGTTCTTCCACACTCTGGACTGGTTCAGGTATTTTTCTTTTCTTACATTTCTCCGTACTTGACCTCACTGTGGTTGAAAGTTGCAACAAAACCAAATACTTGGGTTTTTTATTTTCCAGGTCACTTGGAGGAGCAGGAGCCACAGGTTGACCACCCCTGGTATAAAGGAACCAAAAGCACATTTCTGCTTTGTCCCATCTCTTATCTTTGCCAAAACACATTTGTGGTGAGTGACCTTTGACAAATATTTCATGGGATCTATT
Source organism: Siphamia tubifer (assembly GCA_020466265.1). Lineage (NCBI taxonomy): Eukaryota > Metazoa > Chordata > Actinopteri > Kurtiformes > Apogonidae > Siphamia > Siphamia tubifer. The sequence continues at coordinate 47,472,246 of CM035793.1, read as the reverse complement.
TTTGGACCATGACGTACCTTTTCTGAAAACTAACCTAGTAGTTTTTACATAAACCAAAAACAACACCCCAGCCCCCTAACCCTCTGGGAGAGCGGGGTAATAAAACAAATAGTTGAAATGAGTTATACAGATTACACTCTAAAGCAGGGCTGTCAAACATGCGGCCAGGGGGCCAAATACAAGACTGATAATGAAAAAAATCCTGAGCCTGAACTTTTTTTTCCTTCCTCAGAAGCTAAGGGGTGAGGGTAAGGGGTGGGGGTAAGGGGTGAGGGTAAGGGGTGAGGGTAAGGGGTGAGGGTAAGGGGTGAGGGTAAGGGGTGGGGGTAAGGGGTGAGGGTAAGGGGTGAGGGTAAGGAGTGAGGGTAAGGGGTGGGGGTATGATGTAAGTGATGTACTGTTTTAACACATTACTTAAACCATTAACAGCCTGTGTAACATCAATATTGTGAAGTCACTATTTTTGACAGTTTTTTTTTTTTCAATACTTTCCTTCCACCCACTGATGACTCAGGAAAACTCTGCCCATGTCCTTCCCAATGGATTCTAAAGTTAGTTTGGCATTATTAGCACAGTTCTGCACACTCACTGGAAGTAAATGATCTCATTCGATTTGATTCAGGGTCATGTCATGTCAATTCACACGATTTCGTAGAGGTGACCCTCTTCGATTTGCCCCATATTCGCCACACAGGAACCTTTTGATGCCAATAGAAAGAATCCCAGGTTTTATCGTCCTATGTCTAAAGTTTTGGAGATGAAGCCCTCCCTAGTGTGGGTGCCACGCCCACTTTTCAAGCTTGTGAATTACATAGAGAATGTACAAGCAGATTTGGACACCTCTAGTTTTAAATTAAAGGAAGAAACAGGCCTAAAAAACAACATGCCCCCTCAGTATGACCCTGTCTATCCCATGGTGCACTTACTAACAGCATAGCTTCATTATTTATGGATATATTAAGCCTTGAAAAGTAGAAGTGTGAAAACTATGATGTCCATGGCCTCATCAATATTGAAGGAAAACACCGAACTCCGAAGTTTCTCAGACGTTTTTAAATTCTGGCGCCATGCCATAGGTGAGCAGATAGACCACATGCTGTCTTGACACAGAGAGCTGTGTAAGTGCAGTTCCACCTTCAGCCACTTTCTTACACAGAGCTACAAGTGGTTGAGCTACCGCTAACGACAAGTCATGTTCCACAATGTAGACACACAGTGGTGTTTTTTAAACCAGTCCCTCTGTCTGTAATGGAGGGTGGAATGTCCACTGTGGGACCAACCTGGCTGCTGCTTTGTGGAAAGCATCTGCTTGGTTTTTTTCCACTTGTTCCATAGATTAACTTCTTCTTACATAAAGTGCAGTAACATTCACCAGGTCGAGGGAACTTTTGACACCAGCTCTAAAAGTGTTTACCGTCAACACCCAAATCGTCCAGCCAAGCCCAGCGCCATTTATGTTTTCGACCTTTATCCATGTGTTTTACATCCTCTCCTGCTTCATAAACGTAGCCATGCTTCACTGATGCTACACACAAGTTGAGACACATGAGGAGACTGGAGTGGACACAAAGATGCTCCTGTGACAGCTTGGTTGAGCATCAATCTAGTCTACTGTTATTGGCTGAGACAAAGGCCCGCCCTGTTTCTTATTGGCTGATGGTCTTGTACATAGACATGTAACTGTAGTTGACACTGTTAAAAACTGGTCTGTGCATCGCCAATCCAGAAAATAATGAAAAAAAAATGAGCCATGTCGCTACGCTGGAAATCCACAAATAGCCAGAGTGCATTCAGCCCTGTACATGTGGCCCATCAAAAGGTTCCACCGTAGCCGCTGGGATGAATTTTCAAAGCGATTTTAGTTCAGATTAAATAAATAAAAAAATAAAAATAATAAATACATATTTTCTTCTGGGTTTGATGAAAAACATTTGACATTATGTCGATAATGAAATTGTATTTTTTATCTTTGTTTTAGTTTTTAAAAAAAATCACATCAGAATATGGAAATATTCACATTTACAAATTATAATGTGAGAATAAAATGTGAAAAACCTTTACAAGTTTGAACAACATGAAATGTCTAAAGAAAATTCACTACAATTTTAATTGTTTTTTGTTTCTTCATGTAAAATGATGTTGAATAAAACATGACATTAAAATTACATAAATTTTTCCTAAGAAAACTGAGTTTTTTTCTGGATATTTCCATGTTTTTTGTTTGTATAGTTTGTAAAAGATAGTTTCATAATTTAATGGGGGTGTTTTGACCTAAATTAAAGACAAAAGTTTGCAGTTATAATATTTACATAATATTCTATTATTTTATTGTAAATAACCTCAGACAGAATGTGGCCCTGTGGAAAGAACAGGAGTTTAGTTTACATTTCTTCTCCACCAGAGACGTTCTTCTGTCATTATCCTTCATGTTGTTTGGTTTGTGTCAGATTCTTTCTATTCCCTGGTGTGAATCTTCATATGTTTCTGAACATGTGACTTCTGTTTGAAGCTTCTCTGACAGATCACACATATGTACGGTCTCTCTCCTGTGTGCAGTCTCATGTGACGGTTTAAATCAATCTTCTGAGTAAATCTTTTCCCACATTCTGAACAATTGTATGGTTTCTCACCGGTGTGGAACTTCATGTGACATTTTAAACCCGGCTTCTGAGAAAACCTTTTCCCACATTCTAAGCAGCTGTAAGCTTTCTCACCAGTGTGGACGACCATATGACGAGTTAAAGTGGAATGACAGGTAAATGTTTTTTGACAAACCGGACAGTGGAAAAGTCTCTCTCTCACTTGCTCGCTCATTTGTCTCTTCAGGTTACTCTTGTTACCTTGAAAATATTTGTGACACAGTGAATGTGGGAAAGGGTTTTCTGACATGTGGGATGTCATATGGATTTCCAAATGTGACTTGTGGCAGAATGTTGAGGAACACACAGAGCAGTGGTACAGGTTCTGTTCAAAACCTTCATCACTTACACTCAGGTCCATGGTCTTCATCATCATGTCATTGGAGGAGTTTGTTTCCATGTGTTCAGTTTGGTTAAGGTTAAGGTTAGGGTTAGAGCTGTTTGTTGGAAGCTTTGACTCAGGTTTGTGCTTCAGGGTCTGGTCTTCATCGCTGTCCTCAGTTTCCTCACAGTCTTCATTCTGCTCATCACTTTTTCTTTGTAAATGTCTATGTGGATGGAAGCTGCTGGATGCTTCTGATCCTCCACAGTCCACTTTATTTGCTTCCTCTTTGTTCTCCTCAGTTTGGCTTTGATTCAGCTGTGAGGACTTGACTTTCTCCTCATCATCATCATCATCATCATCTTCACTCTTCACAGGGACAGGAGTGGATGGAAACTTGGTGATATTAACTTCCTGGCTGGTCCACAGTTCCTCCTGTTCCTCTTTAATGTGTGGGGGTTCTGCTTCTGGTTCCTCCTGGTCCACAGTGGGATTCCACTCCTGCTGCTCAGGAGGAACATCTGCTTTAACCACCGACAGCTGCTGGACGTCTGGAGAATATCAAGCAAATACTGTTAGACTCTTCTGTTACACTTAGAGTTTGGTGATAAAACTGACACTACTATTGTTAGTTATATAACACTGACATAAAGACCCCCCCTCCATAAATAGACATAACATAAATATGTATTTTTTAACTTTAAATAAATTATCAGCCAAACATTTTATTAATAAACAAATGTAAGATAAGAATAGTGACAAAGATAATAAGTGGACTGATTAGATAAATTATATAGATGTTATATTATATTAAACACACATGATTAAAACTTCACAAAACTGTGATTTAACCAAAATAACAAATTAATAAAGTCTAATATAAAAGAAAACTGTCAAACTTTAAACTGGTGACACTGGTGAGTGAGTGAGTGAGAGAGTGAGAGAGTGAGAGAGAGAGAGAGAGAGAGAGAGAGAGAGAGAGAGAGAGAGAGAGAGAGAGAGAGAGAGAGAGAGAGAGAGAGAGAGAGAGAGAGAGAGAGAGAGAGAGAGAGAGAGAGAGAGAGAGAGAGGCTAACGCTAGTGAGATAGAGAAAGGAAACTAACATTAGTGAGAGAGAGAAAAGCAGCAATGTCAGTGTGCGATCAGATAAGGGCAGAAAATGGGGCCAAATGAACATTTGAGATTAATTACAAGTTAATCTACACACTAACTCACTTTTTTTATAGATACTTCTGAAACTTTTCAGATTTTTCCTGCTTAAATTCGTATTATTGTGTTCATGGCAAAAATGCAGTGTTACTTTTTACTTTTGTAACTCATTACAATTGCAAAATTTTACTTTTTTTTTTTTTTTTTTACTTCAGTAAATCAGTTGAATCAGTACTTGTACTTTTACCAGAGTATGTTTTCACACCAGAAGCTGTACTTCTACTGCAGTACAGAATGTGACTACTTTGAACCCCTTTGGCAGTTACACATTTTGGGAGAGGAAATATATTTCAATACTGTCTGCAAATAAAACAAGGAAATGATCGGACTTTTACTAGATGTCTTCTTTAGATGTAGTTCAATGTGGAGGTTGTTTTTCCAAAACATCACAAACACTTCAGTCTTTCCGACCTTGAATTTGAACCAATTCGGTAGAAAGACCTAAATAGGCTGTAAAATGCCCATTCATACTTCAGTCTAAACTAGAAATAATCATGTTCAAACCTGCGAGTTGTGTGTGGACTGTAGGATTCCAAACACAGTCCAGTATTTGTCTTTGTCTGTGGTTTTCTTCTTTAGTTCGACACAGTTCCTCCTCGTACTCTGCTATGGTTCTTTCAAACAAACCAAATATTTCTTCTGCAGCTAAAGTTAGTCTCTGCTCCACCAACGACCTCAGGAGCTGAACTTTTTGACACATATTTCACTTTTTCTTCACACACACACTCCTCCAGAAATTGTTTGTCTCTAACACACACACACAGGTTTGTGAGCACCTAGCAAGCTAAGCTAACTTTAGCATCTCTGAGATAATAACAAAATAAATCCGGAGTAAAATAGACAGAGCGTGAACAGAACAGAGTCCAGTCTGTCGGTTTCAACCAGATACAGATGTTCTGTTGGTTCTGTATCACTTCAGTAAAAACAATGCAGCAGAAAACTGTGCACGTCCTTTAGAAACAAACCATGGAGACCCCGAAGCACTTCCGGTGTCATAATATCTCCTACAAAATAAAAGCGCGGGTCGATGTGTAAACAACCCGCAACCGACCGCTTTTTTAAGTAAACCGCCCGCGACTCGGACCGCAATAAAATATATTTGAAAAGCCCAGACCCGGCCCGCTTCAATGGTGTTTATGAACATCAAACATAAACTCACATACCTGCATTTATTTCTATGTTAAAATCCCATGTCATTGAGCAACCTGGAACATCCCAAAACACTGGGAGCTGCTCATCATCTTTAAAAATCCCAGTAAATGTGTCCCAAAGCTTAACTTTTTTGTTTATATGTTTCCATAGATTCCACTCTCCTAACTCTCCTTTCTCTCTTGCTCCCGCCATACTGTTTTTAATTCACTTTCTGCTGATGAGTTTTAACCAGAGGTGGTCGAAGTACTCACATTCTACTTGTGTGAAAAAATGTTCTGATAACAGTAGAAGTACTGATTCAAGTCATTTAAGTAACAAGTACAACTTCTCAATTGTCATAAAGTGTCTATTCTGAGAATGTAAATGGTATAAAGGTCAAATATTTATGTACATTTAAAGAGTATAAATTACAAATATTTATATAAATGTAAAGAGTATAAAGTACATATATTTGAATGAATGAATGTATTTTATTTTTCGAACATGTATAAAAATAAAATAAATTGTATGTAACTATTGTACATACAATAGACAGAAAAAAGAGAAAAAAAAACAAACAAAATATTAAAATAAAGAGCAAGACATTACAAAACACCGCACATTGTTCGAAAAAAGGAAGTGGGAAGAAGTACAATACTTATCAATACTATTTATATAAATGTAAAGAGTATAAAGTACATATATTTATATAAATGTAAAGAGTATAAAGTACATATATTTATATAAATGTAAAGAGTATAAAGTACAAATATTTATATAAATGTAAAGAGTATGAAGTACAAATATTTATATAAATGTAAAGAGTATAAAGTACAAATATTTATATAAATGTACAGAGTATAAAGTACAAATATTTATATAAATGTAAAGAGTATAAAGTACATATATTTATATAAATGTAAAGAGTATAAAGTACATATATTTATATAAATGTACAGAGTATAAAGTACAGATATTTATATACATGTAAAGAGTATAAAGTACAGATATTTATATAAATGTAAAGAGTATAAAGTACATATATTTATATAAATGTAAAGAGTATAAAGTACAAATATTTATATAAATGTAAAGAGTATAAAGTACATATATTTATATAAATGTACAGAGTATAAAGTACAGATATTTATATACATGTAAAGAGTATAAAGTACATATATTTATATAAATGTAAAGAGTATAAAGTACATATATTTATATAAATGTACAGAGTATAAAGTACAGATATTTATATAAATGTAAAGAGTATAAAGTACAAATATTTATATAAATGTACAGAGTATAAAGTACAGATATTTATATACATGTAAAGAGTATAAAGTACATATATTTATATAAATGTAAAGAGTATAAAGTACATATATTTATATAAATGTACAGAGTATAAAGTACATATATTTATATAAATGTAAAGAGTATAAAGTACAAATATTTATATAAATGTACAGAGTATAAAGTACATATATTTATATAAATGTACAGAGTATAAAGTACAGATATTTATATACATGTAAAGAGTATAAAGTACATATATTTATATAAATGTAAAGAGTATAAAGTACAAATATTTCTATAAAAATGTAGGGAGTAAAAGCAAAAAGTTTCCAGGAAAATAAATAGTCCAGTAATGTACAGATACCTAAAAAAATAGTACTGCAGTACTTTTACTGAGGTACTTTCCCTCTCTGGTTTTAAATCTCTTTCTTTGCTAAACACATTTTCTATCCAACTGGACATTTTTGTAATTCCAGAAAAAACAGGTGGATATAAAAACGTCTGTTATATTGTTATATTATATTGTGTTCAGGAAAGACATTTAGACAAAAGTCTTTAGAATTCAAACACCAAAGGGTTAAAGAAAAAATATGTCACCAATGACAAAATAAGAAAAACAAACACAAACTCAGTTTAAAATATTTATGCAGATTATTCTAGAACATTCCTGTAGAATTATTATTATTATTATTATTATTATTTATTCTTGGGGTGTGATGGTGGTGCAGTGGTTCAAGCACTGGTTCCTGACACACAGAAGATCCTGGGATTGAGTCCAACACCAGTGAGTGGGACCTTTCTGTCCAGAGGGCGGGGCCTAGGTTCTCTGGCCCCGCCCACTTTCCAAACACATGCACTGATAGGTTCGATGGTTAATTTAAATAAGGGGTGTCAAACGTGCGGCCTGGGGACCCAAATGCGGCCTGTAGGATGAAGAGCATAATTTATTAAATTACTCCATATTTTTTGTCAATAAATGATGACAACTTCAAATGTTTGTCATCGTTTTACTGCAAAACATATTAAATGATGAAAATACTGACATTTACAAACTATCCTGTAAGAATAAAATGGTAAAAGCTGAACAAATTTGAAGAACCTGAAATGTCAAAATAAAATGAGTTAAGTGATATACGATGATAAACTGATCTATAATCAAACACATGAACTAATGATAAACTGATCTATAATCAAACACATGAACTAATGATAAACTGATCTATAATCAAACACATGAACTAATGATAAACTGATCTATAATCAAACACATGAACTAATGATAAACTGATCTATAATCAAACACATGAACTAATGATAAACTGATCTATAATCAAACACATGAACTAATGATAAACTGATCTATAATCAAACACATGAACTAATGATAAACTGATCTATAATCAAACACATGAACTAATGATAAACTGATCTATAATCAAACACATGAACTAATGATAAACTGATCTATAATCAAACACATGAACTAATGATAAACTGATCTATAATCAAACACATGAACTAATGATAAAATGATCTATAACCCTTCACTAGCTTCCAGTTGAGTTTAGAATTAAATTTAAAATCCTCCTCCTTACATATAAAACCATTAATGGTATGGGTTAGGGTTAGGGGTCAGGGGTCAGGGGTTAATGGTATGGGCCCCTCTTATCTTAAAGATAATCTTTAAGATAATCCAGCCCAATAGAACCCTTCGTTCTCAGAATGCAGGTTTATTGAAAGTTCCTATGGTTTGTAAAAGTACAGTAGGAGCTAGAGCCTTTAGTTACCATGGTTACTGTCTGATGGAGCTAGAGCCTTTAGTTACCATGGTTACTGTCTGATGGAGCTAGAGCCTTTAGTTACCATGGTTACTGTCTGATGGAGCTAGAGCCTTTAGTTACCATGGTTACTGTCTGATGGAGCTAGAGCCTTTAGTTACCATGGTTACTGTCTGATGGAGCTAGAGCCTTTAGTTACCATGGTTACTGTCTGATGGAGCTAGCTGCACTAGGAGATAGAATGATGGAGGAAGAACAGACACTGAGTTATTTCTCTCTCTCTCGCTCATCTGTTTTTGTCATTTTTATAACCTCTCTTTCTACCCAGGCTGTTCATGTCTCGTCACCTGGTGTCCCCTTACCCCCTCCCTCCCGGGGGGAGTGGTGGCTCACTATTGACAGTGTCTGTGTGGGAGCCATGGGCGACAAGATCTGCAGTGACTCATCTGTACTGACCTGTGACCCCAGACCTCCTCCCTCACCTGTCTGGTGTCTGGACCTGCCCCCCCCTCCTTCATTTATAAATGGACGTTCATCTATAGTCTGTCCGTCCATGGGAGTGGATCTGTCCTTCAATGTGGTTCTCCACAAGATCTAGTCTTTTTCCCACTGTGTTTGGAAGTTTTTTTGATGAGAAGGAGGGTCTGAGGACAGGGGGAGGGTCTAAGGACAGGGGGAGGGTCTAAGGACAGGGGATGCTTGGGACTTTTCATATATCTCTGTAGTTGATTGTGTTTCTGTCAAAACAGAATCAACATCAAACACATCAAACACATGAACTAATGATAAAATGAGGCAGAATATTGTTAAAATTAACCTGTTTTTATTGATGAAATTTAACTGTTTTTGCATTTGGATGATTTATAAAAGTATTTTCATAATTTAACGGGGGGTTTTTTCACTAAAACAATGACATCAATGTGTAGTTTTTATTTATAGACTATTGTTTTCATTTTACTGGTTCATTCCAGATTAAATCAGATTCAGAGAATCATACAGGGTGACCTGTGATCCTGCCTTCAGCTGCTGTACCTGGGATAGTCCTCCTGAGACCCCCAGTGACCTCTGTGACCCCTACCCATTATGTAGTTCTTTACAGATGATGCAGTACTGTTACTGTATATTACCTAGTTCTTTACAGATGATGCAGTACTGTTACTGTATATTACCTAGTTCTTTACAGATGATGCAGTACTGTTATTGTATATTACCTAGTTCTTTACAGATGATGCAGTACTGTTATTGTATATTACCTAGTTCTTTAGAGATGATGCAGTACTGTTACTGTATATTACTCAGTTCTTTACAGATGATGCAGTACTGTTACTGTATATTACCTAGTTCTTTACAGATGATGCAGTACTGTTATTGTATATTACCTAGTTCTTTACAGATGATGCAGTACTGTTACTGTATATTACCTAGTTCTTTACAGATGATGCAGTACTGTTATTGTATATTACTCAGTTCTTTACAGATGATGCAGTACTGTTACTGTATATTACCTAGTTCTTTACAGATGATGCAGTACTGTTACTGTATATTACCTAGTTCTTTACAGATGATGCAGTACTGTTATTGTATATTACTCAGTTCTTTACAGATGATGCAGTACTGTTATTGTATATTACCTAGTTCTTTACAGATGATGCAGTACTGTTACTGTATATTACCTAGTTCTTTACAGATGATGCAGTACTGTTATTGTATATTACCTAGTTCTTTACAGATGATGCAGTACTGTTATTGTATATTACCTAGTTCTTTACAGATGATGCAGTACTGTTATTGTATATTACCTAGTTCTTCTACTTACCGTCTATGGGTGCTTAGCTCACAAAAATGTCAAGCTAAATTCTGATTGTGTTTGACCAGTGCTCTGAAATTCACATATGATAGTGTTTAATAATCAATATTAATGTGTCATAGACAGAGCAGCAGTTTATGATGACGTTAGGTTTTATGTGGGCTTCATAAGAGACTACAGTGAGTGGAGGATGTCATGTCACACTCCACTCGGCTGTGGAGTCTGTGGTGACATCACATGTTCTCCAGGCATGTAGTCCAAATTATTAACAGGTTTTACTCACAAATTAATCAGCCGTTGGTTAATAGAAGCAGCTGAAACACACATCAATAATTATCATTTATTATGAGCTACAACATGTGAGTGATTTAGGTCACATGACAAACCAGATACCATTTAACAGTTTATTTACCATTGATTCATTTTCAGATCTTGGGCCACATGCGCCTCCTGGAAGGGGTGGAGACTTAAACTCCCCCTCCCTCTGTATGCAAGAGGACGGTACTGCAACCAATCAGCGTAATCTTTAGGATGACGTAGTTAGAGTGACTGAAAGTTAGCAATGACTAAACAAAATGGTGGATTATGGAGCTGAACGACTGTTGTCGCTTCTGTAAAAAGAATTTAAAGATTGTTGACGTTTTCTCACATTCTTCACTCATCTGCGATAAAAGGAAATCTACACCTGTTGTTGTTCTTCTTCTATGGTTGTTTACACTTGTTACTCTACCAATCACCGCAGTGTCAAGTATTTGGTCTGCCAACAAGACTCAAAATGTCCTTCTATGTCGTGACCTTTAACCTTAAAGACTCTTGGTTTGAATACAGTGATCAGGAGGCTGACTGGCACAAAATTAAATTGTTGTCAACTTATAAACTTACTCTCAGTTCAAGTTCCATGTCTTAGATTTTCCATCAGTTTATACACATATCTCTGTAAAAGAATAAAAGTGTTATCAAATTTGTATATTTTCTGATCTGAAATATTAAGTCTTAGATACTGAGAAGTTTGTAGTCTTGTATTTTTATTTGTTCTTTTGTAGTTTGTTAATTCATATTTATCTTTTATTAATGGTTCGAATGCATATTTATCATATATTGCACACATAAAATCAATATTGTATATACTTATTACCTCCGCCAAGGAGGTATTAAATTCAGGTCCGTTTGTCTGTCTGTCAGCAGGAATACGCAACAAGTTCTGAACAGATTTTGATGAAACTTTCAGCAATGATAGATAATGGGTCAAGGAAGAACCCATTCGATTTTGAGCAATGAAGGTCAAAGGTCACACTAAAGGTCAAAATCTAAAACACATCAGTGGTGATAGCTCAGGTTTTTTCATTCACATGATCTGACTTTTGACCCCTCACCTTCAGACATCAGATGGGTCAACACCTATATAACCGTAACCTTTGACCCATAACCCTAACCTTCAGACATTCAATTCAATTTTATTTATAAAGCCCTAAATCACAACAAAGTCATCTCACAGGGCTTTACAAAAACACAATCAACTACAGAAATACATGAACAGTCCCAAGCATCCCCTGTCCTTAGACCCTCCCCCTGTCCTTAGACCCTCCCCCTGTCCTTAGACCCTCCTTCTCAGCAAGAAAAAACTTCCAAACCCAGTGGGAAAAAGAAGAAATGTTGAGGAGAACCACATTGAAGGACAGATCCACTCCAATGGACGGACAGACTATAGATGAACGTCCATTTATAAATGAAGGAGGGGGGGCTGGTCCAGACACCAGACAGGCAACGGTGGGGGTCTGGAGTCACAGGAGACACTGCAGATCCTGTCGTCCATGGCTCCCGTGCAGACACTGTCAGGAGAGCCACCACTCCCCCCAGGGGGGGAGGGGGGGGGGGACACCAGGTGACTAGTCATGAACAGACTTGTTATGAAAGATAGGTTATAAAAATGACAGAAACAGGTGTGAGAGAGAGAAAGAGAAGAAAGAACTCAGTGTCTGTACTTCCCCCAGCATTCTAACTCCTAGGGCAGCCTAGACTGAACTGTGACTCATACATCATGTATACATGATATATGAGTCACATGATTTTTAACTAACCTGACCATAGTCTTTCTCAAACAGGAATGTTTTAAGCCTAATTTTAAATGTAGAGACTGTTTCTGCGTTTTTAATATTAAAGGGAAGATGATTCCATAAGACAGGAGCCTGATAACTAAAGGCTCTAGCTCCTACTGTACTTTTGGAAACCCTAGGAACTTTCAATAAACCTGCATTCTGAGAACGAAGGGTTCTATTGGGCTGGTACGGAACCAGAACCGGAACCGGAACTCGGTTTGGCAAATAGAGTGCTGTCAGATCCCTCACACATTCTATTCCCTGAATATGCGCTATTACCTTCAGGCAGGCGTTACAGAGTGTGCAGTTGCAAAAGCAACCGTTTTAAAAATTATTTTCTTCCCACTTCGGTGGTACTACTGAACAGCCGGAACGTGGCTCATAGATCGTAGTCTTTGGAATCCTGTTAGTTATGTCCCCTCTTACGTCCGGGGATTTGCACTTTTTTTTTCTCTTACTTATTATTACTTATTGTTGCTTCATTATTAAAGTAATAATAAGTTATTATTACTTGTATTATTGTTGTTTTGATTCTTCTTGTGCTTGTTGCTTATTAATGGGGGGTTCTCGACGCCGTGGAGGGCCACAAATGGTGGGTAATAGGTATAGGAGGAATTAAAATAATAATGGCACCGTAGAGTCTACGGTACCATGGTTCTTATTAAGGACTGTACAAATCTTACTGGTCTTCTTTCAATGACTGTACAATGCTGGTTGTGTATTGTCTGTATGTGTTTTAAAACGTGATGTTAGACTATATGCACTTTTGCCCAAGACAAATTTCCCGTAAGGGACAATAAAGTATATCTCATCATCTCATCTCAGATCATCTTTAAGATAAGAGGGGCCCATACCATTAACCCCTGACCCCTAACCCTAACCCATACCATTAACCCCTGACCCCTAACCCTAACCCATACCATTAATGGTTTTATATGTAAGGAGGAGGATTTTAAAATTAATTCTAAACTCAACTGGTAGCCAATGAAGGGTTTGGAGCACAGGGGTGATAGGGTTAGGGGTCAGGGGTCAGGGTTTGGAGCACAGGGGTGATGTGTTCTCTTCTATTTGATCCTGTTAATAATCTTGCTGCTGCATTTTGAACCAGTTGAAGCTTTTTAGGGAATATTTAGGACACGCTACAAGTAAGGAGTTACAATAATCTAATCGTGATGTAACAAATGCATGAATTAATTTTTCTGCAGTCGTTTTAGACAGAATATTCCTTTTAATAACAACATATTTAAATGACTGCGGCACATATCCAGTAATTAATGAAGTGTTAATTATATTTAGGACAGTGCTAATAATTAGGGGCAGAATCTGTTTAAAGAGTTTAGTTGTAATTGGATCTAAGAGGCAGGTGATGATTTGGAAGACATGATAATAGATATGACATCAGTTTGGTCTACAGTGGTGAAATTATTTAGTGTTACAGAGGGATTTATAAAAAGGCCTAGGTTTGAAACCACTGCTTTTTCTGATCTAATATTTGGGAGAAATGTGTCTATTTTGTCTCTAATAGTTGATATTTTATTGTTAAAGAACTGCAGGAAATCATCAGAATGGAGCGTGGATGGAATAACTGGTTCCACGGAGGTGTGTCTGTTTGTCAGTCTGGCTACAGTACTGAACAGGAATCTAGGATTATTCTGGTTTTCTTCTATTATGGATGAGTAATATCTAGTTTTGGCTGTACGCAAAGATGGATTATACTTTATTAAGATATTTTTACAGCCATTGAAAGAATGTTGTGAGTTGGATCGCCTCCATTGCCTCTAATTTAGGTGTTGTTTGTTTAATGGAGCGAGTGTCAGCGTTGTACCATGGGGAGGTTCATCTAACCTTAGTAGTTTTTAACTTAAGGAGGCGACTGTATCTAAAGTAGTTTGTAGTGTGAGCATGGTACTATCGACTAACTCATCACTTATACTGGGACTAAATGTGTCCTTTACATAATCACATGACATAAACACAAATAGTGACTGAATTAACTCTTTGTACTTTGAGACAGCATGGTCACATAGTATCCTTTTCATTTGTGTTTTAATCACTGAGGTAGAAATATCCTCAAACAAAACCTGAAACATTATTAAAAAGTCATCTGAGAGTATGGGATTATGGGTAAAAACGACGAGGTCATTAATTTCAACACCAAGTGTTCAGATCAGATCAAGAGTATGTCTGTGAATGTGGGTTGGTTTATGAACATTTTGGATAAAGCCTAATCCGTCTAGTAGGTCACTAAATGCATTACTAAGAGAGTCAGTGTTGTTATCAACATGTATGTTAAAATCACCAACTATTCTAATCCTATCCCAGTTCAACACTACACTGGATAGAAAGTCAGAGACTGATGAGATCCAAACTGTGAATAAGGACCAGGAGGGACATAAACTAGGACAAAAAGGACTGTTTTTTGGTTTCTGCAGTTGGGGAAAGTAATGGATAAAACTAGACTTTCAAAGGAGTGGTAAGTGGGATTAATTTTAGGATTAATTTTAGGGCTAAGACCTAAACTGGAGTGGGATATTACTGCCACTCCACCACCACCACCACTGGTTCTGGCTGTGTGATAGTTCACATGTGTTGGTGGCGTGGATTCATTTAATGCGACATATTCATCCTGCTGAAGCCAGGTTTCAGTCAGAGCTAAAATATCAATTTTATGATCACTAATTAGATCGTTTATTAATAAAGATTTGGTAGAAATTGACCTAATATTGATCAGTCCACATTGGATAAAATTGTTAAGTGTTCTTTTAATCTGATTATTACTTAAAACTATTTTTATTAAATTATTTGGTCTCACTCCTATAGGTTTAATAATATTAGGTTTATTATTAACTACACATGGTTTATTATTAACTACACAGGGGAGAGACACAGTCTTTCTATTATTTGCTACATGGTGGGTTTGTGACAGCTCAGAGTAAAGTGGATGCACACAGAAGTGTTTTACTCTATGACTCTGCGCCTGGGCCCACACTCCGGATTGTCATTTTGACAGGCTAAATTTAGCAGCCACATTTTGTGCTAAGAGAGAGGCACTTTCCCAAGTGGGATGTATGCTATCTCTGCCAATGAGCCCAGGCTTTCCTCAGAACGCACGCCAGTTATCTATGAAACCAACATTGTTTTCTGAGCACCATCTAGACAACCAGTGGTTAAATGATGACAACCTAGAGGACATCTCATCACTGGCCAAATTGGGCAGGGGTCCAGAGAACGCTACGGTGTCACACATCGATTTAGCAAGTTTACACACCGATGCTACGTTCACTTTAAGAACCTCTGATTGTTTCCGTCGGACATCGTTACCACCAGCGTGGATCACAATGTGGCAGAAGCTAGCCCTGCTCTGCTGTAAAAGCCTAAGGTTTCCTTCGATGTCACCGACTCTGGCCCCTGGAGAACACCTGACAGACACCGCTGGGTGCTTCACGTCTCTAAGAATAGAACTGCCAATGAAAAGAGTGTCAGGTTTGGCCGGTGTTCTGCCATGGGGTCTGCTACAGATGTGAAGCTCTTTGTGCGCTACGTTTGTGCGTTTAGCACCACGCTTCCCCCGTACTGTCACAAACCGATCCCTGGACTCTCCCGGCTGCACGGGATCAGCTGGGGGACTAGCCACGCTAGCACTCCTGCGGCTATTAGCACAGCCTGCGGTCCCTGCAGCTACCTCGCTATAGCTAGGCCTAGCATTAGCCTCCAAGCTGCAAAGCCGTGCTTCTAACACAGAAACCCGGGACTCCAACCCTGATACTAAACTACACTTCCAAAAGCTTCTTCTATCTTCAGTAAAGGAGGCAGGGACTTACTGTACATACAACACACTGAGCAGAAAATACAGGAAGAAGAACTAGCCATGCTAAGGGAAGCTAGGCTAGCGGAGTTAAAGAGGAAACTATACACTCACCGGATGCGACACCGTATCGTCTCTGCTGCTACAACTCTCACGATGTGTTCAGGGACAGCTCCCGAGTTTCCAGACCCATCAGATGGGTAAACACCTATAACCCTAACCTTTGACCCCTAACCTTCAGACATCAGATGGGTCAACACCCATGGCTCCATCTCGTCAAAGACATGGTTAAAGCACAGCAGCAATGATACTGAAAGTACAAATAAACAAGGGAAAAAGAAGGAAAACTAGAGATAATGAAATACAGAAAGTACATGGAAGAATATGTTTTAATGGGATTTATATCCACAGGCTCTAACCCCCCCCCTCCAAACCCTAACTCCAGACACTGTGTTTTAAAATATACCAAAAATGGTTTGTCCATGTCAGGGGGTATTGGACTAAAAATATGTTTGTAAGGGGGAACATCACTGAGAAAAGTTTGACAAGTCATTATTTTTCATGTTATTTAGTCTCTGTTGGTCTGATTTCTGTGAATGTGTGATGTTGTCTGTTCTTTTGTTCATATGTGTATGATGATTATATTTACATGTGAAGCCTTTCTGACAAACTTCACAGCTGAACGCTCTCTGTCCTGTGAGGAACATCATGTGACACTCAGGAAAATGTTTAAGTTCATTCTGAACGCTCTCTGTCCTGTGTTTCTTCACATCATTTGGGTGTTGAAAACATTTGTGACACATTGAACAGCTGGATGTGTTTGTCACCAGTGTGGATTTTCATGTGTGTCGTGACCTCACTTTTGTTTCTCAGATAAATGTCACACAGTGAACATCTGAATTGTTTTTCTCTAGTATGGATGGTCATGTGATTCTGTAAACTTGACTTGCGTTTGAATCTTTTTACACAAAGTGAACAACAGAAGGGTTTCTCTCCAGTGTGTTTTCTCATGTGGATTTCAAATGTTGACTTCCAGAAGAAGGTTTTAGAGCACACAGAGCAGATGTAGAGTTTCTTCTTAGATTTCACATCATTCTTCTTCATCACTGGGTCTGTGGGTGAGTGGATTTCCTGTGTGGTGTTTTCCTTCATCATCTTCATCATGGTGTGTGTGGGTGAGTTTGTTTTGTGTGTTGTATTTTTCTTCCAAGAAAATACTGGTGGACCTTGGTCAGAATCATCCAGTTTGTGTCCTGTGTGAGTGTCCATGTGTTGGTCCAGTAAACTCTTACTGTCAAAGCTTCTTCTCTTTCCACTCTCCATGTGGACCAGGTTAATGTCTGCTTCTGATCCTCCACCGTCGTCTCCATCACTTTCTGTTTCCATGTGTTCAGTTGAGCTGTTTGTTGGAAGCTTTGACTCAGGTTTGTGCTTCAGGGTCTGGTCTTCATCGCTGTCCTCAGTTTCCTCACAGTCTTCATTCTGCTCATCACTTTTTCTTTGTAAATGTCTATGTGGATGGAAGCTGCTGGATGCTTCTGATCCTCCACAGTCCACTTTATTTGCTTCCTCTTTGTTCTCCTCAGTTTGGCTTTGATTCAGCTGTGAGGACTTGACTTTCTCCTCATCATCATCATCATCATCATCATCTTCACTCTTCACAGGGACAGGAGTGGATGGAAACTTGGTGATATTAACTTCCTGGCTGGTCCACAGTTCCTCCTGTTCCTCTTTAATGTGTGGGGGTTCTGCTTCTGGTTCCTCCTGGTCCACAGTGGGATTCCACTCCTGCTGCTCAGGAGGAACATCTGCTTTAACCACCGACAGCTGCTGGACGTCTGGAGATACTGGGAAATACACTTACAGTTAGATTTTGGTGATAATACTATAGAGCAGGGGTGGTTCTGGAGAACTACTGTCCTACATGTTTTAGATGAATTCCCTATCCCAACAAACCTGACGGTAGGAATGGATGGTATGTCCAAAACTGCATATCCCAGTATAAGTTGAGCCACTAGTGGTATACAATATATGACGGTATAGTACTTTTGTAGGCTACTCTACATAAAGAATAAAGTATAAATGACAGCAGAACAGAATAGCTCCAAGTGCAGCGTTTCATATTTGTGCATATATAATTTCTTCATATTCATAACACATGTCAATGGCAGAAATCATTGTAACAGCATTTCGCATGCTAATTCACTACTGAACTAGTTCATAAGTGTGAAAAAACATTTTAGTTGCTAACACCAGCCAGATACCATGAATAATAATAACTCAACTGGATATAGTAACATACAGTTTTTAAGGCTAGTGCAGTGTGTTAAATTTAAGGCAGTGTTAACGTTTAGCACAATAAATAGATTTGTGTGAGGTCACCATCCGGGACACTTAACCTAGGAACGCTGGTGTTCTGCCAAATTGTCCTACTTCCGCGAAACGTCCTACCGTAGAACGAAATGACATATCTGCCGAGATGTGCTACCTTACCTCCCTAAATTTGCTCATTTACAAAGAATAAGTTACTACTTACAAAGAATAACTTACTACTTAGAAGTTAGTAGAATAAGTTAGTTAATAAAGACTGAAATGTAGAAGTGTTGCAAACAGAACGTTTACTGACAATATCAAACAATGGCTGCAAAACACCATGCTTAAATAGCTTATACAGATAGTTTTATTAATAATACAAGCCTATAAGAATTGGTTGAGACAGCCAAGTAGTTAAACAAGACTCACATGAAGGCTAGAAATCAACATTGGCTTAGAATAAGCAGTGAACGTAGAGCACTAACTCCTTTTTCTCTCCACGCAGCTGATGGTAGGATGTAAATCCAACCAAGGCTCTAGAAATTATGTAATGTTTTGTGTGCATGCGCAGTGGGGCCTGGTAGGACACTTCGCCGGATTTACAGAACACTGGCCGACATTTTAGGAGGGATAAACATTTGCATAGATACCACTGACAAGCAAATAAACACCACATCCCCCATTTCACAAAAAAACAAATCTTCTACAATGTCCCACGACTATATAATGAGTTTAGAACCTCACGAAAGACAAAGGTATGATCAGAAACTATCCATGCCATGGATTGGAGTCAATTACCATATGGTTCCTGGAAAAATGATTTAACTCAGTGGCCTGACTTGGAGTGACCAGCTGTTTATGAATACCTAATAGACACTCCTGGTGTAGGGTGCAGAATATGTAGGCCTTGTCCAAGACAAATGTAGGACTCTTTAAAAATTTTGATTATGATTTTCTATTTTACATTATATAATATCCTAATGCTGACTACCTCCAATGAAATGCTGACTACAAACGTAGATGCATTTAGACTTCGGAGACCAGGCAGTTCCTGACTTCTAGACCTCCTCCCTCGCCTTTCTGTTGATGGACCTGCCCTCCCTCCTTCATTTATAAATGGACGTTCATCTATAGTCTGTCTGTCCATGGGAGTGGATCTGTCCTTCAATGTGGTTCTCCTCAAGATTCCTTCTTTTTCCCACTGGGTTTGGAAGTTTTTTCTTGCTGAGAAGGAGGGTCTAAGGACAGGGGGAGGGTCTAAGGACAGAGGGAGGGTCTAAGGACAGGGGGAGGGTCTAAGGACAGAAGGAGGGTCTAAGGACAGGGGGAGGGTCTAAGGACAGAAGGAGGGTCTAAGGACAGAAGGAGGGTCTAAGGACAGAAGGAGGGTCTAAGGACAGGGGGAGGGTCTAAGGACAGGGGGAGGGTCTAAGGACAGGGGGAGGGTCTAAGGACAAAAGGAGGGTCTAAGGACAAAAGGAGGGTCTAAGGACAGGGGGAGGGTCTAAGGACAGGGGGAGGGTCTAAGGACAGGAGATGTGTGGGACTTTTCATGTATCTCTGTAGTTGATTGCGTTTCTGTAAAGCCCTGTGAGATGACTTTGTTGTGATTTGGGGTTTTATAAATAAAATTTTATTGAATTGACCCTACCAATTGCTTGTATCCACTCGCTTCTCTCCTTTTTCCGTTGGAATTCTAAGGAATGATACATTTCCCTCTTGCCTGGCATGTGTGCTGCATCCATACACAATGCCGGATTTAGGCATATTGATGGGAAACTGTCAGATTTTGATCGATTTTTGGGTGTGTCAGGGCTGTAGTCCATGCTTATTAGTGGTATCTATGCAAATGTTTACCCCTCCTAAAATGGCAGCCGGCTTAACTCTGCAAAGTGTCCCGGATGATGACATCATTGCAAATCCATGTGTTGCTTGTTGTTATCATAAACTCTATGGCTGTTAGTTTGTTAGCTCGCTTTTCAGACACCCTGTAAATTAAAAATGTATTGTCCTGAATAGAAATATGTTATCACTTACCATTATAACCAATAGTACACCACATAAACTATATATTTTATATTTGTAGATTATTTAAACTCCATGCTTCTAGTAACACAACATCTAGGAAGATTGTGGTGCTAGCTGCTTCTTAGAGGCAGCCGATGGACATTAGAAACTTTGTATTACTGCCATCTACAGGATGGACGGTAGAATATTATGACAAAAATCTCTACTGAGGACAAAAAAATACCTCATAAGTTATAATACCTTGCATATTGCCCATTCATACCTGACAGTCATTATCAGGAGTGTTAGAAGAGATAAAACATGTAGGATAGTAGCTCTCCAGGACCAGGATTGGACACCCCTACTATAGAGTTTAAACAGCTCTGACAAAGTGTCCCTGAGTTGGAGCTAATATTTTTTTTTTACCCTGAAGTAAATTGTGAGCCTAAAAAATCCTAACACTTTAGTAATGAACAGAAATCAGTGGGGAAACAATTCATGATAAAGGTAATAAATGTATTGATCGAATAAATTATAATGATACACACTCCTAAAACCTCAGAAAAGGCCAGTTATGCATGTAACTGAGGCCTGGATTTTTGATTGTCTTGATTTCATTGTGAAGCACTTTGGTCACTTTGAGTGTTGTAAAGGGCTCTATAAATAAATGTTGATTGATTGATTGGATAACTGCCAGAGGTGGTGCTTCATGCACTGGATGATCATTATTGTACAGGGGTTAGGGTTAGAACAGCAGTTGCATACGGAACTCTCCTTCTATTTCATTCCTCCTGACTGTTCGAGGTGATGCTTCAAGCACTGAATGACTGGATGAATTCCCAGTCCACAACAACACTCCCTACCTTAGTGAGATGCAGAAGGTGGAACCTGAAGGATACCCTGGAGTGAAAGGGGGTAAAGGGGCCATGTTATGGGCCCCTTTAAATAAGCCTCCAGACACCAGTAACATATGAAAAGAGGGAGAGCAGACTGTTGTTCTGATGCAAAAGTATCTCGTCTCATCATCTGAACCCACTTTATCCTCGCCAGGGTCACATGGGGTCCAATGCAAAAGTCATTTGTTTTATTTAGTTACAAAAAAAAATAAAACCCCTAAATCTACATCTAATGAAATTAAACCTAAAAATAGGACCACTGGTCACCTACAAACCAAAACAATAAAAGTTAAGACCCCTAAGTGAAATTAAAACCATGTTTAAACAAAACAACACCCAAGTTAAGATTAGAGTGGGGAGCAGGAAGGGGGTAAAAAATCAGTCCCGCTCAGACCTCTACTATTTCATGGTCACAAATTACATTTTATTTTCACCATGTCATCAAAGGGGCTCCATACTCAGGTAACCTGCGTGCCAGAAGGATAAAAGCCACTGAGCTTCTGTGTCACATGACTTATAGACTTGTGTGGGTCAAAGAGAGGTCAAGGGTGACTTTGTCATCCTCAAATACTCGACCTGCATGTGTACAAGAATCAGCATTCAGTGCTTGATGCACCACCTCTGGCGGTCAGGTGGGATTCAGTAGACCAGAATGTAAAGAAAGGCAATAGTTTTATAACCACAACCATCACATTTTCATTTACTAAACACATTTTACATGCAATATTTCATGATATTTGTAAAACTAAAGAAAGATAGACAGAAAAGAAAATATCCTACAGTTATTGAACATCCTAAACTAACTAGTGATCTAAAACGTCTCATTCCCACTGATCCAGTAATGCTATCAACACATTAAAATAATTGGTGTAAAATGCAGTATGACATCTTTTCATGGTCATCACAAAACACCATAATGACATTGATGCAACATTAAAAACCCATGGAGGTTGATGAATGGCAGTAGCTTTGTGTTCAGTTCATGGAATATTTGGTTAAAAAAAAAAGTACTTCTTTCCGGTTTTCTCTGCTTTGAAAAAAACATTTGAAATTATTCTGAGATTCATGAAAAGCACATCAAATATAGAAATATACTTGCCTCCACCCCTCCAAACCCCAAAAAGCTAAACAAATATATACATATAATAAATGGTAATAAATCACCTAGAAATGATCAAATGCAGAAAAAAATAATTAAAATGCATGTAGTTTGATTTTCATTAAGACCTCAATCTAAAGTAGAAACAAACATGCTCAAACCTTTTGTGTTTATTTGGACTGTAGGATTCCAAACACAGTCCAGTATTTGTCTTTGTCTGTGGTTTTCTTCTTTAGTTCGACACAGTTCCTCCTCGTACTCTGCTATGGTTCTTGCGAACAGCCCAAATATCTCTTCAGCGGCTAAAGTTAGTCTCTGCTCCACCACTGACCTCAGAATCTGAACTTTTTGGGACATTTTCCCACTTTTTCTTTAGACAAACTCCTTCAAAAACAGAAAGTCTTAATCCCACAGACAGCTCTGTTAGCAGCTAGCGAGCTAAGCTAACGTTAGCATCATTGAGCTAAAAAACAGATAAATGAGGAATAAAACCGATAGATTGTAAACAGAACAAAGTCCCGTCAGTAGGTTTTAACAGGATAAAAGGGTTCTGCTGTTTCGGTTGCACTTTAATAAACACGATACAGCCGTTCATTCCAAATACACCACGTATTTTAGAGACTTAGCATTAGCACTTCCGGTGTCAGGGGGTGTTTGTGACGTCATTAAGTCCATACAAAATAAAAGAACACTGATAATCAGATGGGCAAAATGCCACAGTTCATTATTACTGAGGAGGTATTTTCTTACTTTTGTCAATTTAATTTGAATTCATTGTCAAACAATGATTCTGCTGCTTAATGGCAGTTCAGTAGTTCTACTTTATTTATTTATTTATTATTATTATTATTTTTTTTTTTTACTTTATTACGGTTCAGTAGTTATACTTTTTTACTTTATTCTGATACATGTATATTTAAGGTTTTTGGTTTAGAGTCATTAAGTCAAATATACCATTACTATTACTATTGTGTACGTTTACTCTTACTATTGTGTACTATTACTATTGTGTACTATTACTACTACTATTGTGTACTATT
The DNA here is from genome assembly GCA_020466265.1 of Siphamia tubifer. Lineage (NCBI taxonomy): Eukaryota > Metazoa > Chordata > Actinopteri > Kurtiformes > Apogonidae > Siphamia > Siphamia tubifer. The sequence goes on along the minus strand of CM035793.1, from coordinate 47,448,807 downwards.
ACTACTACTATTGTGTACTATTATGACTACTATTGTGTACTATTACTACTAATACTAAGTATGTCAATTTAAAGGCTTTTATTTTGTTGTGTTCAGATAGATGTCACAGTTTTCTTCCCAAAGTCTGGTTCAAATATATTACTGAATAAATCTGAACTGACTCACATATGATAGAAATATATATGATATGATATGATATGATATGATATGATATGATATGATATGATATGATATGATATGATATGATATATGTAGGATCATCATTCAGCTATTTCATGTAGTCTCGTGTTTAAAAGTGAAAAATCGGGAATATTATTATTATTAATATTATAATGATTTATTACTACTACTACTACTACTACTACTACTACTACTACTACTACTACTAATAATAATAATAATAATAATAATAATAATAATAATAATAATAATAATAATAATAATAATAATAATAATCTTCATCATCATAATCTTAAATTTTTGGGACATTTTTGAACTTCTCTTTACACAAACTCCGTCAAAAATTGTCACTGACAGCTCTGTTAGCAGAGAAGCTAACTTTAGCATCAATAAGCAAATAACTGATAAACCGGGAATAAAACAGATACAGAATATGAACAAAGTCCAGTCAGTGGGTTTTATAAGGATAAAAATGTTCTTCTTTTTCGATTTAACAAACTCCAGACAAGACAAAACAACAGATGTTCATTATAAATAACTCGTATATTAATGCTGCATTAGTACTTCCTGTTTTAGAGGTAATTTCTGATGTCATTAAAGTCCCTACAAAATAAAAGACTGCTGATGATCGGGCCCACAAAGTTTCTACATTTGGAACAATAAGCATATTTTATTAAAACAAATTGATCACTCTTTTTAAAATACTGGTTTGATAACAATATTACATTAGCGAATCCACTCTTCAATCCAAATGGTCATCTTTATTCCGATTCTGAGTTTCTTTTTAAATATGCTTCATTAAATATCCCTGTAACACTGAATTACTTTTATGTTGTTTTTGACGCCATCATCTCTTTATTTAAATGTCTTCAGGGTCAGTAGTATGATCCTGTAGTGCGTGGTGTTGCTGAAAGAAATATTGGAAGAAGCTAGCTGCTTTTCAAATGAAAATAATTCAAATAAAACAATCCGCCAAATTTTCCAAAGAGAACTCACCACTGCACCACCTTTATTATTATTCTAATATTCTGGTCTAGTTATGGAAGGGACGTTTCCTGGGATAAAGTCTGGCTGTTACCACATACGTTGAGTTTGACTAATAAAGTCAGAGAAATCTCTTAAGATGTTACACACGTTTTACACAAACAACCATAGATAGATACTGTCGACCCTGACTTTACTTTGAAATGGGAAAATGTACTCTTTGGTTTTATTATCTATGAGAGGGATTCCACTCCTCAAATTGTACTTAATTCAACTTAATTAACCACAAAGTTGTGAAGGCATTCTCTCTCTCTTTTTGTGCTGGACAACATGTAAACTTAATTTTCTTGTTTCTGTTGTTTTATTTTTCTCTATTATTCCCATGTCATCATCACTGGCAGAATGTTATATATTTTGTTAACCAAAATGTATGCAAAGTTTACTGACAAATAAAATAATTATTAAAAAAAATGTAAATTAAATTAAAAAACTACTAATGATCAGGGGGAGGAGCAAAAGGCTTACACTAAGGTCTACAACATTGGTCCTGGAAAGATGCTGTCCTGCATCTTTTAGATCTTTCCTTCTTCCAGCTAATTCAAATGATCAACCTGTCATCATCCAGTTAGGGTTAGCTCTATAGAAGGATAGTGGTCTCTCTAGAACCAGGGTTGTAATTAAATTGTATTCTGTGGTTTGTGTATTATCTTCTGGAAGAACCATGTGGTCATTTCTCTGAAAAATAACCCAAAAATAAACACTGAAGTTAATGACATGAAACCACATTTTTATTACTGCAACGAATGAGAAATTTCTACTATTAGACTCTGACAACATGTCTGACATGTACCCACTGATGTGATGTAAGATAATAGATGAATGATCGAACATTTATTTAATTAATAAAACAAATGGAACCATTGATAAGAAAAAAATCTCAAAAATTGATCCAGGAAAAATAAGTCAGATTTTCTGTCATTGTATTTGTTGTTTAGTTTGTGTTGGTGTGAAGGTGAAATTCTCTCAACAGTCATGGAAATAAATTAGACCACTAAAAAACAATGCTTCTTTAAGCCAGTCCAGTTCTAACCCCTAACCCTAACCTATTCAATTATTTTAACTGTCCCTTTGTTGCCACAGTTTAAGAGGAAAATGGTCAAACTGTGCGCACACACACACACACACACACACACACACCCATCATCATCATCTTTGTGTTTAGTTTAGGGTCAGGGGTCAGGCTCAGGGTTTCTGCTGTTGGAACCAAGACATTTCCTGCAAGACAGGGGTGTCAAACATGTGGTCCGAGGGCCACAGAGAAAGAAGAAAATTAAATACAAGTTTGTTTTTTTCTTTACATAAATCATTCTCCACCATTTTCCAAAAACGTTTAGTCTTTCAATGTAACCATAAACAGTTAGTGAGACTTCCAATTTTTGTTTTAACCGCCCCCAAGTCAAATCATGGGATAAAAAGTCAAAATTATAAGACAAAAAGTGAAAATGATGAGATTAAAAGTTAAAATTACAATAGAATGTCAAAATTATCAGATAAAAAGTCAAACTAATGAGATGAAAATTCAACTACTTATCTAGTAGTCTACTTATCTATCTTAAATTAAAGTTTTATAACATACTATTGTTATTTCATTTGTCCAAACAAATATACATTCATTTTTACATGGAAATAAAGTTCCCAAGATGATCGAAGATTAACAATTTATTTACAGTTCACATGGAACATACAGGAAAATATCTGATCTTGTCCCATTGGACTCAGAAGCACAAACCCCCAAAAGTCTGTCTTTCCTTCCATATCTTTGTCCATCTTGTCTTCATTACTCCTCCCTGAATACATGCTTTGGACTCTATCCTTTGATTGGGCCACAACCTGCTGACAACGCCGGTGCTCCCCACCCCTCCTAACTCCACCCCTCCTCTGTTAGTTTTGTGCATGTGACACGTCTACTCTTTCTGTCTGTGTACTGCATCTTTTGTGTTTACTGTGTCTGTTTTTTCCCAATAACCTTCCTTTGTCAAAACATGACAAACACAACATTGTCTCCGTCCTTGGGCCGGCGCTGGGAAATCATGAACCCTAGTAACCTCAGAAATACTATTAAGGCATTAAAATAAACAACACATTTTGGAAAACAAGGGGTGGTCTAATATTTTTTCTTCACCTGTGTTCTCTTGTGTGGATCTTTAAATGTGTCTGAAGATGATCTTTACGTGCGAAACATTTGTGACAAACAGTGCAGCTGTAAGGTCTCTCTCCCGTGTGGATTCTCATGTGACGCCGCAGATCGATCTTCCAGGCAAATCTTTTCACACATTCTGAACAAGAGAAGGGTTTCTCACCAGAGTGGGTTCTCATGTGGAGTTCTAAATGAGACTTCCAGCAGAATGTTCTGGAACACAATAAGCACTGGTACAATTTCTTTTCACATCCTACATCCATGATAGAAAAGTACTTTTTCATCTTCATCATGGTGTGTGTGGGTGAATATGTTTTCTGTGTGGTATTCTTCATCATCATCTTCATCATGGTGTGTGTGGGTGAGTGTGTTTCGTGCGTCAGAGCAAATGTTTGTGGACCTTGGTCAGAATCATCCAGTTTGTGTCCTGTGTGAGTGTCCATGTGTTGGTCCAGTAAACTCTTACTGTCAAAGCTTCTTCTCTTTCCACTCTCCATGTGGACCAGGTTAATGTCTGCTTCTGATCCTCCACCGTCGTCTCCATCACTTTCTGTTTCCATGTGTTCAGTTGAGCTGTTTGTTGGAAGCTTTGACTCAGGTTTGTGCTTCAGGGTCTGGTCTTCATCGCTGTCCTCAGTTTCCTCACAGTCTTCATTCTGCTCATCACTTTTTCTTTGTAAATGTCTATGTGGATGGAAGCTGCTGGATGCTTCTGATCCTCCACAGTCCACTTTATTTGCTTCCTCTTTGTTCTCCTCAGTTTGGCTTTGATTCAGCTGTGAGGACTTGACTTTCTCCTCATCATCATCATCATCATCATCTTCACTCTTCACAGGGACAGGAGTGGATGGAAACTTGGTGATATTAACTTCCTGGCTGGTCCACAGTTCCTCCTGTTCCTCTTTAATGTGTGGGGGTTCTGCTTCTGGTTCCTCCTGGTCCACAGTGGGATTCCACTCCTGCTGCTCAGGAGGAACATCTGCTTTAACCACCGACAGCTGCTGGACGTCTGGAGAATATCAAGCAAATACTGTTAGACTCTTCTGTTACACTTAGAGTTTGGTGATAAAACTGACACTACTATTCTATTCTCCTAACCCTAACCCTATTCTAACAAAGGAGGTAAAAGTACTCACATTCTGTACTGCAGTAGAAGTACAGCTACTGGTGTGAAAAAAATACTATACAACTCCTTTACTAAAGTAAAACTACATTTTTGTGAAATAAAGTTCACAAAATTATAAAAACAAAAGTCATAATTATGATATAGAACGTCACAATTTCTCTGCTCCACTGATTTTCCTTCTGAAGTGACTGATTTTTGGAAAAAGTAACAAGCCTATTCTGACAACAAATGTAGGGAGTAAAAATAAAACGTTTCAGGAAAAATACATAGTCCAGTAAAGTACAGATACCTAAAAAGAATCTACTTAATTACAGAAAATAACTTCTTTTAATTTGTTACTTCCACTTGTATTGTAATAGTTTAAAAAGACCCGATATGATAGTGGAGATAATACACATATTTATTGACCTACAAGAAAATAAGTTGATTACAACATGAATGTTTAATTAAAGAGAAGGTATGAGTGAGATAAGAAAAGTGATACAAGTTTTATTTCGTCAACATCAAAACTTTCTTTTCTCTGTAGAAGATGAAAAGATGCTTTTCTTTAACGAGTTAATTGATTTTCATTCAGACTTTAGTTTAATCTACAGACAAACATGTTTAAACTAGAGACAAACATGTTTAATCTACAGACAAACATGTTTAAACTAGAGACAAACATGTTTAAACTAGAGACAAACATGTTTAATCTACAGACAAACATGTTTAAACTAGAGACAAACATGTTTAAACTACAGACAAACATGTTTAAACTAGAGACAAACATGTTTAATCTACAGACAAACATGTTTAAACTAGAGACAAACATGTTTAAACTAGAGACAAACATGTTTAAACTAGAGACAAACATGTTTAAACTAGAGACAAACATGTTTAATCTACAGACAAACATGTTTAAACTAGAGACAAACATGTCCAAACTAAAGACAAATATGTCCAAACTAGAGACAAACATGTCCAAACTAAAGACAAACATGTCCAAACTAGAGACAAACATGTTTAATCTACAGACAAACATGTTTAATCTACAGACAAACATGTTTAAACTAGAGACAAACATGTCCAAACTAGAGACAAACATGTCCAAACTAAAGACAAACATGTCCAAACTAGAGACAAACATGTCCAAACTAGAGACAAACGTGTCCAAACTAGAGACAAACATGTCCAAACCTGTCTTGTGTATCAGGACTGTAGGATTCCAAACACAGTCCAGTATTTGTCTTTGTCTGTGGTTTTCTTCTTTAGTTCGACACAGTTCCTCCTCGTACTCTGCTATGGTTCTTTCAAACAAACCAAATATTTCTTCAGCAGCTAAAGTTAGTCTCTGCTCCACCAACGACCTCAGAATCTCAACTTTCTGGGACATTTTTCACCTTTTCTTACCAAAACTCCACCAGAAACAGTTTGACTGGAACACACACTTACACGTCTGTGCTAAGCTAAGCTAACTTTAGCAGCTAAGCTAACTTTTACCAACAACTGAACGTCAGACGCATTAGTGTTTCCGGGGTCGGGGGGCATTTGTGACGTCATGAAAGCGCCAACAAAAATAAGACTACAGAAAATATAAGATACAATAAAAATACTGCACAGGAAGGAACCATAAATTGTAATAATTTACAAGCATTAGTACAGAGTTAGCATTATTCATTAGCTCCAGTGTCAGAGTTTTTTTTATATATATATATAAATAAAAAATTAAAAACAAATGTTCCTCTCGCCCCACCTGGGCGGTGTCTCCTTCAGACTCGGGTCCTCTACCAGAGTTCTGGGAGCCTGAGGGTTCTGTGCAGGATCTTAGCTGTTCCTAACAATGTTCTCTTTTGGACACAGATCTCTGATGTTGTTCCTGGTATCTGCTGGAGACATTCTCCCAGCTTGGGGGTCACTGCCCCTAGTGCCCCCATCACTACTGGTACCACTGTTGCCTTCACACTCCACATTTTCTCTAACTCCTCTTTCAGCCCTTGGTATTTCTCTTCTCTTCTCATGTTCTTTCTTTCTCATGTTGCTATCACTGGGGACTGCTACATCTATCACCACCACTGTCTTCTCATGTTTATCCACCACCACTATGTCAGGCTGATTGGCCATCACCATCTGGTCTGGATCTGGAAGTCCCACAGGATCTGGGTCTGTTTGTTCTCTGTCACCTTTGGGGGGTTCTCCCATCTTGACCCTTGACCTCCAGTCCATACTCTTTACAGATGTTCCTGTACAGTATGTCCTCTACCTGGTTATGCCTCTCCATGTATGCCTTGCCTGCCAGCATCTTACACCTGCTGTGATGTGCTGGACTGTTTCAGGGGCTTCTCTACACAGCCTACACCTGGGGTCCTGTCTGACGTGGTAGACCCCGGCCTCTATTGCTCTGGTGTTCAGGGCTTGTTCTTGTGCAGCCATGAGTAGTGTCTCTGTGCTGTCCTTTAGTCCAGCCTTTTCCAGACACTGGTATGTCTTTTCCATATCAGACACTTCCTCAATTTGTCGATGGTACACGCCATGCAAGGGTTTGTCCTTCCATGATAGCCCCTCTGGTTCCTCGACCTTACTGGGCTTTTGTTGCCTGAGGCATTCACTTAGCAGTTGGTCATTGGGGGCCATTTTCTTGATGTATTCCTGGAGGTTCACCGTTTCCTCCTGGACAGTAGTTCTGACACTTACTAGTCCTTCCTTTCGCTTATATATATATATATATATATATATATATATATATATATATATATATATATATATATATATATATATATATATATATACTGGCGCGCGCAATGGCACGCGTTATGGAACGCGTGCTATATGGTAATGATCTTCTCCCACTGATTTTCTCCGCTAATTAATTTGTAGTGCTTCCAGCCAATCACTGTTCAACACAACGAGTCCAGAATAGCTGAGCACTGATCTTACCTTCACAAACGAAGTGCATTCACTCAATGTTTAATTTTTGCTAAATATTTTTGACTTTTCCTTCATCAATCTACTTTATTTAACTTGTTCAACTTTAGTGTCTATTCTTACGGGTTTGTTTATTGTATTTTAATTCTTATTTTGTTGTGCTAATCTAACACATGAGCTGGCTGTAGGTTGCATGTTTTGCCACTAGATAGTAAGACGATGGATGATAGTAATGTAGTTTAATCTTCAATGCAAGTGAAAGGTGAAATATGTCAGAATCAGAATTCTTTATTTGTCACGTGTGGATGACCATCCACAGTGAAATGGATGCGACACTCCCTTAAGACCGTACAAAGATGCAAAAACAAATATACAACTATACAACTTACAAATATAATAATATACAAACATATACAAGATAAGAAAGACTAGAATAAGAATAAGTAAAGTATAAAGTAAGTAAAGTATAAATAATAATATAGAGAAAGATATGAATAAAAATATACTTGGAGGTAATATAAATATGAACATAGTTATACATATTACTGTGTACATAGTTATACATATTACTGTGTACATGGTTAAACATCAAGTGTCAATTTCAAGAGTACAACAGAGAGCAAGGGAGACCACAGGTGTCAATGGTCCTGTCAATCACACCTATGACATGTTAAATTAAAAACTTGAAATCCTGAATGTACGTCTGTGAATTATACTAGACCTGAGAAAAACTATAACTAAGTGTATGTGTGTAAATATTATTGTAAATAGATCTCTATCACATATATGTTTCTCTTGTTTCACCTTCTTGATGACAAATATAACCATTAAAATCAGATTAAATATTCAGTTTTATGTGCTTTTGTTGAGTAATAATAAAATAATTAGGTTAATCATCATCATATTTAACATAATAGTAATAATGGACATGTCCACAGCACTGCTTCACAAAACTATCACGTCAGCAAACAACTGGGTCACATGATACAGACGAAATTATGTCATTGAGCCATGAGCAACCATGTATGTCTTCTTATATATTTTTCCCCATCATTTCATCCTTCACCAAGTGTGTCATCTCAGCCAATGCAACCTCGATTGACATATAATCAAAATATGATACAGACATATGTCCTGCACAGAGTTTTCTTTCTGCAGAGGCTCCATGCTACATCAGGCGGTGTCACTTTGTGTACAAAAGATTCCTTGCCCCTGCAGCTCAGCAATACTGTCCAGAGTCCACTGTTTGATGACTTTGGTAACCTTCTCAGCTAAAACACATCAGTTGTAATATCTCAGGATTCAGACAAGATAGAATCTGGTGGGCTTTTTTTCATTCACATCATCTCACCTTCAGACATCAGGTGGGTCAACACCGAACCCTAACCCTAACAGTAGGTAAACATATGATGGTGGATGTGTCATGTGACCTAACAGTAGGTAAACATATGATGGTGGATGTGTCATGTGACCTAACAGTAGGTAAACATATGATGGTGGATGTGTCATGTGACCTAACAGTAGGTAAACATATGATGGTGGATGTGTCATGTGACCTAACAGTAGGTAAACATATGATGGTGGATGTGTCATGTGACCTAACAGAAGGTAAACATGATGGTGGATGTGTCATGTGACCTAACAGAAGGTAAACATATGATGGTGGATGTGTCATGTGACCTAACAGAAGGTAAACATGATGGTGGATGTGTCATGTGACCTAACAGTAGGTAAACATATGATGGTGGATGTGTCATGTGACCTAACAGTAGGTAAACATATGATGGTGGATGTGTCATGTGACCTAACAGTAGGTAAACATATGATGGTGGATGTGTCATGTGACCTAACAGAAGGTAAACATATGATGGTGGATGTGTCATGTGACCTAACAGTAGGTAAAAATATGATGGTGGATGTGTCATGTGACCTAACAGTAGGTAAACATATGATGGTGGATGTGTCATGTGACCTAACAGTAGGTAAAAATATGATGGTGGATGTGTCATGTGACCTAACAGTAGGTAAACATATGATGGTGGATGTGTCATGTGACCTAACAGTAGGTAAACATATGATGGTGGATGTGTTGAATTCTTGGTTGTGTTTCTATCGGTAGAAGTTGAAGTAGTTTTCAGTCAGATATGGTGAGAACATTTTAAGAGTAAAGTTGTTGAATTATTGTGTTTGTGTTGTTGTGTGAACTGCAGTCTGCTAGGACACCGTGTTCATCATTTTTTTACTAGAAAAAGTCAGAAGTTTGGGTGAGTTTATTTCAGATGAAGACAGTGGACTACACAGCTGCATCTGTCATCATTCACTGGATCATTAGTGGATGGAATTTACCAGCCCAATAGAACAATTCGTTCTCAGAATGCAGGTTTATTGAAAGTTCCCAGGTGTAGTGGCTAATTTACACCAACAATAAAAGGCCACTAAAAGGCACTAGGTAAGCAGATCTTATGCAGTGATCAGGGAAAAAAAGGCCAACGTCCCGTCAGGCAGCTTCATTTTAATGTTTCTTATTGGACAGATCTTAATATCACAAAAAATGTCATTTTTCCAATCTCCCTGACCTACTGGTGAAAAACCATATGCCCTGCTTGGTGCTCCCCCACCTGAGTGTGCTCATCAGGTAAGTAAACTCAGCTGTGCACCCAGAGTGCCTGTCACCTTTCAAAATAAAAGCACATAGCTGCAACTTAACTAAAGGAAAACAAAGACAAATAATAAATGTATTAAATTGATTAAAAAGAAAAATACTGAAATACTAAATAGCTCCCACACCAGGGTTTGTAAAAGTACAGTAGGAGCTAGAGCCTTTAGTTACCATGGTTACTGTCTTATGGAATCAGCTTCCATTTAATATTAAAGAGGCCGACATAGTCTCTACATTTAAAATTAAGTTGAAATTAACATTCCTGTATGAGAAAGACACTGGTCAGGTTAGTTAAAAATTATGTGACTCATCTCCCTCCTTTACCAATCATTCCCTCTCTCTATTACCCTGGCCTCTCTCTCTATTACCCTGGCCTCTCTCTCTATTACCCTGGCCTCTCTCTCTATTACCCTGGTGTCACGGATCGGGGTGAGGTGAAAGGAGGACTCCATTGCACAGTACTGAAGGGAAAAATAATTTAATAACAAAACTGAGAAACATGAAGACAAGACATACAAAACCTGGGAGCAAACGGTCAGAGTCCGTGGTGATGATGAATGTCCGGGTTATGGTGATTGAGGCGATGGCAGAAGATGTCCGGGTTATGGAGGTGACAATACTGAGTGGTCCTGCACTGGCAGCGACAAGCCTTACTGCTTATATAGCCACCGATTAGGAACGGCTTGCAGCTGCGCAGTGCAGGACCAGGTGAGTGTGGAGATTGGGGGAAAGGTCACTGGAGCGGAGGTCATGACACCTGGCCTCTCTCTCTATTGCCCTGGCCTCTCTCTCTATTACCCTGGCCTCTCTCTCTATTGCCCTGGCCTCTCTCTCTATTGCCCTGGCCTCTCTCTCTATTGCCCTGGCCTCTCTCTCTATTACCCTGGCCTCTCTCTCTATTGCCCTGGCCTCTCTCTCTATTGCCCTGGCCTCTCTCTCTATTGCCCTGGCCTCTCTCTCTATTGCCCTGGCCTCTCTCTCTATTGCCCTGGCCTCTCTCTCTATTGCCCTGGCCTCTCTCTCTATTACCCTGGCCTCTCTCTCTATTACCCTGGCCTCTCTCTCTATTGCCTTGGCCTCTCTCTCTATTGCCCTGGCCTCTCTCTCTATTGCCCTGGCCTCTCTCTCTATTACCCTGGCCTCTCTCTCTATTACCCTGGCCTCTCTCTCTATTGCCCTGGCCTCTCTCTCTATTGCCCTGGCCTCTCTCTCTATTACCCTGGCCTCTCTCTCTATTGCCCTGGCCTCTCTCTCTATTGCCCTGGCCTCTCTCTCTATTACCCTGGCCTCTCTCTCTATTGCCCTGGCCTCTCTCTCTATTGCCCTGGCCTGTTGTCAGTAACCCTGGTCCTAGAGTGCCACTGTCCTGCATGTTTTAGATGTAACCCTCTTCTAATTCTGATTCACATGATCAGCGTATCATCAAGCTCTGCAGAAGAATGATAATGACCTTCAGGTGTGATGAAAGAAGGAAACATCTAAAACATTTTAGGGACAGGGTTATTTACCCCTGGTTTACACCGTAGTAGCAGGACTCCCTCCTGCTATATAACTTCCAGCCACTCCCCGTTTTTGGACAAGGCTGTTATTTCTTCACATTTTTGGTTAAAAAAGTATTTATTGCAATGTTGAATTACAGTTTCTTTATCGACATCCTGATATTTGATCATTTATATAAACTATGATTCATGGTCGTGTCTAACCTGCATGTTGACCTTTAAGTAAAAAAACCTGACCATTTCCATCTATACGACAGAGGATTAGGGTCACATGAAGAAAAAATATTTTTGATATGACAAGATTAAAGTTGAAAATGCAGGTTAAAATGAATGAGTTTCCATCATAGACATAATATACTATGTTTGTGATGGAAACTATAAAGTCATTTATTTGACCCTGGCATCTTTATATGATGTGGTTCATTTATGTTGGTTCAAAGAAAACGTAGAAGAACCTTGAAGCTTAAGTCTAGAAATATTAAACTATTAAAAAGTACACAGACCCTGCAGCTACACAACAATTCATCTTTATCTGAAATGATGACATTAAAGTCGACATTTCATTTACACTTTATTCTTGACATTTCGAGGTTAGTCAAAATTTCGACTTCAATCTCATCATATCAAATATATTTTTTTCTTCACATGCGGACCTAATACTCTGTCATACATCTCAGTTTTCCACTGTTGAAATAATTTTCATTGAAGTAATTTAGCTTAAAAGAAGTCAAATAGTTTCTATTTATCAGTAGAAGATGAAAACATAATGGTTTATTAGTCAAACAGTAAACATGTGTAAAGTCTGTGTGCAGAAAACATCTGTTCAGAACGATCAGTCGACTGTTTCACATTTCTGTCACATCCTTTAGTGAGCTGCAAGAAAATATCTGTTGAAGAAAAATGAACATATTTGGAATTAAATGAAAGCTGATAATATGTAGAATAGTTTCATATTTTTGTGATGCTCAAAATGACATTTAATGAAAATATTCTATATTATTTGGGTGGATTGTCAGTCAGAGAAAAAAGGGTTACTGTCATTCATCTGATGTATGAGCACCTGTGTAACAATAAATGTTTACATTTATATTGGGTTTTAATCAGTAGATAACCAGATTTGATATGATTTATTATCAAGCTAAATTAAATACATTACTGATCACCTAGAGAAATGGAGAGAATACAACATAGGAACTTCATAAAGTGTCATTTTGATGGTTTACTCAAATATTGGTCTAAAGGAGAAAAAGTTCATCAACATGTTTTAATGTTAACAGTTATTTTTCCACTTGAGGGAAAAATCCAAATGGTCAAGAAAACACAAGGTCAGAGAGTTGTGGGGGGGTTGCAGAAGGTCTGACCCATAACCTATAACCATAACCCAACACATTTGTCATCTGTATTCTCTGTATTTAACTTCATTTGATTAAAAAATGGTCGACACTGAAACAATAATTAAGAAACCAAAAATAACTCAGTTGAACTGATGTGTCTAAAACATGTCCATTTTATTTGTCTTCATGTTCTGATTCCTGTGAAATTCCATCTCTTCTCGTGTGCATCCTCAAATGTATCATCAAATTATCTTTCCGTGTGAAGCGCTTGTGACAAATTCCACAGCTGAAAGGTTTTTCTCCTGTGTGGAGTCTCATGTGAGTTTCAAAATGTGATTTCTGGCAGAATATTTTAGAGCACACAGGACAGTGGTACAGATTCTTTTCACATCCAACATCATCGAAAGTCCTGTCAGTATTTATTATCATGGTGTGTGTGGGTGAATATGTTTTCTGTGTGGTATTCTTCATCATCATCATCATCTTCATCATGGTGTGTGTGGGTGAGTGTGTTTCGTGCGTCAGAGCAAATGTTTGTTGACCTTGGTCAGAATCATCCAGTTTGTGTCCTGTGTGAGTGTCCATGTGTTGGTCCAGTAAACTCTTACTGTCAAAGCTTCTTCTCTTTCCACTCTCCATGTGGACCAGGTTAATGTCTGCTTCTGATCCTCCACCGTCGTCTCCATCACTTTCTGTTTCCATGTGTTCAGTTGAGCTGTTTGTTGGAAGCTTTGACTCAGGTTTGTGCTTCAGGGTCTGGTCTTCATCGCTGTCCTCAGTTTCCTCACAGTCTTCATTCTGCTCATCACTTTTTCTTTGTAAATGTCTATGTGGATGGAAGCTGCTGGATGCTTCTGATCCTCCACAGTCCACTTTATTTGCTTCCTCTTTGTTCTCCTCAGTTTGGCTTTGATTCAGCTGTGAGGACTTGACTTTCTCCTCATCATCATCATCATCATCATCTTCACTCTTCACAGGGACAGGAGTGGATGGAAACTTGGTGATATTAACTTCCTGGCTGGTCCACAGTTCCTCCTGTTCCTCTTTAATGTGTGGGGGTTCTGCTTCTGGTTCCTCCTGGTCCACAGTGGGATTCCACTCCTGCTGCTCAGGAGGAACATCTGCTTTAACCACCGACAGCTGCTGGACGTCTGGAGAATATCAAGCAAATACTGTTAGACTCTTCTGTTACACTTAGAGTTTGGTGATAAAACTGACACTACTATTGTTAGTTATATAACACTGACATAAAGACCCCCCCTCCATAAATAGACATAACATAAATATGTATTTTTTAACTTTAAATAAATTATCAGCCAAACATTTTATTAATAAACAAATGTAAGATAAGAATAGTGACAAAGATAATAAGTGGACTGATTAGATAAATTATATAGATGTTATATTATATTAAACACACATGATTAAAACTTCACAAAACTGTGATTTAACCAAAATAACAAATTAATAAATGCTGTTTCATTTTTTTATTATGACCTTCAGCTAAAACTAGAGACGAACATGTCTAAACTAGAGACAAATTTGTCCAAACTAGAGGCAAACATGTCCAAACTAGAGACAAACATGTCCAAACTAGAGACAAACATGTCCAAACTACAGACAAACATGTCCAAACTACAGACAAACATGTCCAAACTAGAGACAAACATGTCCAAACTAGAGACAAATTTGTCCAAACTAGAGGCAAACATGTCCAAACTAGAGACAAACGTGTCCAAACTAGAGACAAACATGTCCAAACTAGAGACAAACATGTCCAAACTAGAGACAAACGTGTCCAAACTAGAGACAAACGCGTCCAAACTAGAGACAAACGCGTCCAAACTAGAGACAAACGTGTCTAAACTAGAGACAAACATGTCCAAACTAGAGACAAACGTGTCCAAACTAGAGACAAACGCGTCCAAACTAGAGACAAACGTGTCCAAACTAGAGACAAACATGTCCAAACTAAAGACAAACATGTCCAAACTAAAGACAAACATGTCCAAACTAAAGACAAACATGTCCAAACTAGAGACAAACATGTCCAAACTAAAGACAAACATGTCCAAACCTGTCTTGTGTATCAGGACTGTAGGATTCCAAACACAGTCCAGTATTTGTCTTTGTCTGTGGTTTTCTTCTTTAGTTCGACACAGTTCCTCCTCGTACTCTGCTATGGTTCTTTCAAACAAACCAAATATTTCTTCAGCAGCTAAAGTTAGTCTCTGCTCCACCAACGACCTCAGAATCTCAACTTTTTGGGACATTTTTCACCTTTTCTGAAGAAAAACTCTGTCAGAAACAGTTTGTCTGGTTCATACACTCACCCATCTGTTAGCAGCTAAGCTAAGTTTAGCAGCTAAGCTAAGTTTAGCAGCTAAGCTAAGTTTAGCAGCTAAGCTAAGTTTAGCAGCTAAGCTAAGTTTAGCAGCTAAGCTAACTTCAGCATCACTGAACGAAGACGGAGGACTGACGCTTCCGTGCTTCCGGGGTCAGAGATAATTTTTGACATGATGAAAATTCGACAAAATAAAATTATTACGAGTAATTAGAAAACTAGTCCATCTTTAAAACCTAACAATACTAAGTTGGGATTTTCCGTGAGTTTTATTCTCAAAGTAACTTTAATGTATTAAACACTCATAATATATATATATATATATATATATATATATATATATATATATATATATATATATATATATATATATTTTTTTTTTTTTTAAATCTACATTTACTGTTAAGTTTAGACTCGTTACATACATTTTTTTTCTCAGTTATTTACAATTATGATCCTATGTTACCACAAATATTAAAACATATCAGAAGAAATAAAACAACCTTCTAGAATAGTTTAGAGGGAAAGAAAATGAAACTGTTAATAAAGGTATATTAAACTCTTAAGGTATATCAGCTTCATACAAATGTTTATTAAGACTCAACACACACTGTATTCATGTGATGTTAAAATAAAATAGAAAATGTTACAGTGACATAACATAATGATGTGGGTTTGAGGTCTGATAGTGTGTGTGGGGTTATATGTTTATAACTACTGAGGGGGGGGGGGGTATGTCTATGTGCAAGTTGAGGTATTTAATAGTTTGATTTATTTGACATAGAAACTATTAGAAGTCACAAAGGTTTTTTGTCTTGTGTTCAGTTCCACATTTATTTTTTCAATCCATTGAGTCTGAGGTTAATTAATTAACATCATTAACTAACATTAGTCCGATGTTCACTTCTGTAGATTTATAAGTTGTGTTTTCATTACTTTGATTTACAAGGTATGATTAAACACTAAAAATATTTAATAAAAATAAAATAGGAAAAATAAATCAGTTAAATGACTCTTGGAATATTTTCCTCTAACACCGCCCTGTGTCAATATTCCTTAACTTCTATTGATCTGATTCCTGTGAATGTGACGTTCCCTCTATTCTGTTGTGGGTCCTCAAATGTATGGTAAGATGATGTTTGCGTGTGAAGCTTTTCTGACAAACTCCACAGATGAACGGTCTCTCTCCTGTGTGGAGCTTCATGTGACTCTTCAAACTTGTACGTTGAGCAAATGTTTTATCACATTCTGAACAACTGTAAGGTCTCTCTCCTGTGTGAAGCCTCATGTGACTCTTCAAATTTGTACTCTGAGCAAATCTTTTCCCGCATTCTGAACAGATGTAAGGTCTCTCTCCTGTGTGAACTCTCATGTGTTTCCCAAGCTCACCTTTGTCTCTGAAACATTTATCACACAGTGGACATTTGGATGGTTTTTCTCCTGTGTGGGACATCATGTGACTACATAAACCTGACTTCCGAGCAAATCTGTTTCCACAAATTGAACAACAAAATGGTTTCTCTCCTGTGTGTTTTCTCATGTGGATTTCCAAATGTGCCCTACAGGACAATGTTTTCCAGCACACAGAGCACTGGTACATTTTCTTATCACATCCCACATCACCAAACATCAACTGCTTTTTCATCATCCTGTCTCTGGGTGAATTTGACTCAGGTTTGTGCTTCAGGGTCTGGTCTTCATCGCTGTCCTCAGTTTCCTCACAGTCTTCATTCTGCTCATCACTTTTTCTTTGTAAATGTCTATGTGGATGGAAGCTGCTGGATGCTTCTGATCCTCCACAGTCCACTTTATTTGCTTCCTCTTTGTTCTCCTCAGTTTGGCTTTGATTCAGCTGTGAGGACTTGACTTTCTCCTCATCATCATCATCATCATCATCATCTTCACTCTTCACAGGGACAGGAGTGGATGGAAACTTGGTGATATTAACTTCCTGGCTGGTCCACAGTTCCTCCTGTTCCTCTTTAATGTGTGGGGGTTCTGCTTCTGGTTCCTCCTGGTCCACAGTGGGATTCCACTCCTGCTGCTCAGGAGGAACATCTGCTTTAACCACCGACAGCTGCTGGACGTCTGGAGAATATCAAGCAAATACTGTTAGACTCTTCTGTTACACTTAGAGTTTGGTGATAAAACTGACACTACTATTGTTAGTTATATAACACTGACATAAAGACCCCCCCTCCACAAATAGACATAACATAAATATGTATTTTTTAACTTTAAATAAATTATCAGCCAAACATTTTATTAATAAACAAATGTAAGATAAGAATAGTGACAAAGATAATAAGTGGACTGATTAGATAAATCATATAGATGTTATATTTTTAGGGCTGTCAATCGATTAAAATATTTTACTGCGATTAATCACATGATGATCATAGTTAATCGTGATTAATCACAAATTAATCACATATTGTAATACTTTTTTCAACATGAGAATAGACAAATGCTTACTTTATGCAAAACATGTTTACTTATTGCTACAATGTCAGATACTCTCAGTTCCAGTAACTAACATATGTAAAGAATGAACCTCAAAGCACTGCATAGGAATTAGCATCAAATTCAAAACAAACAGGGTGATGCACAAAATAACTTGTAAATAAAGTGTGCATGAGTGTTCTAGAACATGAGTCAAATGACAGTGCACTCAGGCCTATACCCTATAAGCAGCTGTTTTGTTCTATTCAGCAGAGGCTCAAAAACCCAGCCCCCAGTTCTGCTCTTTTTTAACACAACAAATTATTACCATTATCAAATGTTGGAGACAAACGCTGAAGATACTGGAGGAAATGCATGGCAAAGTGTTCACATAGGCACGTGTTCCGTTTACAATATCACGCGTTACAGAACGTGTTCTAGCACGCGCACTATCACGCGTTACGGGACGCGTTCTGGCATGCGTTATGGAACTCGTGCTATATGGTAATGTTCTCCTCCCACTGATTTTCTCCGCCAATTAATTTGTAGTGCTTCCAGCCAATCACTGGTCAACACAACGAGTCCAGAATAGCTGAGCACTGATCTTACCTTCACAAGTGAAGTGCATTCACTCAATGTTTAATTTTTTTCTAAATATTTTTGACTTTCCCTTAATCAATCTACTTTATTTATCTGGTAACGCGTGATAGCGCGCCAGTGCATGTGCTAGAACGCGTTCTGTTACGCGTGATATAATAAACACAACGTGTGGCTATGTAAACACTTTGGCTTGCCATAACGTGCAATGGCACACGTTCCATAACGCGTACCATTGCACGTGCCAGAACGTGTCCTGTAACGCGAGATATAATGAAGGGAACACGTGCCTATGTGAACACTTGGTCTTGCCATAGTGGTGAGCGTGCTGACTTTCTCTGTCAGATTCCACTCTCACGATACGTGCATGACATGCTCCGTGCAGGTACTGGTGAAGTGGCTCTGCTCTGTTTTCATAACAGTTAGAACCCGCAACTGAAGTCCCCTCTCTTGATCAAAATAATGCACCGTGATACAGAGATAATTCTGATTACTCACTGAGGTCCAGTAGTCTCCGGTCAGCACCACTGTCTTAGTCTGTTGGCAGCATGGACCTCAGCACATTGCTTCCGGTTTTCCGAGCTACGGAAATTCCCGAGCTTCAAATGCCACTATTGCAAGCCAAACGTGTCACATTTATGCCAGTGCTTATCACGTTAAAACTGACATTTTATCCGTAAAAAAATGTGCATTTTTCCAAGAAAATGCACGTAAAAGGCGGGCATTTTAACCAACAGAACGCACGTAAATGACGGGCGTTTTCCCAATATGATAATAATGTCCATCCTTCTTTTCTTCAGCCAAAGCATTTGAAATGTTTGCACCAATCACTGATCAACACAGTCAGACCAGAACAGTTGAGCACAGATCAGTTTTGAAGCAAACTCCACTGAGATTGTATCAATGTTGTCATACTGTCACAAAAGCTGTTTGTTACTTTTAGGAATATAACCTATAAATGCACTTCACTGTTGTTTTTAAATTGTTTCATGTTATGTAATGGTGGTGCACCATGTGTTTGTGGAACCAAATACTAACTTTCTTTACAATGATGTGCAGGAATGTACATGTACTGAACATCCTTGATCCCTTCGGTCAGTTACGTCTGTCTTGGTCTGGCATATATACAATAAACCCATCTGTCTTATTCACAATGTTATGATTTATTTACACTTTCTATAAGAAACTGCTTCTTTTGGACCTGAACTAAACCAGCTGGATGACTTTCCCTTCCATTCATTGGCCAGTTCACTGTCTTACTGTCAAATTTGACAGTAAGACGCCACATGTTCATTTCACTGATATCAAATTTGGTTTGTCATTCAAAGATTCAAAAAGAGAAAATTTTTACAACACACATATTTTACTTCTTAAGCAATTCATTCACAAATGTAAATGTATGAAGATCAAACCTGTATTCCCTGCCTATTTAAATGAATTTGGATTATAAAAAAATAAAACCACATCAAAAGCAAAGCAGCTACAAGCCTCATTCAATTTTTACAGTCAGTGACTTAGACCTTTCCTTTTTTTATTATTTATGTGTGGGGTTTTTTAATCTATTTTATTTGCCTCTTTACTGTTGTATACTTGTGTTAACCTACTTCATACAGTTTGTTACACCATTTTCAGTCCTGTGAGAAAAAATTTGCTTCCAACCTGTTAATTTTTTTGAAAATGTAAAAAAAACAACACATGAATATTAAAAAATAAATATTTTTAAAAAGTTCACTCTCTTACTGGAGCCTCATCCATATTGTGTGACGCCATCTACCGATGGAAAGAGCTCATTCCTGCACATCATTTTAAAGAAAGTTAGTATTTGGTTCCACAAACACATGGTGCACCACCATTACATAACATGAAACAATTTAAAAACAACAGTGAAGTGCATTTATAGGTTATATTCCTAAAAGTAACAAACAGCTTTTGTGACAGTATGACAACATTGATACAATCTCAGTGGAGTTTGCTTCAAAACTGATCTGTGCTCAACTGTTCTGGTCTGACTGTGTTGATCAGTGATTGGTGCAAACATTTCAAATGCTTTGGCTGAAGAAAAGAAGGATGGACATTATTATCATATTGGGAAAACGCCCGTTTTTACGCGCGTTCTCTTGTGAAAAACGCCCGTTTTTTACGCGTGTCTTGTTTGGGTAAAAAACGCCCGTCTTTTACGCCCGTTCTCTTGGGCGTTTTCTTAGAAAAACGCCCGTTTTTTAAGGATAAAATTACAGTTTTAACACGTTAAGCACTGACGTAAATGTGACACATTCGGCTTGCCATAGCGATATGCCACTGCGTTAATCGCGCGTTGAAAAATGTGTGCCGTTAAACGCATGTTGCGTTAACGCGTTAATAAACCCTTTGACAGCCTTATATATTATGTTAAACACACATGATTAAAACTTCACAAAACTGTGATTTAACCAAAATAACAAATTAATAAATGGTGCTTCGTTTTTTTTATTATCATCTTTAGCTAAAACTAGAGACAAACATGTCCAAACTAAAGACAAACATGTCCAAACTAGAGACAAACATGTCCAAACTAAAGATAAACATGTCCAAACTAGAGACAAACATGTCCAAACTAAAGACAAACATGTCCAAACTAGAGACAAACATGTCCAAACTAGAGACAAACATGTCCAAACTAGAGACAAACATGTCCAAAGTAAAGACAAACATGTCCAAACTAGAGACAAACATGTCCAAACTAGAGACAAACATGTCCAAAGTAAAGACAAACATGTCCAAACTAGAGACAAGCATGTCCAAACTAGAGACAAACATGTCCAAAGTAAAGACAAACATGTCCAAACTAGAGACAAACATGTCCAAACTAGAGACAAACATGTCCAAACTAGAGACAAACATGTCCAAACTAGAGACAAACATGTCCAAACTAGAGACAAACGTGTCCAAACTAGAGACAAACATGTCCAAACCTGTTTTGTGTATCAGGACTGTAGGATTCCAAACACAGTCCAGTATTTGTCTTTGTCTGTGGTTTTCTTCTTTAGTTCGACACAGTTCCTCCTCGTACTCTGCTATGGTTCTTTCAAACAAACCAAATATCTCTTCAGCAGCTAAAGTTAGTCTCTGCTCCACCAACGACCTCAGAATCTCAACTTTTTGGGACATGTTTCACCTTTTCTGAACAAAAACTCCGTCAGAAACAGTTTAATTGGAACCCACACTTACACATTGTTAGCAGCTAAGGTAAATTTAGAATCGAGGACTGTCCTTTCGTTAAAAATGCTTTAGCTCTTCCGGGGTCAGAGGGCACTCAAGATGTCATGGAAGCTCCTACCAAAATAAAAGACGACTATCAGGACGAACCAGAAAAAACTCTAATGGAGTATTAGGATCACATGTGAAGAAATAAAACATTTGTGATATTACGACTTTAATCTGGAAATGTGTAGAATGAAGTGCAAATTAAATGTGGACTTTAATGTGGTCATTTCGTAGAGAGATCAGTCTTTCTGTAGCTGCAGGGTTCGTGTACCCTTTGATAGTTTAACAATTATAGACTTCAGTCTAGACCAGGGGTGTCAAACTGTGGTCCTCGAGGGCCGGTGTCCTGCATGTTTTAGATGTTTCCCTCTTCCATTCCACCTGGAGGTCATTACATCATTATCAGTCTGATGAGGAGATGATTATTAACTTTTTAAATGTCAGGGATGATGTGTTCTGAATGGATGATTTAGTTTAAATATTCAGATAAATTCAACCGTTTTCCTTTTAGTTTTGTGTATGGAAAAGGTGCCAAAAAGCAGGAGTTTTTTTATTTTATTTTATTTCAACATTTTTAAAGGCAAAATTAAAATTGCTGGGACCAAATTTCAATACTATATTTTTTTAGTTTAGTTTATTTCAGTCATATATTCACTTCAAAGCAGCAAAAGAGAGAGAACAATACAGAATTTGACTGAAAAAGGCTCAGGCAGAAGCAAAGATTTTTAAGTAATAAGTCATTTTCCACATTATTTGTCATTTTGTAAATATTTCTTAGTTTTTGTTGCTCATTTTGTTTATTTCTCTACATTTTTTTTTATTTAGTATTTTTCTTTGATTTGTGTCTTTACTTTGTTCATGTTACCAATTATTTTGTTAGTTCTCAGGAGATAAAGGGTTAAACTGAATCCCATGTAAGAGGGAAACATCTAAAACATGCAGGACACCGGCCCTCGAGGACACCTGTGGTCTAGATGTTCTTCTACATTTTCTTTACACTAGGGTTAATCAACCACATCATATACAGATGCCAGGGTCAAATGAATGACTTTATAGTTTCCATTGGTGGTGTTTGTCCATTGGTCAAATAGGTCCAGGCTGTAGATTTTTGGAATCCACCTTTACTGTCAGAGGAACAGAAGTAGTTCACATGCTTTGAGCTTCATAACACCACATTTTGTGTCTCATCAAATGAGCTGCGATCTTTTCATTTCAACCCAGAAGTGTGTGAAGGTCCATTCAACAGACAGCTGGTCACTTCTCCCAGCATGCAGCGGGCGTCGTTGGTTGCCATAACAACGTCGGAGGAGACTCCTTTCCCGAGTTCAAATCCTTGAGTCAAACTGGTGGTGATGAGTTGTGTATTTTAACTGCTCCACTACTCAAGCTTTCAGCAAAGTCAACTGTAATGTTGCTTGAATTTAACTGACAGTAAATGGGGATTCCATGAACATTAAGCACACAGACATTTCCTGGTCTCTGTCGCCCTCTAGTGGTCAAACAGCGCATGTGCGGCATGACTGGAGCTATGAACCGAACACACGTGACCAAGTACACACGTTCTGTACTGCAGTACAAGTACACACGTTCTGTACTGCAGTACAAGTACACACGTTCTGTACTGCAGTACAAGTACACACGTTCTGTACTGCAGTACAAGTACACACGTTCTGTACTGCAGTACAAGTACACACGTTCTGTACTGCAGTACAAGTACACACGTTCTGTACTGCAGTACAAGTATACATATTCTGTACTGCAGTACAAGTACACGCATTCTGTACTGCAGTACAAGTATACATATTCTGTACTGCAGTACAAGTATACATATTCTGTACTGCAGTACAAGTATACATATTCTGTACTGCAGTACAAGTATACATGTTCTGTACTGCAGTACAAGTATACATGTTCTGTACTGCAGTACAAGTACAGCTACTGGTGTGAAAAAATACTCTGGTAGGAATAGAAGTACTGATTCAACTGCTTTACTGAGGTAAAAGTAAAAAAGTACAATTACTGAACTGTAATAAAGTAAAAAGTAAAACAATTATTTTTTGCCATGAATGAAATAATAATTATTTAAGCCGAAAAATCATGAAGGTTTGAAAAATATCTAAAAAAGTGAGTTAGTGTGAAAATGGTGTTTGATCAGGTCATAATTATTCAGTTTAACCGTGATGCTCATTTTTTTATATTTAATTGTTCAAAAGCAAAATAGCAGATAACAGCAAGATAGAAGATAGCAGATTTTCTTCGACTGACTGTCTCTGTCATTCTGTCTTTTCTCTGCTGTGGATCTTCTTATGCTGCTGAAGGTGATACTGACGTGTGAAACGTTTGTGACAAACTCCACAGCTGAAAGGTTTCTCTCCTGTGTGGACTCTCATGTGACTCTTCAAACTTCCATTCTGAGTAAATCCTTTTCCACATACTGAACAACTGTAAGGTTTCTCTCCTGTGTGAACTCTCATGTGTTTACTGAGCTCACTTTTATCTTTAAAACCTTTGTGACACAGTGAACATGGAAATGGTTTTTGTCCTGTGTGGGACATCATGTGACCACGTAAACTTGACTGCCATGTGAATCTGTTTCCACAAACTGAACAACCGAACGGTTTCTCTCCAGTGTGTTTTCTCATGTGGATTTCTAAATGTGACTTACAAGAGAATGTTTTGGAGCACACAGAGCAACGGGACAGTTTCTTTTCACATTCCATACCACGTAGCATCAAATTGTTTTTCTTCATCATGTCACTAAGTGAAACATGATGACGAGACGTCAGAGCAAATGTTTGTTGACCTTGGTCAGAATCATCCAGTTTGTGTCCTGTGTGAGTGTCCATGTGTTGGTCCAGTAAACTCTTACTGTCAAAGCTTCTTCTCTTTCCACTCTCCATGTGGACCAGGTTAATGTCTGCTTCTGATCCTCCACAGTCCACTTTATTTGCTTCCTCTTTGTTCTCCTCAGTTTGGCTTTGATTCAGCTGTGAGGACTTGACTTTCTCCTCATCATCATCATCATCATCTTCACTCTTCACAGGGACAGGAGTGGATGGAAACTTGGTGATATTAACTTCCTGGCTGGTCCACAGTTCCTCCTGTTCCTCTTTAATGTGTGGGGGTTCTGCTTCTGGTTCCTCCTGGTCCACAGTGGGATTCCACTCCTGCTGCTCAGGAGGAACATCTGCTTTAACCACCGACAGCTGCTGGACGTCTGGAGAATATCAAGCAAATACTGTTAGACTCTTCTGTTACACTTAGAGTTTGGTGATAAAACTGACACTACTATTGTTAGTTATATAACACTGACATAAAGACCCCCCCTCCACAAATAGACATAACATATATGTGACCTGCCACCACCAAACCAGGCATAAGTGGCGCTGAGCCGTTCAGAGCTACAGCCAAATTTAGGCTGGAAGGTGATTTGTTATTAGTGTTTACACCTTATCAAAAAACGGTACCTTAACACCTCTATGTTCACTTCCTGTGGTCATTACATTGAAATCCAATCAATAAAGGTGTTTATTGAGTCAATTATTTAAGCGGTGACAAAAGTTCAGGTATTGCTGAGCAAAGACAAAGACGACTTCCACCTCTTTTCGCCGAACAAAACGATCTCCGTTCCGTGGGTAAACACCCAAGTGTTTGGTACGAGGTAAAAGCTTATATTGAATGTTCTGTCCAATGGTGTAAGCCAAATGATTATAATACGTCACACTTCTGTCCTATTATTATAATATATAAAACTTCTGTGACATGTCCATCAGAGTGTCCTTTAACATCTGTCAACAATTTGTGTCAATCGGATACAAATTATTATGCGTTGCTAAGGACTTCCTACCCCAAAACAGTCCAAAACTTTAACGGACAATATCTAAAAATATGCAAATTGTAAAATATGTCCAAATGTGGATATTAAAATGACCATAACTTTGGTTCTACTTGTGATAGAAACATCATTTTTTCACCATCTTAAACCTTAGTTTCCACTCTACCAAGATACACACATAACTCTGTTTGGATTTACACACACTTATGCCTGGTTCACATATTAGTATTTTTTAACTTTAAATAAATAATCAGCATAACACTTTATTAATAAACAAATATCTGTGAGATAAGAATAGAGACAAAGATAATAAGTGGACTGATTATATAAATCATATAGATGTTATATTATATTAAACACACATGATTAAAACTTCACAAAACTGTGATTTAACCAAAGTAACAAATTAATAAATGCTGTTTCATTTTGTTTATTATGACCTTTAGCTAAAACTAGAGACAAACATGTCCAAACTAGAGACAAACATGTCCAAACTAGAGACAAACATGTCCAAACTAGAGACAAACATGTCCAAACTAGAGACAAACATGTCCAAACCTGTTTTGTGTATCAGGACTGTAGGATTCCAAACACAGTCCAGTATTTGTCTTTGTCTGTGGTTTTCTTCTTTAGTTCGACACAGTTCCTCCTCGTACTCTGCTATGGTTCTTTCAAACAAACCAAATATCTCTTCAGCAGCTAAAGTTAGTCTCTGCTCCACCAACGACCTCAGAATGTGAACGTTTTGACTCATTTTCCACCTTTTCTGAACAAAAACTCTGTCAGATACAGTTTGTCTGGTTCATACACTCTCCCATCTGCTAGCAGCTAAGCTAAGTTTAGCAGCAAAGCTAAGTTTAGCAGCTAAGCTAAGTTTAGCAGCTAAGCTATGTTTAGCAGCAAAGCTAAGTTTAGCAGCTAAGCTATGTTTAGCAGCTAAGCTAAGTTTAGCAGCTAAGCTAAGTTTAGCAGCTAAGCTAAGTTTAGCAGCTAAGCTAAGTTTAGCAGCTAAGCTAAGTTTAGCAGCTAAGCTAACTCTAGTAACACTGATTGAAGAAAGTATTTCAGAACAAATAATCCGCGTAAAATTTGACACACTAGTGGTTCCGGGGTCAGAGGGCATTCGTGACGTTATTAAAACTCCCACCACAATAAAATACCGAGCAGATCAAGGAACCAGAATAATTGAAGTATTGAAAATGTTCTGTTACCTTCATTGTCAGAGTACATAAATATTTATTTGGAACATGCTTCAGACAAATGATATTAAACATAATTAGGGTGACCTGATTCCCCCCACCACTACCTACGGTCCCTCCCACCACCACCAAACATTCATACACCAGTGTGAGTGACACTGGAAGCAGGAGGGTGAAGTGTCTTTGTCCAAAGACACAGCAGACTGACATAACGGGATTCGGTCCCGCCCCTGCACGCACTTTTTTTTTTTTTACTTAAACATGACACTGAGTTACTCTTATTATGTCAAATTACATTTAGTTTGTAGTTATGTTTTAAATAACGTGTCATATTCATGCGTGGATTTTATCCTGTATGACACTATATGAGTATGACGCCATATGAGGTTTATAAACCATGTCATAATAAATGTGTAGATCAAACATTACTATGATACGCTGTTATTTAAAACGCAACTACAAACTAAATGTAATCTAAGAAAATAAGAGCACCTCAGTGTCACGTTTAAGTACAAAAAGGTGTGGGTGCACAAGCATGGTCGCACAAAAGTGTCCTGGTTTCAGACTCGAGAAATCTGGTCACCCTAAGTATAGTCCAGTTTTAGTCCAGTTTAGCCCGGTTTTAGTCTAGTTTAGTCCAGTTTTAGGAATATTCTTGAGGATTAATTGCAGTTGAGTAGTGTTCTATAACTAACTTATTGATTCTAACTAACATATTGATTACATATCTGACTGACTTGACTTGAATGAATAAATCTTCAGTGTTTCTTCAGTTTATTATAAATTGATACAATTATATTAATATAAATTTATATTTCTATAAATTTATGTTTATTTATTATAAATAACTAAACATAAAAAACATGACAACACTACATCTACTTTTATAACTGAGCAAACACACTGAAATGAAATAGAAATATCAGATCACAGTATAACAAATACTGTATAGATAAAACCTTCTGAATAATAATAATACATCCCAAAAACTAGAAATATATGTTATCAGATGGAGGTCTACATTATAAATATGTGTTAACAGATGGTCTACATTATAAATATGTGTTAACAGATGGTCTACATTATAAATATGTGTTAACAGATGGAGGTCTACATTATAAATATGTGTTAACAGATGGTCTACATTATAAATATGTGTTAACAGATGGTCTACAGTATAAATATGTGTTAACAGATGGTCTACATTATAAATATGTGTTAACAGATGGAGGTCTACAGTATAAATATGTGTTAACAGATGGAGGTCTACATTATAAAAACAATATGAAAACATGTGACATTTAATCAATAAATCAGTCATAACATCTTTCAGGAGTTGAGGTTTATTGGTAGAACTGTGTGTTTTGAATCCACAACTAGCATGTGTTTATAACAACCTCCATTTGTGGTGTTACATATAAGGACCTGTGTCCACACCATGTGTTTTTAGAGAACGCTTTTCCCAGAGTGAGCGTGTGTTGTTGCTAAGTTACCCAAATGTCACACACTTCCTGTTAGATCCATTGTATGTGTAAACATTAACACACTGTGGTTATTCCGCCTCCTCCTTGCTTTTGATTGGTCAGTCAGAGAATTTTTGACATTGACAAGTGCAGCGCTGTTCTAAAAGTTAAACTATTTCCAACTGTAAGCGCTCAGACATTTTCATTTTGTTTTTATTGTTGGACAAACACTCACATTGTCACAGTTATTGTCAGTGTTTTTAGAACAGTTGTGTCGTCTTCATCATGAGGAAAAAGGATTGTACACCAACATATTTAGTCTGCTCTGACCAAGGTAACACTGATGCAGATAAATCTGTAAACAAAATTAGGTCTAAAGATGAAATAGGTAACATGATAGTTGTCACATGACCATTTGGATCCTGTTACTCTGACTCTTCAAATGGCGATATTCAAAAAGTGTCCAATATTAAATACATAAACAATTGTTTAATAAAAAAAATAAACAATAGCAGGGCATTAACAAAATAATTCAGAAAAATAAACATAACGGAAAAAACTGTTGAAATTATTGATGCAGATTTTCTTCGACTGTCACTGTGTCATTCTGTCTTTTCTCTGCTGTGGATCTTCTTATGCTGCTGAAGGTGATACTGACGTGTGAAACGTTTGTGACAAACTCCACAGCTGAAAGGTTTCTCTCCTGTGTGGACTCTCATGTGACTCTTCAAACTTCCATTCTGAGTAAATCCTTTTCCACATACTGAACAACTGTAAGGTTTCTCTCCTGTGTGAAGCCTCATGTGTCTCTTAACTTCACTCCTGCCTCTAAAACATTTAAGACACATTGGACATGTGAATGGTTTTTGTCCTGTGTGGGACATCATGTGAGCATGTAAACTCGACTTCTGCGTGAAGCTCTTTCCACAAACTGAACAACTGAATGGTTTCTCTCCAGTGTGGATTCTCATATGTATTTCTAAATGTGACTTACAAGAGAATGTTTTGGAGCACACAGAGCAACGGGACAGTTTCTTTTCATGTCCCACATCACATAGCATCAATTTGTTTTTCTTCATCATCATCATCTTCATCATGGTGTGTGTGGGTGAGTGTGTTTCGTGCGTCAGAGCAAATGTTTGTTGACCTTGGTCAGAATCATCCAGTTTGTGTCCTGTGTGAGTGTCCATGTGTTGGTCCAGTAAACTCTTACTGTCAAAGCTTCTTCTCTTTCCACTCTCCATGTGGACCAGGTTAATGTCTGCTTCTGATCCTCCACCGTCGTCTCCATCACTTTCTGTTTCCATGTGTTCAGTTGAGCTGTTTGTTGGAAGCTTTGACTCAGGTTTGTGCTTCAGGGTCTGGTCTTCATCGCTGTCCTCAGTTTCCTCACAGTCTTCATTCTGCTCATCACTTTTTCTTTGTAAATGTCTATGTGGATGGAAGCTGCTGGATGCTTCTGATCCTCCACAGTCCACTTTATTTGCTTCCTCTTTGTTCTCCTCAGTTTGGCTTTGATTCAGCTGTGAGGACTTGACTTTCTCCTCATCATCATCATCATCATCATCTTCACTCTTCACAGGGACAGGAGTGGATGGAAACTTGGTGATATTAACTTCCTGGCTGGTCCACAGTTCCTCCTGTTCCTCTTTAATGTGTGGGGGTTCTGCTTCTGGTTCCTCCTGGTCCACAGTGGGATTCCACTCCTGCTGTTCAGGAGGAACATCTGCTTTAACCACCGACAGCTGCTGGACGTCTGGAGAATATCAAGCAAATACTGTTAGACTCTTCTGTTACACTTAGAGTTTGGTGACAAAACTGACACTACTATTGTTAGTTATATAACACTGACATAAAGACCCCCCCTCCACAAATAGACATAACATAAATATGTATTTTTTAACTTTAAATAAATAATAAGCCAAACATTTTATTAATAAACAAATGTGAGATAAGAATAGTGACAAAGTGAAAAGTGACATTTGAAGACGGTTGACGTTAATAACCAGTCAAGAAAAACCTCAGTCTTTAGTAACAAAGAGGAATCAGTGAGAAAAGACTAATGATAAATATATAAATGTATTAATCCATCATAATGATGCATTAGTTATTGACATTAAATGTTGAGTTGTCATGAAAGTCATATACAACACAATAAAAACGACATTTAAATGCACTTTGGTTTTTTGTCTTATTTTATTGTATTACCTTCACCAAGGAGGTTATGTTTTCACTGGAGTTTGTCTGTCTGTGTCTGTCTGTATATGTATATGTGTGTGTGTGTGTGTGTATGTGTGTGTGTCTGTAACATTACTCAAAGTTACAGATACACTCAACAAAAATATAAGCATGTTTCAGTAAGATAACGCACGGCCCCATGTTGTAAGGATCTGTACACAATTCTTGGAAGCTGAAAATGTCCCAGTTCTTGCATGGCCAGCATACTCACCGGACATGTCACCCATTGAGCATGTTTGGGATGTGCTTGACCGGCGTATTCGACAGCGTGTACCAGTTCCCACTAATATCCAGCAACTTGGCACAGCCATTGAAGAGGAGTGGACCAACATTCCACAGGACACAATTGACAATCTGATAAACTCTATGTGAAGAAGATGTGTTGCACTGCATGAGGCAAATGGTGGTCACACCAGATACTGACTGGTTCTGAGTCCCCAGACCCCCAATAAAGCAAAAAAAATGCACATTTCAGGGTGGTCTTTTATTGTGGGCAGTATAAGGCACACCTGTGCACTAATCATGATGTCAGATCAGCATCTTGATGTGTCACACCTGTGAGGTGGGATGGATTATCTCAGCAAAGCACAAGTGTTCACTATCACACATTTAGACACATTTGTGAACAATGTTTGAGAGAAATGGTAATATTGTGGATCTGGAATGAATTTTACATCTTTGAGTCCATCTCATGAAAAATGGGAGCAAAAACAAAAGTGTTGCGTTTATATTTTTGTTGAGTGCATACTGTGATCACATTTTCAGGATGTGTTGTGTTGAAATCTGGAATAATTGGAATGATGAAAGTCCTCAAACTGGGTCCTGATTCAGGATTAACTGGAGTTGAGCCAATCAGGAGATCTGGATTGTCAAGGTGTCAGGTTCTTGCAGTTTATTGCCATCACATGTAAAATACACAATTGTTTACACTCCATTGGATAATATAATACTCCAAAGTCCTTGTCTCCACCTACAGGTGGAGCTTCAGTTTCCGTTTTGTGCTCAGCTTCTCATTGGTTCCCTCTCCTCTGATGTGTGTCTCACTTTGTATCAGTTCTTAGTTCTGTTGTTTACATACTAACCCAAAACATTTGCTGACGCAGTCTCTTGGACTAGTCCTTGTTTCATGGCTAATGATTAGTTTGTTCCCAAACAACTTAGTGTTTACTTCTAATAGTTTTTGGCCCTGCTGCCTCCCAAGGCCATAGCTTGGCTCTTAGCTCACATGACATATCTTACAGTTGTTTGTGTCACAAGGAATAAATTATTAAATGTTGGTGGTGATCCAGAAGAGACCCTGGATTCTGGATCACTGAAATTTATTCTCCAAATACTGCAATGTAAAATGTCAAAGTGATCCAGAATCCAGGATCTGTTGTGGATCATCAACAACATTTGATCATTTGTTCCCTGTGACACTAACAACTAGGAGTGGGTGGTATGTCCAAAAAAAAAAAAAAAAAAAAAAGGTTCCTCTCGCCCCACCTGGGCGGTGTCTCCTTCAGACTCGGGTCCTCTACCAGAGGCCTGGGAGCCTGAGGGTTCTGTGCAGGATCTTAGCTGTTCCTAACAATGTTCTCTTTTGGACACAGATCTCTGATGTTGTTCCTGGTATCTGCTGGAGACATTGTCCCAGCTTGGGGGTCACTGCCCCTAGTGCCCCCATCACTACTGGTACCACTGTTGCCTTCACACTCCACATTTTCTCTAACTCCTCTTTCAGCCCATGGTATTTCTCTTCTCTTCTCATGTTCTTTCTTTCTCATGTTGCTATCACTGGGGACTGCTACATCTATCACCACCACTGTCTTCTCATGTTTATCCACCACCACTATGTCAGGCTGATTGGCCATCACCATCTTGTCAGTCTGGATCTGGAAGTCCCACAGGATCTTGGCCTGTTTGTTCTCTGTCACCTTTGGGGGGTTCTCCCATCTTGACCCTTGACCTCCAGTCCATACTCTTTACAGATGTTCCTGTACAGTATGTCCTCTACCTGGTTATGTCTCTCCATGTATGTCTTACCTGCCACCATCTTACACCTGCTGTGATGTGCTGGACTGTTTCAGGGTCTTCTCTACACAGCCTACACCTGGGGTCCTGTCTGATGTGGTAGACCCCGGCCTCTATTGCTCTGGTGTTCAGGGCTTGTTCTTGTGCAGCCATGAGTAGTGTCTCTGTGCTGTCCTTTAGTCCAGCCTTTTCCAGACACTGGTATGTCTTTTCCATATCAGACACTTCCTCTATTTGTCGATGGTACACGCCATGCAAGGGTTTGTCCTTCCATGATAGCCCCTCTGGTTCCTCGACCTTACTGGGCTTTTGTTGCCTGAGGCATTCACTTAGCAGTTGGTCATTGGGGGCCATTTTCTTGATGTATTCCTGGAGGTTCACCGTTTCCTCCTGGACAGTAGTTCTGACACTTACTAGTCCTCGGCCCCCTTCCTTTCGCTTAGTGTACAGCCTCAGGACACTGGACTTGGGGTGGAACCCTCCATGCATGGTAAGGAGCTTCCTTGTCTTGATATCAGTGGCTTGTATCTCTTCCAGTGGCCAGGATATTATCCCAGCTGGGTATCTGATTACTGGCAGGGCATAGGTGTTAATGGCCTGGATCTTATTTTTGCCGTTTAGCTGACTTTTCAGGACCTGTCTTACCCTCTGTAGGTATTTGGCTGTGGCTGACTTCCCAGCTGCCTCCTCATGATTACCATTTGTCTGTGGGATCCCTAGGTATTTGTAACTTTCCTGCACATCTGTGATATTCCCTTCAGGTAGGTCAACCCCTTCAGTTGTGATCACCTTTCCTCTTCTATATATATATATATATATATATATATATATATATATATATATATATATATATATATATATATATATATGATGGTACAGTACTTTTGTAGGCTACTAGACATAAATAAAGTATAAATGACAGCAGAACAGTTTGTTAGTGGTCATAGAACTCCAAGTGCAGACTTTCTTCACATTCATAGGGTTAGGGTTAGCCTAACCCTCTAACCCATCACTGTAGCCACACTTAGCATGCTAATGTTAGCAAAATCACTAATGAAATAGTAACAGTGAACAGTCATTTTAGTTGCCAACACCAGCCAGATACCATGACTAATAGTAACTCAACTTGATATAGTAACATACAGTTATTAAGGCTGGTGCAGTGTCTTACATTTAAGACAGTGTTAACATTTAGTACAATTGTTTTGTTGTCATCATAAACTATATGGATGTCATGACTTTAGCTGTTAGCTTGTTAGCTTGCTAGCTCACTTTTCAGACACCCTGTAAATTAAATTGTCGAGTCCTGAATGGAAATATGTTGACATCACATACTATTATGACCAATAGTACACTACATAAACAATTTTTTATAATCAAAATACATCTCTCGGATGCTCCTGAACACATCGTGAGTGATGTAACCTGGGGTCCTTTGGTGTTTTAGGTCTTTCAACATCAGACACCCTCGTCCAGGTGACCAAGCCATGGTTGATCAGACCCGGCTTGTGTTCAGGTGGGCATTTGCTGTTCCCCATGGACCTCCCCTCCTAATCCACAGCCATCTTGTGACTTTGTCTGCTTCCTCCGTGATGGTCTTGATGGTTCTTCTCCTCTCCCTCCCAGTGATGCCCAGCGCACTCAAGGTTTTATAGAGTGATTGGCCTGCAAACCCTCTGCAGCCAACCTCGATGGGCATACACTGTGCCTTCCAGCCCTGCTTACGGCAGTCTGCCAGCAGCTCTTTATATTTGGCCTTCTTTCTCTCATGGGCTTCCTCCAGTCGGTCTTCCCATGGCACTGTCAGCTCCATCAGGATGATGTTTATTGATTCTTCTGCTCTCAGGGTGGTTGGAACAATGCGCTGGGAGAACTTCAGTTGTCTCTCCAGGTCAACAGACAGCTGCCAGTCTTTTGTGGTTGCAAGTACCCACGGTGGGTTCCTGGCTCCTGCAGTTTTTCCCAACCACACACCAGCCTTCACAAAGGTGATCAGCTGAGTGGTGGGGCAGAACCGTCTGCTGCTGCCGATTACCCATGCCAATGGCTTCCACGATTGGTTTCAGAAACTGGTTGTGGCGCCAGGTGTACCGCCCCTGCCCATGAGCTACTGGACAGCAACTCAGGATGTGCTCCAACGTGCCTCTGCCTGGACACTGTGGGCAGTTGGGAGACTTTTTCCCCAGATGGAGAGGTTTGATGGCCTGCTCTCACCTTGTCCAGGCGCTCTGCTGCCTCAGGCGGACAGCTCGGCTGGTCCTCCGCTCCTCTACCTCTGCCCTCACCTCCTCCTGCACCAGTCAGCGTCTCTCCTTCCCTTTGGCCTTCTCGTACTGTGTTGTTGAAAATGATCCCAGGCCAGCTCGGGTCACTGCTCGGACCAGAGCTCTGTGTTGTATCCGTGACTCTGCCTGTGAAACAGCATCATCCACTCTCCTTTTCCTCCTCGTTTTCACTCTGACCCCTGCCCGGGCCACCTTGGGGTCGCTAGAGTGCCGGTACAGTATCACTTCTCTTGCCCTTGTCACCTTAAACTCCTCCTCCAGTGATCTCAAGGGCAGTTGGAGCTTGGTGTTGTGTCCATAGAGAGCGATGCTGCTAAGGGTCCTCAGCAGACCCAGCCACCTCCTGAGGGAGCTGCTAACTTTTCTCTCTAGGCCCTCCACCATTGAGGTTGGAACCTGGTAGATGAGTAGAGGCCACAGTACTCTAGGCAGGATGCCATGTTGATAAATCCAGGCCTTGAACTTTCCAGGTAGTCCAGAATGGTCCACTATTCTCAACCAGCTCTCCAACTCCAGACAGGTTTCCCGAAATGTGTGGAGGTCCATTCAACAGACAGCTGGTCATTTCTTCCAGCATGCAGCGGGCGTCATTGGTTGCCATAACAAGGGCGGTGTAGTCTCCTTTCCAGAGTCCAAATCCTTTAGTCAAACTGGTGGTGATGAGTTGTGTATTTTAACTGCTCCACTACTCAACCTTTAAGCAAAGTCAACTGTAATGAGACTTGAATTTAACTGACATTAAAGGTGGATTCCAAAAATCGACATCCTGGACCTATTTGACCAATGGACAAACACCACCAATGGAAACTATAAAGTCAATCATTTGATTCTGGCATCTGTATATGGGGAGCTTAACTCTCCGCCCCTTCCAGGAGGCTCATGGGGCCTGAGATCAGAAAATGAATGAATGGTATTAATGGTAAATCAAATGTTCAAATGGTATCTGGTTTGTCATGTGACCTGAATCGCTCACATGTTGTACCTCATAATAAATGATAATTATTGATGTGTTTCAATTGCTTTTGTTAACCAACAGCTGATTCATTTGTTAATAATTTGGACTACACACCTGGAGAACATGTGACGTCACCACAGACTCCACAGGTGAGTGGAACATGTGACGTCACATGTTCCACTCATTGTAGTCTCTTACTAAGCCCACATAAAACCTAACGTTATCATAAACAGCTGGTCTGTCTATGACACATTAAATATTTATTATTAACTTCACTATAATATGTTTATTAAATATTATTAACTTCAATATAATATGTTTATTAAATATTATTAACTTCACTATAATATGTTTATTAAATATTATTAACTTCACTATAATATGTTTATTAAATATTATTAACTTCACTATAATATGTTTATTAAATATTATTAACTTCACTATAATATGTTTATTAAATATTATTAACTTCACTATAATATGTTTATTAAATATTATTAACTTCACTATAATATGTTTATTAAATATTATTAACTTCACTATAATATGTTTATTAAATATTATTAACTTCACTATAATATGTTCATTAAATATTATTAACTTCACTATAATATGTTTATTAAATATTATTAACTTCACTATAATATGTTTATTAAATATTATTAACTTCACTATAATATGTTTATTAAATATTATTAACTTCAATATAATATGTTTATTAAATATTATTAACTTCACTATAATATGTTCATTAAATATTATTAACTTCACTATAATATGTTTATTAAATATTATTAACTTCACTATAATATGTTTATTAAATATTATTAACTTCACTATAATATGTTTATTAAATATTATTAACTTCACTATAATATGTTTATTAAATATTATTAACTTCACTATAATATGTTTATTAAATATTATTAACTTCAATATAATATGTTTATTAAATATTATTAACTTCACTATAATATGTTTATTAAATATTATTAACTTCACTATAATATGTTTATTAAATATTATTAACTTCACTATAATATGTTTATTAAATATTATTAACTTCACTATAATATGTTTATTAAATATTATTAACTTCACTATAATATGTTTATTAAATATTATTAACTTCACTATAATATGTTTATTAAATATTATTAACTTCACTATAATATGTTTATTAAATATTATTAACTTCACTATAATATGTTTATTAAATATTATTAACTTCACTATAATATGTTCATTAAATATTATTAACTTCACTATAATATGTTTATTAAATATTATTAACTTCACTATAATATGTTTATTAAATATTATTAACTTCACTATAATATGTTTATTAAATATTATTAACTTCACTATAATATGTTTATTAAATATTATTAACTTCACTATAATATGTTTATTAAATATTATTAACTTCAATATAATATGTTTATTAAATATTATTAACTTCACTATAATATGTTTATTAAATATTATTAACTTCACTATAATATGTTTATTAAATATTATTAACTTCACTATAATATGTTCATTAAATATTATTAACTTCACTATAATATGTTCATTAAATATTATTAACTTCACTATAATATGTTTATTAAATATTATTAACTTCACTATAATATGTTCATTAAATATTATTAACTTCACTATAATATGTTTATTAAATATTATTAACTTCACTATCATATGTTTATTAAATATTATTAACTTCACTATATGTTTATTAAATATTATTAACTTCACTATAATATGTTTATTAAATATTATTAACTTCACTATAATATGTTCATTAAATATTATTAACTTCACTATAATATGTTTATTAAATATTATTAACTTCACTATCATATGTTTATTAAATATTATTAACTTCACTATATGTTTATTAAATATTATTAACTTCACTATAATATGTTTATTAAATATTATTAACTTCACTATCATATGTTTATTAAATATTATTAACTTCACTATAATATGTTTATTAAATATTATTAACTTCACTATAATATGTTCATTAAATATTATTAACTTCACTATAATATGTTTATTAAATATTATTAACTTCACTATAATATGTTTATTAAATATTATTAACTTCACTATAATATGTTTATTAAATATTATTAACTTCACTATAATATGTTTATTAAATATTATTAACTTCACTATAATATGTTTATTAAATATTATTAACTTCACTATAATATGTTTATTAAATATTATTAACTTCACTATAATATGTTTATTAAATATTATTAACTTCACTATAATATGTTTATTAAATATTATTAACTTCACTATAATATCAGTGTCTTCATCATAAACAGGTGGTCTGTCTATGACACATCAAATATTTATCATTAACCTTCACTATCATATGTGAATTTCAAAGCACTTGTCAAACACAATCAGAATTTAGCTTGACACACTCCATTCACTCCCATTGACATTTTTTTGTGAGCTAAGCACCCATGGACCGGAAGTAGAATAGCGTATTAGAAGAGTAGATTAACCTGTCAAAAGGTACACGGACCCTGCAGTTACAAAACGTTTGATCGGTCTACGAAATGACCACATTAAAGTCCACATTTAATTTACACTTTATTCTACACATTTCCAGATTAAAGTCGTAATATCAAAGGTGTTTTTTCTTCCCATGTGGTTCCAATACTCAGTCGTAAAAACCAGAGGTGGAAGGAACTCAGTAAAAGTATTCCATTACTGTACTGCAATATACATTATAATCTTTTTGATGTAGTTGTTTTAAGCTATTGTTATTTTTGTGTTTTTATGTAATGCCCTCTTGGCCAAGTCTCTCTTGGAAAAGACATTTTTGATGTTAATGGGATTAAGCTGTTGAAATAAAGGCTGAATAAAATCAGTTACATTTAAATTTTGTGTTAAATATTTCAGATGTAGTTTTTTAATGAATATAAATTGTGTTTTCATTCAGACTTTAGTTTAAACTAGAGACAAACATGTCCAAACTAGAGACAAACATGTCCAAACTAGAGACAAACATGTCCAAACTAGAGACAAACATGTCCAAACTAGAGACAAACGTGTCCAAACTAGAGACAAACGTGTCCAAACTAGAGACAAACATGTCCAAACTAGAGACAAACATGTCCAAACTAGAGACAAACGTGTCCAAACTAGAGACAAACATGTCCAAACTAGAGACAAACGTGTCCAAACTAGAGACAAACATGTCCAAACTAGAGACAAACATGTCCAAACTAGAGACAAACATGTCCAAACCTGTCTTGTGTATCAGGACTGTAGGATTCCAAACACAGTCCAGTATTTGTCTTTGTCTGTGGTTTTCTTCTTTAGTTCGACACAGTTCCTCCTCGTACTCTGCTATGGTTCTTTCAAACAAACCAAATATTTCTTCAGCAGCTAAAGTTAGTCTCTGCTCCACCAACGACCTCAGAATCTCAACTTTTGGGGACATTTCTGAACTTCTCTTTATACAAACTCCGTCTTAATTACACTGCCAGCTCTGTTAACAGCTAAAATAACTTCAGCAGCTAAGCTAACTCTCGTAACACTGCGCGACGAAAGTATTTAAAAAAAAAAGTTCATGTAAAAACGGACACACTAGTGCTTCCGTGGTCAGAGGGCATTCGTGACGTCATAAAAATCCTACCACAATAAAAGACCGAGCAGATCATGGAACCAGAATAGTTAGGGTTAGAAGTATTTTTGTAGAAGTATTGAACATTTTCTGTTAGCATCATTGTCAGAGTAAATAAATATTTATTTGGAACATGCTTCAGACAAGCGATATTAAACATAATAGAAAAAAAGAAAGAAAAGAAAAGAAAGGAAAGAATAACTAAATCGAATTAAACTTTCATCCATGAGCCATGTTCGAATGGGATTAGGAAGAAGAAACATTTATTTAAATCCAATATTTTATAGTCACTTCCTTCACAACCCTTCAGTGTTATTCTTTAATTCCACAATATTAAAACAATTATTAACATCCAGTCAACCTTTAAGTCCATGTGTATTGTGTTTGTGTATAACTGCCACTTGTCAACTCCATAATCACACACAGCATAAATATATTCCATATTTAATCAATTTCCTTCACTGAACTGTGAGAAAATCATTTGTTTGTATCTCTTCTTAAATTGTTCTAAGTTAGAACTTTGTTTTAATTCTTTAATTATTTTATTTTATAATTTCACTACAGTAATCGTGATGCTCATTTTTAAAATTTAATTGTTCAATAGCAA
Source organism: Siphamia tubifer (assembly GCA_020466265.1). Classification (NCBI taxonomy): domain Eukaryota; kingdom Metazoa; phylum Chordata; class Actinopteri; order Kurtiformes; family Apogonidae; genus Siphamia; species Siphamia tubifer. Next base: position 47,409,048 of record CM035793.1, on the reverse strand, counting down.
AGCATTTTAAAATATAGCTCATGTCTTGGCTTGTGATGAAAGGACGAACTGTTATTAGGCTGTGGGCCACTAGGGGGAACCATGACCCCCCCCCCCCCCCCCCCATTCCTGAAATAAATAGAAAAAGACTGACATGTTTGGACTAAACTGAACTGAAACTGGACTAACCTGGACTAAAACTGAACTAAATGTGACAGGATGCCTATTTTGACAGAACACCGGTATTCTAACTATGTCATCCTAAAGATTACACAGATTGGTTGTAGTACCATCCTATTGGATACAGAGATTTGAAAGACAACCTTTTAGCCTCTGGGGGCCTAATCCAGCTACAATGGGCGAAGGCGGGGTACACCCTGTATGAGACGCCAGTTCATCTCAGGGCTGAACATATATAGACAAACAATCACTCTCACATTCACACCTATGGACAATTTTAGATTAACCAATTAACCTATCAGTGCATGTGTTTGGATGGTGGGAGGAAACCGGAGTGCCCAGAGAAAAACCAAGCAGACACGAGGAGAACATGCAAACTCCACACAGAAAGGTCTGGTGTGGACAGACAGAGCCGGGACTTTGATCATTTGATGACCTGCTCTACCAACTGAGCCACAGCCGCATCTTGGAAGCATGTCTCCATCATACCACAGCCATGACTGACAGATTGTATAATTTTGTTGAGGGGTTTCACTTTCCCAGAACCTTTGAAAGCACTAGTTGAGTCAATGCAGAAATTCAGACCTATTCTTGCAAAGTTGGGAAATACTTGGAACATTCCAAGGGTGGACAATTATTGATTGAAAACTGAAGCTCTTGTGGTCCACAGAATCCATCATCAGCGGCTAATACGTCATTAGTGACTTTAACTAATGCAGTTTCATTGCTGTGATGAGCTCGAAATTCAGACTGGATATGTTCAAATAGACTGTTGTCCGACAGGTGCTGACACGACTGTTTAACTACTACTGTTTGTAGAACTTTTCAGAGGAAGGCCAAATTCAATATAGGCTTATAATTGTCTAGAATGTCAGGATCTACGGTAGTTGGTTTAATAACAGCATATTTAAATGACTGCGGCACATATCCAGTAATTAGTGAAGTGTTAATTATATTTAGGACAGTGCTAATAATTAGGGGCAGAATCTGTTTAAAGAGTTTAGTTGTAATTGGATCTAAGAGGCAGGTGATGATTTGGAAGACATGATAATAGATATGACATCAGTTTGGTCTACAGTGGTGAAATTATTTAGTGTTACAGAGGGGTTTATAAAAAGGCCTAGGTTTGAAACCACTGCTTTTTATGATCTAATATTTGGGAGAAATGTGTCTATTTTGTCTCTAATAGTTGATATTTTATTGTTAAAGAACTGCAGGAAATCATCAGAATGGAGCGTGGATGGAATAACTGGTTCCACGGAGGTGTGTCTGTTTGTCAGTCTGGCTACAGTACTGAACAGGAATCTAGGATTATTCTGGTTTTCTTCTATTATGGATGAGTAATATCTAGTTTTGGCTGTACGCAAAGATGGATTATACTTTAGTCACATATTTTTACAGCCATTGAAAGAATGTTGTGAATTGGATCGGCGCCATTGCCTCTAATTTAGGTGTTGCTTGTTTAATGGAGCGAGTGTCAGCATTGTACCATGGGGAGGTTAATCTAATCTTAGTAGTTTTTAACTCGAGGGGGGCAACTATATCTAACGTAGTTTGTAGTGTGAGCATGGTACTATCAACTAACTCATCACTTATACTGGGACTAAATGTGTCCTTTACATAATCACATGACATAAACACAAATAGTGACTGAATTAACTCTTTGTACTTTGAGACAGCACAGTCACATAGTATCCTTTTCATTTGTGTTTTAATCACTGAGGTAGAAATATCATCAAGCATGAACTGAAAGGTAATTAAAAAGTCATCTGAGAGTATGGGATTATGGGTAAAAACAACCAGGTCATTCATTTCAACACCAAATGTTAAGACAATGATGACTTTTAGTTATTGCTTCAGTATTATTTATTTATGAATGTTACTTGTATGATGCTTGAATTGATTTTGCACAAACTTTAATGGTTTCATGAATGATAAATATTTTAATATCATTTTGGCTGAAGTTTTGCAATATTGAGGAATGTTACTTGTATGATGTATGTTAGATATTTATAATAAATGAATGATTTGACTTCCCATATTTCCAAACAGCTCAATGTTGGGATATCTCCTCTGGTAAATGACACTTTCATCTATTTTTGAATGATTTTTGTTTTTTTTAAATAATTCTATGTGCACATAATGGCTTATCTTTGTTGTGTTTTTTTTTCAACATATACACTTTATTGATATCAAATTAAAGTTATTTTATTGTACACTTATATTAAATACATAAATGATAGTCATCATCATAGTATAAGTGAACAACATGGACAAAGTATTTGACAAATGTGTTTGTGTTTGTTTTTGTAGATGTTGGGGTAATATTATTTTACCTTCTACAAATCTGTAACCAATTTGAGTTGAGAGAGAATATTCAGAGCTTTCATGTGGTGTATGACAAGATATAGTTTAAGCTTTCTGACTTGACAGCTGAAAATAACACTCATCGGTGAAAAGCAGCATTTAAGGTACCATTAGTTTTTCAATTCAATTTTATTTATAAATCCCTAAATCACAACAAAGTCGTCTCACAGGGTTTTACAAAAACACAATCAACTACAGAGATACATGAAAAGTCCCAAGCATCCCCTGTCCTTAGACCCTCCCCCTGTCCTTAGACCCTCCCTTTGTCCTTAGACCCTCCCCCTGTCCTTAGACCCTCCCCCTGTCCTTAGACCCTCCCCCTGTCCTTAGACCCTCCCCCTGTCCTGAGACCCTCCCCCTGTCCTTAGACCCTCCCCCTGTCCTTAGACCCTCCCCCTGTCCTGAGACCCTCCCCCTGTCCTTAGACCCTCCCCCTGTCCTTAGACCCTCCCCCTGTCCTGAGACCCTCCTTCTCAGCAGAAAAAACTTCCAAACCCAGTGGGAAAAAGAAGAAATCTTGAGGAGAACCACATTGAAGGACAGATCCCTTTTTGGATCGTAACATGGATTGCGTCTGTAAATTTTTAATGTTAACATTGATATTTGTGTTCAATAGATCCAGACCTTTCAGAAAAAACTAATTTGGTTGAGTTGTGGGGGGGTACATATTACCCCCTGCCAAAACAGTCCCTGTTGTTTGCATTAAAACTGCTGGGAGGTATCTTGGGGATGTACCTACATGCAGTGGAGGCGGGGCTAAAAGGTTGTCTTTCAAATCTCTGTATGCAATAGGATGGTATTACAACCAATCAGCGTAATCTTTAGGATGACGTAGATAGAGCACCGGTGTTCTATCAAAATAGGCATCCCATCACATTTAGTTCAGTTTTAGTCCAAACATGTCAGTCTTTTTATATTTATTTCTGGAATATTCTTGAGTATTAATTCCAGTTGTGTTTTATTACTAAAATATTGATTCTAACTAACATATTGATTACATGTCTGATTAACTTGACTTGAATGAATAAATCTTCAGTGTTTGTTCAGTTTATTATAAATAGTAATACATAAAAACATGACAACACTACATCTACTTTTATAACTGAGTAAACACACTGAAATGAAATAGAAATATCAGATCACAGTATAACAAATACTGTATAGATAAAACCTTCTGAATAATAATAATAATACATCCCAAAAACTAGAAATATATGTTATCAGATGGAGGTCTACATTATAAATATGTGTTAACAGATGGTCTACATTATAAATATGTGTTAACAGATGGTCTACATTATAAATATGTGTTAACAGATGGTCTACATTATAAATATGTGTTAACAGATGGTCTACATTATAAATATGTGTTAACAGATGGTCTACATTATAAATATGTGTTAACAGATGGTCTACATTATAAATATGTGTTAACAGATGGTCTACATTATAAATATGTGTTAACAGATGGTCTACAGTATAAATATGTGTTAACAGATGGTCTACATTATAAATATGTGTTAACAGATGGTCTACATTATAAATATGTGTTAACAGATGGTCTACAGTATAAATATGTGTTAACAGATGGTCTACATTATAAATATGTGTTAACAGATGGTCTACATTATAAATATGTGTTAACAGATGGTCTACAGTATAAATATGTGTTAACAGATGGTCTACATTATAAATATGTGTTAACAGATGGAGGTCTACAGTATAAATATGTGTTAACAGATGGAGGTCTACATTATAAATATGTGTTAACAGATGGTCTACATTATAAATATGTGTTAACAGATGGTCTACATTATAAATATGTGTTAACAGATGGAGGTCTACAGTATAAATATGTGTTAACAGATGGAGGTCTACATTATAAATATGTGTTAACAGATGGTCTACAGTATAAATATGTGTTAACAGATGGTCTACATTATAAATATGTGTTAACAGATGGTCTACAGTATAAATATGTGTTAACAGATGGTCTACAGTATAAATATGTGTTAACAGATGGTCTACATTATAAATATGTGTTAACAGATGGTCTACAGTATAAATATGTGTTAACAGATGGTCTACAGTATAAATATGTGTTAACAGATGGTCTACATTATAAATATGTGTTAACAGATGGTCTACAGTATAAATATGTGTTAACAGATGGTCTACATTATAAATATGTGTTAACAGATGGTCTACATTATAAATATGTGTTAACAGATGGTCTACATTATAAATATGTGTTAACAGATGGAGGTCTACAGTATAAATATGTGTTAACAGATGGAGGTCTACAGTATAAATATGTGTTAACAGATGGTCTACATTATAAATATGTGTTAACAGATGGAGGTCTACATTATAAATATGTGTTAACAGATGGAGGTCTACATTATAAATATGTGTTAACAGATGGAGGTCTACAGTATAAATATGTGTTAACAGATGGTCTACAGTATAAATATGTGTTAACAGATGGTCTACATTATAAATATGTGTTAACAGATGGTCTACATTATAAATATGTGTTAACAGATGGAGGTCTACAGTATAAATATGTGTTAACAGATGGAGGTCTACATTATAAAAACAATATGAAAACATGTGACATTTAATCAATAAATCAGTCATAACATCTTTCAGGAGTTGAGGTTTATTGGTAGAACTGTGTGTTTTGAATCCACAACTAGCATGTGTTTATAACAACCTCCATTTGTGGTGTTACATATAAGGACCTGTGTCCACACCATGTGTTTTTAGAGAACGCTTTTCCCAGAGTGAGCGTGTGTTGTTGCTAAGTTACCCAAATGTCACACACTTCCTGTTAGATCCATTGTATGTGTAAACATTAACACACTGTGGTTATTCCGCCTCCTCCTTGCTTTTGATTGGTCAGTCAGAGAATTTTTGACATTGACAAGTGCAGCGCTGTTCTAAAAGTTAAACTATTTCCAACTGTAAGCGCTCAGACATTTTCATTTTGTTTTTATTGTTGGACAAACACTCACATTGTCACAGTTATTGTCAGTGTTTTTAGAACAGTTGTGTCGTCTTCATCATGAGGAAAAAGGATTGTACACCAACATATTTAGTCTGCTCTGACCAAGGTAACACTGATGCAGATAAATCTGTAAACAAAATTAGGTCTAAAGATGAAATAGGTAACATGATAGTTGTCACATGACCATTTGGATCCTGTTACTCTGACTCTTCAAATGCCGATATTCAAAAAGTGTCCAATATTAAATACATAAACAATTGTTTAATAAAAAAAATAAACAATAGCAGGGCATTAACAAAATAATTCAGAAAAATAAACATAACGGAAAAAACTGTTGTAATTATTGATGCAGATTTTCTTCGACTGTCACTGTGTCATTCTGTCTTTTCTCTGCTGTGGATCTTCTTATGCTGCTGAAGGTGATACTGACGTGTGAAACGTTTGTGACAAACTCCACAGCTGAAAGGTTTCTCTCCTGTGTGGACTCTCATGTGACTCTTCAAACTTCCATTCTGAGTAAATCCTTTTCCACATACTGAACAACTGTAAGGTTTCTCTCCTGTGTGAAGCCTCATGTGTCTCTTAACTTCACTCCTGCCTCTAAAACATTTAAGACACATTGGACATGTGAATGGTTTTTGTCCTGTGTGGGACATCATGTGAGCACGTAAACTCGACTTCTGCGTGAATCTGTTTCCACAAACTGAACAACCGAACGGTTTCTCTCCAGTGTGTTTTCTCATGTGGATTTCTAAATCTGACTTACAAGAGAATGTTTTGGAGCACACAGAGCAACGGGACAGTTTCTTTTCACATCCCACATAATGTAGCATCAAATTGTTTTTCTTCATCATGGTGTGTGTGGGTGAGTGTGTTTCGTGCGTCAGAGCAAATGTTTGTTGACCTTGGTCAGAATCATCCAGTTTGTGTCCTGTGTGAGTGTCCATGTGTTGGTCCAGTAAACTCTTACTGTCAAAGCTTCTTCTCTTTCCACTCTCCATGTGGACCAGGTTAATGTCTGCTTCTGATCCTCCACCGTCGTCTCCATCACTTTCTGTTTCCATGTGTTCAGTTGAGCTGTTTGTTGGAAGCTTTGACTCAGGTTTGTGCTTCAGGGTCTGGTCTTCATCGCTGTCCTCAGTTTCCTCACAGTCTTCATTCTGCTCATCACTTTTTCTTTGTAAATGTCTATGTGGATGGAAGCTGCTGGATGCTTCTGATCCTCCACAGTCCACTTTATTTGCTTCCTCTTTGTTCTCCTCAGTTTGGCTTTGATTCAGCTGTGAGGACTTGACTTTCTCCTCATCATCATCATCATCATCATCTTCACTCTTCACAGGGACAGGAGTGGATGGAAACTTGGTGATATTAACTTCCTGGCTGGTCCACAGTTCCTCCTGTTCCTCTTTAATGTGTGGGGGTTCTGCTTCTGGTTCCTCCTGGTCCACAGTGGGATTCCACTCCTGCTGCTCAGGAGGAACATCTGCTTTAACCACCGACAGCTGCTGGACATCTGGAGAATATCAAGCAAATACTGTTAGACTCTTCTGTTACACTTAGAGTTTGGTGATAAAACTGACACTACTATTGTTAGAGTTCAAAACATGTCTTATATGAAATCCCAGTGCAGGATCACACCCCCATCCCCTTGAAAAAATGAGAAATATTTTGGGAAGTTGAAGTAAATTATCAGTGTATAAAACAGTCTTTGGTAATGACAAATATACATACATGTATTGATTATATAAATAATAATGATACTTCAGTCAATGACATTAAATTGGGAGTTATAATGAAAAACCAAAAATGAGAATCTAAGTTATTTTTATTAAACCATTTATTCACAGATGTAGGCATTTCACACACCACACAGATGTGTTGGTAACTCAGGGTGACCCACCACATTCAAAAAGGAATGACACCTTTATGCCTTATTCACACAGGATAAGTATCACCTGTGGACCAGTGGTAATTTGCAATTACCCCCGTATCTCTGTGTTATTGTGTGGCACATTTGGACGGAATGAACAAAAGTCTGTAATTCACGCAAATTCCAGACATTATAACTGGATATGTCGTAAATTCACAACATCCTGTTTGGTCTCAATGCATTAATAAGATAGTATGAAAACAAAGTCTGCATAAGAATCAAGAAGGTAAATGTACATTGGTCTGTACATTTGCTCCACGTCTTCAAAATAAGAGCAGGGTCAGTGCAGATGAAAACAGTCTCCAGATTACAGAATGGGCCGTTCTTAACGGACGCCTTCCTTCTGGAAAACAACCAACTGAATCTGTAGAGACAACTTCAGATAGTTAGAAATATTGAATATAAATATATTAAATATAAATATAGTGAACATATCTTCCTTTTGCCAAATGCTAACACACTATTTTAGCCACTTCCTCCATTATTCCCTCCAGAATAAGACAAAAGGTGCACAATTGAAATCACAAACACAGACGTGCGTATTCACACTGGACTTGAATTACCTCTGGACGTCAACTTTTCACCCAAACACAGGAGGTAATTTGTGGCAGAATTATTACTGAGCAAATCACGGACATGGCGCATTCGCATGGGACTAAGACTAACTCAAACATTCTCTGAACTCCCAGTGGTCCATAAGTAATACTGATACTGTGCAAATAGGGTATAAGATGTTGGAATTTTTTTTACCGTTTAAAATGAATTCATTACTTTAAATGTCAACATTTGGTCAATCATTTAAAAATATATCAGATAACTTACTGGTACCAAGCAGCACTTTTAATTATTTGCCGTTTCTGTTTTATATTGATTTTTTTCTGGGGTTTAATAAATACTGTGCTGAGGAAGACAGTAGCTTTACATTTTGTTTCCATACTGCACCGAAAATGAACCAAACCGGACCTCAAAACCGAGGTGTGTACCGTACCATGATTTTTGGGCACCGTTACACCCCTAATATACAGTATATATACACACACACAATCATATATGTAAAACAAAATACTATTGAAAATAAAACGGGGTGACAGAATAAGATATTCACTGGGGAAAATGACCCTTGGTGCCAGACTGTAGAACCGCCACTGTCTAGTAATATTAAACTATCAAAAGGTACACGGACCCTACAGCTAAAGAATGATTGACCTGTCTACGAACTGACCACATTTGATTTAACCTTTATTCTACACATTTCAACATTGTCATCATATCAAAACTATTTTTCTCTTCACATGTGGTCCTAATACTCCACCGTAGGTTTTCATTCAGACTTTACTTTAAACTAGAGACAAACATGTCCAAACTAGAGACAAACATGTCCAAACTAAAGACAAACATGTCCAAACTAAAGACAAACATGTCCAAACTAAAGACAAACATGTCCAAACTAAAGACAAACATGTCCAAACTAAAGACAAACATGTCCAAACTAAAGACAAACGTGTCCAAACTAGAGACAAACATGTCCAAACCTGTCTTGTGTATCAGGACTGTAGGATTCCAAACACAGTCCAGTATTTGTCTTTGTCTGTGGTTTTCTTCTTTAGTTCGACACAGTTCCTCCTCGTACTCTGCTATGGTTCTTTCAAACAAACCAAATATTTCTTCAGCAGCTAAAGTTAGTCTCTGCTCCACCAACGACCTCAGAATCTCAACTTTTTGACTCATTTTCCACCTTTTCTGAACAAAAACACCGTCAGAAACAGTTTGTCTGGTTCATACACTCTCCCATCTGCTAGCAGCTAAGCTAAGTTTAGCAGCTAAGCTAAGTTTAGCAGCTAAGCTAACTCTAGTAACACTGCGCGAAGTATTTCACAAGAAATAATCCGTTTAAAATTTGATACATTAGTGCTTCCGGGGTCAGAGAGCATTCGTGACGTAATAAAAATAATAATACCACAATAATAGACCGAGCAGATGAAGGAACCAGAAAAGTACTTATTCATTCAAATGTATAAATATTGAACATTTGATGATACCTTCATTGTCAGAGGAACATTAATGTATTACACATTTATAATGAAAAAAATTTAATCTAGCTAATTAAATAAACACGTCTGCATTTTGTACATGCAGATAAATATGTAAACTAAATTAACTCTTTAGATTACATTCAAATATTTAATACAAAATCATATGAAGACATTAACCATCATTCTGTAGCTACATCCACTATTCAGATATGTATAAAGTACTGGACTAGAGGAGTGGAGTAGAAGTACAAGTACTACATCAAAAAACTGACTTGAGTAAAAGTTGAAGTATTCCTCAAGCATCATACTCAAGTCAAAGTACTAAAGTATCCAAAGAAAATTGTACTGAAGTATTGCAAGTAGAAGTATGTAAAAAAATTCTACTCAAGTACTGAAAGTAAAAGTAGAAGTAAAATTACAAGTAGAAGTAATGAAAAAAATACTACTTAAGTACTGAAAGTAAAAGTAGAAGTAAAATTACAAGTAGAAGTAATGAAAAAAATACTACTTAAGTACTGAAAGTAAAAGTACATTTTAAAAGTACTGTGTAGGCCTATACTAAATGAAAACAGTCACAAGTTTGAACACATTTATATATTTAATATAAAAGGAACAACTTCAGCTGAGGCAGCAGTAGTACAAGTACATACTAGTTCACTTACAAGTGTTCATGAAAAAACTACAACTTTCAAAGGCCAGAGTATTCCAAGAACCAAATATTTCTTGTGTAAAAATGTTGTAGCAGCAACGTATGTAACATTGTCAAAAGGCCGATTAGAGCGTGGAGTCTTATTATGTAGTGTTTGATCACTGACTCGTCCAATGATGAGACACCATCATCAAACCAGGTGACAGAACCATTTATCGCTCTGGCATTGATATGCTATGGGTTTGGTATGTTTGGTATGTTTGGTATGTTTGGTATGTTTGGTATGCTTCTGAACTATTTTAATAAGAGGAACGAGTAAAGATTCGGCACATAAAAAATGTATCAGAGTAAAAGTATTAATTTAAAAAAAAAAGTAATGCAGTAGAAGTGGAAGTAGACGAAAAAAATGTTACTCCAAAAAAGTACAGATACTGCATTTCACAGTACTTAAGTAGTTGTACTTCGTTACTATACATCTCTGCCACTATTACTATCCAACCACCTAAATCCAACGTGTCCTCTGCCAAGGAGGTTTTAAATTTGGGTCAGTTTGTCTGACTGTCAGCAGGATTACGCAAAAACTTCTGAACTCATTTTAATGAAACTTTCAGGTGTGATAGATAATTGGTCAAGGAAGAACCCATTAGATTTTGACCAATAAAGGTCAAAGGTCATGTTCAAACTAAAGGTCAAAAGCTAAAACACATCAGTGGTAATATCTCAGGATTCAGACAAGATGGAATCTGGTGTTTTTTTTATTCCCATAGCCTCACCTTCAGACATCAGATGGGTCAACACCTATGGCTGTGTCACGTTTTGATGTCATATGACGCCATACCAAGCCTTGGCGGAGGTCTGCTGTCTGTCACTGACTTGTTTCAGTTGTTTTTAAAGTATGTTTATTGAAACAAAAACATAGTAACCAGTGTGTTATAATAGTCGACATAATCATTGTTATAACATGTGAACCAACAATACAAAACAGTGACAAGACAGTCTCTTAGCAACAAAATTACAAAAGTTATAGACAGATTTCTACTACATTTTCACAACATGTCTGGAATGACAAAAGCAACAAGTGATGAGATTTTAGGAATGATCCAGATCACTGTCTGGATCTAGGATGTTTTAAACCATTTATTTATTTATTTTTTTACTATTGGGAGACCTGGCTGGTTTGGACACAAGTGTTTCTAAGTCTATATATAAAACTGACAAAGGTCTGCACTCCCCCAGTGCTTTTCTATTTCTGTCTTTTCTCTGCTGTGGATCTTCTTATGCTGCTGAAGGTGATACTGACGTGTGAAGCTTTTGTGACAAACTCCACAGCAGAAAGGTCTCTCTCCTGTGTGGACTCTCATGTGACTCTTCAAACTTCCATTCTGAGTAAATCTTTTCCCACATTCTGAACAGATGTAAGGTTTCTCTCCTGTGTGAACTCTCATGTGTTTCCTGAGTGCACCTTTATCTCTAAAACCTTTGTGACACAGTGAACATCTGGACGGTTTTTCTCCTGTGTGGGACATCATGTGACAACGTAAACTTGACTTCTGTGTGAATCTGCTTCCACAAACTGAACACATATAAGGTTTCTCTCCTGTGTGAATTCTAATGTGTTTCCTAAGCTCACCTCTGTCTCTAAAACCTTTGTGACACATTGGACATGTGAATGGTTTTTGTCCTGTGTGGGACATCATGTGAGAACGTAAACTCGACTTCTGTGTGAATCTGTTTCCACAAACTGAACAAAAAAATGGTTTCTCTCCAGTGTGTTTTCTCATGTGGATTTCTAAATGTGACTTACAAGAGAATGTTTTGGAGCACACAGAGCAGTGGGGCAGTTTAGTATCACAGCTCACATCACTTATACCCAGGTGAGAATTCTTCATCATCTTCATCATCATGGTGTGTGTGGGTGAGTGTGTTTCGTGCGTCAGAGCAAATGTTTGTTGACCTTGGTCAGAATCATCCAGTTTGTGTCCTGTGTGAGTGTCCATGTGTTGGTCCAGTAAACTCTTACTGTCAAAGCTTCTTCTCTTTCCACTCTCCATGTGGACCAGGTTAATGTCTGCTTCTGATCCTCCACCGTCGTCTCCATCACTTTCTGTTTCCATGTGTTCAGTTGAGCTGTTTGTTGGAAGCTTTGACTCAGGTTTGTGCTTCAGGGTCTGGTCTTCATCGCTGTCCTCAGTTTCCTCACAGTCTTCATTCTGCTCATCACTTTTTCTTTGTAAATGTCTATGTGGATGGAAGCTGCTGGATGCTTCTGATCCTCCACAGTCCACTTTATTTGCTTCCTCTTTGTTCTCCTCAGTTTGGCTTTGATTCAGCTGTGAGGACTTGACTTTCTCCTCATCATCATCATCATCATCATCATCTTCACTCTTCACAGGGACAGGAGTGGATGGAAACTTGGTGATATTAACTTCCTGGCTGGTCCACAGTTCCTCCTGTTCCTCTTTAATGTGTGGGGGTTCTGCTTCTGGTTCCTCCTGGTCCACAGTGGGATTCCACTCCTGCTGCTCAGGAGGAACATCTGCTTTAACCACCGACAGCTGCTGGACGTCTGGAGAATATCAAGCAAATACTGTTAGACTCTTCTGTTACACTTAGAGTTTGGTGATAAAACTGACACTACTATTGTTAGTTATATAACACTGACATAAAGACCCCCCCTCCATAAATAGACATAACATAAATATGTATTTTTTAACTTTAAATAAATTATCAGCCAAACATTTTATTAATAAACAAATGTAAGATAAGAATAGTGACAAAGATAATAAGTGGACTGATTAGATAAATCATATAGATGTTATATTATATTAAACACACATGATTAAAACTTCACAAAACTGTGATTTAACCAAAATAACAAATTAATAAATGCTGTTTCATTTTTTTATTATGACCTTCAGCTAAAACTAGAGACGAACATGTCTAAACTAGACACAAATTTGTCCAAACTAGAGACAAACATGTCCAAACTAGAGACAAACATGTCCAAACTAGAGACAAACATGTCCAAACTAGAGACAAACATGTCCAAACTACAGACAAACATGTCCAAACTAGAGACAAATTTGTCCAAACTAGAGACAAACATGTCCAAACTAGAGACAAACATGTCCAAACTAGAGACAAACGTGTCCAAACTAGAGACAAACGTGTCCAAACTAGAGACAAACATGTCCAAACTAGAGACAAACATGTCCAAACTACAGACAAACATGTCCAAACTAGAGACAAATTTGTCCAAACTAGAGACAAACATGTCCAAACTAGAGACAAACATGTCCAAACTAGAGACAAACGTGTCCAAACTAGAGACAAACGTGTCCAAACTAGAGACAAACATGTCCAAACTAGAGACAAACATGTCCAAACTACAGACAAACATGTCCAAACTAGAGACAAATTTGTCCAAACTAGAGACAAACATGTCCAAACTAGAGACAAACATGTCCAAACTAGAGACAAACATGTCCAAACTAGAGACAAACGTGTCCAAACTAGAGACAAACGTGTCCAAACTAGAGACAAACATGTCCAAACTAGAGACAAACATGTCCAAACTACAGACAAACATGTCCAAACTAGAGACAAATTTGTCCAAACTAGAGACAAACATGTCCAAACTAGAGACAAACATGTCCAAACTAGAGACAAACGTGTCCAAACTAGAGACAAACGTGTCCAAACTAGAGACAAACATGTCCAAACTAGAGACAAACATGTCCAAACTACAGACAAACATGTCCAAACTAGAGACAAATTTGTCCAAACTAGAGACAAACATGTCCAAACTAGAGACAAACATGTCCAAACTAGAGACAAACGTGTCCAAACTAGAGACAAACGTGTCCAAACTAGAGACAAACGTGTCCAAACTAGAGACAAACATGTCCAAACTAGAGACAAACATGTCCAAACTACAGACAAACATGTCCAAACTAGAGACAAACATGTCCAAACTAGAGACAAACATGTCCAAACTACAGACAAACGTGTCCAAACTAGAGACAAACGTATCCAAACTAGAGACAAACGTGTCCAAACTAGAGACAAACATGTCCAAACTAGAGACAAACATGTCCAAACTAGAGACAAACATGTCCAAACTAGAGACAAACATGTCCAAACTAGAGACAAACATGTCCAAACTACAGACAAACATGTCCAAACTAGAGACAAACATGTCCAAACTAGAGGCAAACGTGTCCAAACTAGAGACAAACGTGTCCAAACTAGAGACAAACGTGTCCAAACTAGACAAACGTGTCCAAACTAGAGACAAACATGTCCAAACTACAGACAAACATGTCCAAACTACAGACAAACATGTCCAAACTACAGACAAACATGTCCAAACCTGTCTTGTGTATCAGGACTGTAGGATTCCAAACACAGTCCAGTATTTGTCTTTGTCTGTGGTTTTCTTCTTTAGTTCGACACAGTTCCTCCTCGTACTCTGCTATGGTTCTTTCAAACAAACCAAATATCTCTTCAGCAGCTAAAGTTAGTCTCTGCTCCACCAACGACCTCAGAATCTCAACTTTTGGGGACATTTTTTTCACGTTTCCTTCGCACAAAATAATTCAGAAACACTTAGTTTCCATCACACATAGACAGGTCTGTTAGCAGCTAAGCTAATGTTAGCAGCTAAGCTAATGTTAGGAGCTAAGCGAACTTTAGCATCACTGAGCTAATAACAAGAATCAGGAATAAAACAGACAAATAATCCAATCACAACACAAACCAGTCAGTATGTTTCAGTGGTATACAAGAATACTACTGGTTCGGTTGGATTTAAACGCTATACAAAAGAAAATTACTTGTATGAGAAATAAAGTGTGTGAAAGGTTATTACACACGCATTACAACTTCCGGGTCGTAGTGTGTTCATGACGTTAGAATGCACCTACAAAATAAAAGCTACATTAATATATTGCATGAGACCACCACCCAGGGTGAATATTACGCCGGTTCGGTTGGACTTAAACACTAAACAGAAGAAAATGGTGGACTTTTATTCGAAAAAGCCATGGAAAAAGTTGCTACAAAATAAAGGTTACAACAAGCCGTTTTTTATTGTAAATATTTAATTTATATATTTTTAACATTTAATAGAGGAAATTGACTCTGCGAAATTAACTTTGTAGATGTTTCCCAACATGTTTCCGTGTGGAGCTAAACACTAACAGATGCTAACGGACACTAACAAACTCCTCATACAGGTAGATGTATATTTAGTGGAATTACCTGCATGAAGGAAGAACCAATACATGTCAGGACTTTTACTACTTGGAGCTGGGATTACTCACCTCTGCTAACACACACTAACAGACACTAACAAATGCTAAAATTGTCTATTTTACCTAAAAGGCGCTGACATTTGAATGTAGTTTTTGACAGTTCACTGTGGGTTTGGAGTAAAACATGTAGTGAAGGAGAACATCTGTCCCTTTGATTTATGACAGCTGGACTTCACGTTGACCACAACCTAACATTCTGCTAATGAAAACTGACAAGATGGATTACGACCACAGATACCACTTTACGAGTGACACCATCCCAAGCCACCACAGATACTGCTGTGCTGGGATTTTATTTTGGTAGGGCATCATTAATGCCTTCTGAGGGAAGGGGCGAAAACCCCGTGGTGTAGGAGAGACAGACACTGGAGGGGAGCAGGATGGCGGTTGGCATAAACTGGTCTGTGAATAAATCAGGATGGCGACAAAAAGAGGAAGAAATGGAGGAAGTAGAGTGGTCGTTGGTTGGAAGAGGAAGAGGGAGAAATAAAGTAGGAATTGGGAGTGAGGAAGAGATAAGGAATTCAATGAGTCAAATAAGTAAAAGAAGTTTGGAAGAGAGTAGTTCGGATGAAAGGAGTAGGGTGGTAAAACGAAAGGTGGAAAAGAATGGATATAAAATCATATTGAGGTTTAGAAGAGAAGAGGAACAAGGAAACATAAGTTTAATAATGTTATCAAAAGAATTAAGAAGGAAAGTAGGAGAGGTAGAACTGGCCAAGACATTGTGGGATGGTAACCTATAAATAGGGTGCAAAACTGAGGAGCAGAAAGATGAAATGATGCATATTGAAAATCTATGCAAAAAGGTAGTGTGTGAGAGGAGAATATTGGGAGATGTGGTGAGGGGAGTGATAACTGGGATTCCAACTGATGAGGATTTAGATCAATTAAAATTAAAGTATTCAAGGAGGAGACGTCAGTAGGATTAAGAGATTGCTAAAATTAACAAATGGGGAAAAATATGAAAGCCTGTCAATTCTGATAGAGTTCCAGGGGTCAAAGCTGGCAGATAGAATAAAGATAGGATGCATGAGCTATCCAGTGAGACCATATGTTCCACCTCCACTCAGATGTTATAAATGCCAGAGATATGGTCATGTTGTAATAGCATGGAAGGGAAGGCAAAGGTGCCCCAAATGTGGAGGGGACCGATTCATTTTGAAGGATGTAGGAATAGTGGAGAGGATAGATGCTGTAATTGTGGTGGTGGGCAACACAGAGTGACGTACTGAGGATGTGAGGTTAGAAGAAAGACAGTGTCAATACAACAGGTGAGGACAGCTAACAATATAAGCTACGCTGAAGCAGTTAAAAAAAGTACAGGAACAAACCAGAAGGAATCAAATAGATAGAAGTAAGGAGAGCAAAAGAGAGGAACAGGGAATAAATGCTGAGAAGATGATTGTTTTTTATTGCATATGTGATTAACTGTACAGATCAGGTAAAGAACAAAACCCTAAAAATCTGAATAATAGTGAGAGGAGCTGAGAGATTTCTGGAATTGAAGGACGTTACATGGGAGCAGGTAAGTCATAAGTTTAAGGATGATGGCAGAGTAGGTAAACCTGGAGAAAAGATTAAATGATAATCCTTCAATGGAATGCTAGGAGTTAGATAGCAAATGGTCAGGAATTTAAAAGTCATAGATGAATTAGGAAGTAAACTGGATGTGATATGTGTACAAGAAACATGTCTGAAACCAGAGTTGAATTTTGTGATCAGGGGATATGAGAGTGTAGGGATAGAATAGAGGGAAGTGGAGGAGGGTGTATTATATTTATTAAACAAGGAATTCAGTATAGAGAAATAGATAAAGGGAAAGAATTAGAAATGATTGTAGTTGAAGTAGGAGTTAGGGAAAGAGTCATCAAAGTGGTACATTTTTATAACCCATGTAAAAAAAATATCAATAGAATAATTTGGGGAGTTAACTAGACATCTAGAAGGGAAAGTAATATGTTGTGGTGATTTGAATGTTCATTACACATTATGGGGCGAAAGGAATGATGGAAATGGAGAGGTGGTTGAAGAAATAATGAAAAATACAAATCTGGTGTGTTTAAATGATGGAAGAGGAACACGAATCAATAATAGAAATGGTACAGAATCAGCTATAGACGTCACCTTGATAACAGATAAAATAGCAGGAATATGTGGATGGGAAGTCATGAAAGAATCAACATTAGGAAGTGATCATTATCCAATAACAATTAAAATAGGAATACATTTGGAGAAGTATGATGGAAGAGGACCAGAGAGATGGGCTTTTAGCAGGGAAGGTTGGGGAAAATTTATAGAAATGAGTGATCAGGAAATGGGGAAAATGACCCTTAATTATAGATGAATGTAATCATACGGTATCAAAGGTCATTTTAGAGGCAGCAGAGCAGTTGATACAAAAGAAAGGAGGAGGGAAGAGGAGTAAAATAGTGCCATGGTGGACAAAAGAGTGTGAAAGTGGAGTAAAGAGTCAAAATAAAGCATTTACAGTGTTAAAAAGAAATCATCATTTTCACAACCTCATTAGGTTTAAGAGGATGCAGGCAAAGGTGAGGAGAACAATTAAAAATGCAAAAAAAGGACTTCTGGAGGGGGTTTAGTTGTAGTGTTGGAAGAAATACAAAAATGTACAATGTACAAAAATGTACAGCAGCCAACACTGGACACATGATCAACATAAAACCTCTGTCTCCTTTGCACTGACTTACACATTACATATTTTTACTATATTTATTTTTATCTTATTCCATCTTGGTGCATGCTTAGCATTTCTATCATTTTTATACTATATATATATATATATATATATATATATAATTCTTTTTTTTCTCTTTTTCTTTTTATTGATATACTATATGTTAAATGTTGCAGCGTTACACGAGACAAATTCCTAGTTGTATACTACATGTGTACTATACAAACAATGGCAATAAAACTATTTCTGATTCTGATTCTGAAAATGGACAAAGTATGGGGAATGATAAAAAGAATGAATGGGGTGAAAAGAGAGTTTGGGTGTTAAGTGAAAATAGGAAAACGGCTAGAACCGATGAAGATAAAGCAGAACTATTAGCTCAGGCTTTTTTAAAAGTTCATAGCTCTAATGAAGAAGGGAGGGAGAGGACATTGGCAGAAAATGAAGATGTAGAGGATGTATGAAACATGCCTTTTGATAAAGTAGAATTAAAACAAGCTCTGAGGAAAATAAAAATATCAGCACCAGGCAAAGACCAGATTTGCTATAATATAATAAAATATTTAAGCAGTGCAGCAAAGGAAAAGTTATTGGAGCTATTTAATAAAAGTTAGGAAAAAGGGAAATTGACACAAGTATGGAAATAGGCTGTGGTAGTTCTGATAACTAAGCCAGGAAAGGAAAGGACAAAACCAGGGAGTTATAGGCCCATCACATTAACATCAAATGTATGTAAAATAATGGAAAATATGGTTAATGAAAGGTTGACATACTTTGTGGAAAAAAATGAGTTAATTAGACCAACACAAAGTGGGTTTAGAAGGGGGAGGAAAACAATGGATCCAGTATTATGTTTGGAATATGAGGTAAGGAAAGCTCAGATAAATAAGGAAAATGTAGTGGCAGTTTTTTTCGGCATAGAGAAAGCGTATGACATAATGTGGAAGGATGGGTTATTGATTAAAATGGCAAAGCTTGGGGTTAAAGGGTCAATGTTTAAT
The DNA here is from genome assembly GCA_020466265.1 of Siphamia tubifer. NCBI lineage: Eukaryota > Metazoa > Chordata > Actinopteri > Kurtiformes > Apogonidae > Siphamia > Siphamia tubifer. The sequence goes on along the minus strand of CM035793.1, from coordinate 47,389,886 downwards.
TGGATAAAGAACTTTTTAGATGAAAGAATGATTGAGGTGAGAGTAGGAAAGAAATGTTCAGGAAGTTAAAGGATTGAAAATGGAACACCGCAAGGGAGTATAATGAGTCCCCTTTTATTTTTAATCATGATAAATGATGTTTTCATGAATATAAAAAAAGGAATGGGACGATCTTTGTTTGCAGACAATAGAGCAATTTGGAAGAGAGGGGAAAATATGGAATTTATTATTAGAAAGGTACAAGAGGCTTTTGGGAAAATTCAAGAATGGACACAAAAGTGGAGTGTTAGATTTTCAGTGGACAAAACAAAGATGATTATTTTCACACAGCAAAGAATAGGGAATAATATAACATTAAAAATGTATAATCAGGAGCTAGAAAGAGTAAAGCATTTTAAGTTTTTAGGAATATGGTTTGATGAAAAATGAACATGGAATAAACATATTGAGAAAACGATGGATAGGTGTCAAAAGGTATTAAACACAATGAGGTGCATGGTTAGAAGGGAGTGGGGGGCAGGGAGGATAGCACTAAAGAGAATTTATATAGGATTAATAAGGTCAGTTTTGGATTATGGATGTATGATAATTAGCTCAGCAGCAGAAACATCACTCAAGAAACTGCACAGGGTTCAATATCAAGCCTTGAGGATATCAACAGGAGCCATCAGAACAACACCAACAACAGCCTTACAAGTGGAAATGGATGAAATGTCCTTAACATTAAGGAGAGAACAGTTGGCCATAAATGACTGGGTAAGTTTAAAAGGAAACAAGGACAATCATCCAACAAAAGAAACATTAAAACCATGCTGGGAGAAGGAGAAGAAAGCAATACAAAGTATTGGATGGACAATGGAACATAAAAGAAAAGAGTTAGAAATAAATGAGATAAACATCAGCCCAACAATGTGTCCATGGATTCTACCAAACATAGTAGTTGATACCAAGCTCCTGGAAAGACAAACAAGAAACAAAGACAGAGAGTGTGAGCCACAGGGTGTAAAAGAATATATTAGAAGCAAATATTAGAATCACTTGGAAATGTATACAGATGCATGAAAGAGCATAACAGACAGGGTAGGTATTACACTGGTAGTTCCAGAATTCAAAATTGAAATTTTAAAGAGAATTGGTGGTGGGTTGTCAGTATACACGGGGGAGATGGTTGGGATTTTAACAGCGTTGCAATGGGTGGAAAACATGAAACCACTGAGCAGTGATATAGAGTCAAACTCAAGTTCAGTAATAATCAGTTTAAAGGAAAATCACTCCGACAGTAAATAAAGCAAACAGCATAAAGAATTCAAATGATGGGGTTAGAGACATTATTGATACCAGTACATACAGGAGTTAGAAGAAATGAGAGGGCAGATAAATGTGCAAAGAAGGCAATAGAAAAGGGCAAAATAGAAATCACAGTACCATTTAGCAAAACAGAGGTTAAAAGTATCATCAAACACATGATTAAGCAAAGATGGAAGAAACAGTGGGATGAGGAGAAAACAGGAAGGTGGTATTATGGAATACAAAAGCAGGTTAAGGGTATGAGGAAGGTCAGTGGGAACACAGAAGAAGAAGCAGTGATATCAAGGTTCCATTTTGGGAACACAAGGGTGAACAGTACGATGTATAGGATAAGGAAACATCACAATGGGAGGTGTGAACAATGTGTGAGTGAGGAAACGATAGAGCATGTTATCATACAGTGTTCAAAGTATGAAGAGGAAAGGAGAGTTTTGAGTATGAAACTAAGAAAAAGAAAAAGGAATTCTAACTTGAAGGAGATATTACGAAAACAAACAGGGGAAGTTGTTAATTACATTTTTAAGAAAGATAAAACTAATTAAAAGAATATGAGTTAAAGAAGTATTAGATGTGGGTGGGTGAATGTTAAATAGAAGGTAGATATGGAGAGGAGGGTTTTTTATATTTGTTTTTTGTTTTGGTGTTTTTGTTTATTAATTGAGATGAGATAAGGGAGCCATCTTGATTTATTCAAGAACAGAGGGTGGCAGTAATGCACAGAAAAAGATGTTTGCCAACCACCATGAAACTCCACAAAGAAGAAGAAAAACAATTCAATTCAATTTTATTTATAAAGCCCTAAATCACAACAAAGTCGTCTCAAAGGGTTTTACAAAAACACAATCAACTACAGAGATACATGAAAAAAAGTCCCAAGCATCCCCTGTCCTCAGACCCTCCCCCTGTCCTTAGACCCTCCCCCTGTCCTTAGACCCTCCTTCTGTCCTTAGACCCTCCCCCTGTCCTTAGACCCTCCCCCTGTCCTCAGACCCTCCCCCTGTCCTTAGACCCTCCTTCTGTCCTTAGACCCTCCCCCTGTCCTTAGACCCTCCCCCTGTCCTTAGACCCTCCTTCTCGGCAAGAAAAAACTTCCAAACCCAGTGGGAAAAAGAATAAATCTTGAGGAGAACCACACTGAAGGACAGATCCACTCCCATGGACGGACAGACTATAGATGAACGTCCATGTATAAATGCAGGAAGGGGGGGCTGGTCCAGACAGGCAGGGGCAGTGATCCGGGGTCACAGGTCAGCACAGGCGAGAAACTGCAGATCCTGTCGTCCATGGCTCCCGTGCAGACACTGTCAGGAAAACCACCACTCCCCCCCGGGGGGGAGGGGGGGGGTAATAACTTCTAGCTATTACGTTAGGATTACAATGGATTCTGGAACACAATCAAAATCACTCAGTAATTGCGTCAGTCTATCAGCATGAATCAGTATTAAATCAGGAAAATCATGCAGACAGGATATTATACATGAAGTGTTTACCATAATACACATAATACACATAATGGGGTTGTCGGTCAGCTTCCTTTGGGTTCCTGCCCATGTTGGCATAGAGGGAAACGAGGGGGCAGACATACTAGCTAAACAATCACTTAATAGGTAAACAATAGAAATACAAGTTGGACTAAGCAAAGTTGAGAGTAAAGCAATCATTAAAGGAAAAACAAACAAAATTTGGCAAGAATATTGGGACATAAATGATACAGGGCGACATCTATACAGTATCCAAAAGCAAGTGAGTGCATACAGGTAAGGGGACAGGAACCTGAGAGAAGACGCAGCGATAACTTGTCTTAGGATAAGACACTCTGGGTTAAATAATACATTACATATGATCAGGAAACATCCAAATAGACTGTGTCAGTACTGCAATCAGCCACAGACTGTTTAACATGTTCTTATGGAGTGTGGAAACTATAACAGACAAAGAAAAAGTGAAGGCACAAGTTTGAGAAAGAAAAAATAGAATTCACTTTACAAAAGATACTGGGGACATGGGAGAGACATCATGATGTCATTATGTTTTTAAAGGAAACACAGTTGATAGAGAGAGTTTAGGATTCTTACTTTTTTTGTTTTGTTTTGTATTTCCTCCAAAGACATATCCTGCGTAGGTGGTGGTAATGCACCTTTCAGCTGGTTACCAACCGCCATTAAATCAACAGAAGAAGAAGAAGAAGAAGAAGAAGAAGAAGAAGAAGAAGAAGAAGAAGAAGAAGAAGAAGAAGAAGAAGAAGAAGAAGAAGAAGAAGAAGAAGAAGAAGAAGAAGAAGAAGAAGAAGAAGAAGAAGAAGAAGAAGAAGAAGAAGAAGAAGAAGAAGAAGAAGAAGAAGAAGAAGAAGAAGAAGAAGAAGAAGAAGAAGAAGAAGAATGCCTTCTGACCCCAGAAGCACTTGTGTGTCACACTTTACACGGATTATGTCTTATTTAAGCCTCCCGTCCTCGCTCAGTGATGCTATAGTTAGCTTAGCTGCTAACAGATGTGTGAGTGGATGAAGAAGACGAACTGTTCCTGGCGGAGTTTTTGTTCAGAAAAGGTGGAAAATGAGTCAAAACATTTAAATTCTGAGGTCGTTGGTGGAGCAGAGACTAACCTAACTATCCGAGTTCCTCTGAGTTCATGTCCCCACTCAGCTCCCACACCACCTTTAAAAACGGAGCTGTAGAAAGTGTGTAAACAGACAAAGTTGAAAAACAAAAACATTTCAAAACATCAGGTGTTGTTGTTGATGTCATTGATAAAGTCTGTCCACATATCAAAACCATTTCCCACATTGTACATTAAACTGAACAATATTTTTTATGGAATGTTATATTTCAAAATAAAAGCAAGTGTTGCCAGTAACAACAAACCCCACCCCTCGCAGATGTTTTCCCTGGTTTGTCTGAACTCTTATTGTGAAGACATTTTTGGTGACCTTGACTTTGACCTACATTTTCAGCTTTTTCTGCGTCCCTGGGTCCTCTTGTTTTGTGTGAGTGCGGTATGCAGCCAGTGGAGGTGACAAACCACTTTCAAAGGCAGCATCAGATTCCAAAAGTGGAAAAGTAGTTTTCAGCAGAATGACACCTTTAAGGTCAATACACAATTCCTGCTAAAAATGGTAAAATATCAAAAAGTCATTAACATTTGAAGCATTTCATAAATAAATAAAAGTCAATGTAGTTCAACATCTTTATAAACTCTCATAGAAGCAGATGAACACATGGGCTAGAGAACAGAGGTGGGTAATTCCAGGTCCATCAAGTCAAAGTCCTACCATGTATTACTTCAAACCTGTTCACTGAACACAGGTGATTCCACTAATTATCCCATTTACCTGGATAAGGCATTGTGCTCATTAAAATGGGCTGGTTCAATGAACAGGTTTGAATCAATACATGGCAGGACGTTGACTTGATGGACCTGGAAATCCCCACCTCTGCTGGAGAATATCTGTAAAAACATTTGTAGCAGAAGAAAAGCTCAGTTTTGTTGTTCCATGTTCACGTCCAAATTTAATGATTCAAAATATTGATTTATAAGTTGTGCATTTATGTTTAATCTATTTGTTACATTCAACACTTACATTTATTATAATCAAATATTAAATTCAATCATGTATAATGTGATTTTAGTGTAAGTTTTTGAGAGATATGGTATAAAATATCTTGAAACATTTGATTGTGTTACTTTAACCTTTCACCTCTCGTTCTCAGTTGATGTGATCATTTGGATCCTGTTTGACTCTTCCACGTGATAAAATATATATTCTTTACTTCTACATATAAGGAGAACAAGGATGTATTTTCTTTTCTTTTAGTAACTTAATTAAAAAGTGGAGAACATCATATAGAAAAATTAATATAGAAACAGAAAATACTGTATTTTCCAGACTATAAGGTGCACTTAAAATACTTCCATTTTCTCCAAAGCCTTATAATGAAGTCTGCCTTATATAAGGATTCATTCTGGTTGTACTTAGTGAGTGGGAATTTAGATTTTTTTTTTGTCTGATAATTTTGAATTTTTATCTCATAATTTATATTTTTTCTCATTAGTTTGACTTTTTATCTCATGATTTTGACTTTTTAGCTCATAATTTAGATTTTTTTTTTCTCATTAGTTTGACTTTTTATCTCAGAATTTTGACTTTTTATAAAATTTGATTTGCCAGAATAAGAATAATGAGGTTGGGAGTTATTGTGACTGTTTAGTTTCACTTAATGTGCATTATATATGAAAAAAAATAAAATAAATTTAATAAACCACTCATTGATTAGTGCACCTTAGTGTGTAAAATAGGGTAATTTAAATTAGCCATCCAGACTACACTTTAAACTGCTCCTCTATTATAATTCTTAAGGTTTGTCTATGTAGGTCTGGCTCTGTGAATGGAAACTTTTTTCTGCGTGAATGGCCATATGTCTCTGAACATGGTATTTCTGTTTGAAACGTTTGTGACAAACGCCACAGCTGAAAGGTGTCTCTCCTGTGTGAACTCTAATGTGACGGTTCAAACCCGTCTTCCGAGTAAAGCGTTTATCACATTCTGAGCAGCTAAATGGTTTCTCACCAGTGTGGACTCTCATGTGACGCCCCAAAGCAATCTTCCAAGTAAAACTTTTACCACATTCTGAACAACTGTATGGTTTCTCCCCAGAGTGGAGCACCATGTGACTAGTTAAATGTGAATTACAGGAAAATGTTTTCTGACAAACTAGACAATTCAAGAGATTTTCTCCTGTGTGGGATCTCACATGTCTCTTCAGGTTACGTCTCTGTGTGAAACATTTGTGACACAGAGAACATTTAAATTGCTTTACTTCCAAATGAGATGCCATGTGGATTTGTAAATGTGACTTTGAGTAGAATATTTCTAAGCACACTGAACAAGGGTGAAGTGTCTTTTCAGATTCCTCTTCATTTAAAATCATGTAATTTTTCATCATGGTGTGTGTGGGTGAGTGTGTTTCGTGCGTCAGAGCAAATGTTTGTTGACCTTGGTCAGAATCATCCAGTTTGTGTCCTGTGTGAGTGTCCATGTGTTGGTCCAGTAAACTCTTACTGTCAAAGCTTCTTCTCTTTCCACTCTCCATGTGGACCAGGTTAATGTCTGCTTCTGATCCTCCACCGTCGTCTCCATCACTTTCTGTTTCCATGTGTTCAGTTGAGCTGTTTGTTGGAAGCTTTGACTCAGGTTTGTGCTTCAGGGTCTGGTCTTCATCGCTGTCCTCAGTTTCCTCACAGTCTTCATTCTGCTCATCACTTTTTCTTTGTAAATGTCTATGTGGATGGAAGCTGCTGGATGCTTCTGATCCTCCACAGTCCACTTTATTTGCTTCCTCTTTGTTCTCCTCAGTTTGGCTTTGATTCAGCTGTGAGGACTTGACTTTCTCCTCATCATCATCATCATCATCATCTTCACTCTTCACAGGGACAGGAGTGGATGGAAACTTGGTGATATTAACTTCCTGGCTGGTCCACAGTTCCTCCTGTTCCTCTTTAATGTGTGGGGGTTCTGCTTCTGGTTCCTCCTGGTCCACAGTGGGATTCCACTCCTGCTGCTCAGGAGGAACATCTGCTTTAACCACCGACAGCTGCTGGACGTCTGGAGAATATCAAGCAAATACTGTTAGACTCTTCTGTTACACTTAGAGTTTGGTGATAAAACTGACACTACTATTGTTAGTTATATAACACTGACATAAAGACCCCCCCCTCCATAAATAGACATAACATAAATATGTATTTTTTAACTTTAAATAAATTATCAGCCAAACATTTTATTAATAAACAAATGTAAGATAAGAATAGTGACAAAGATAATAAGTGGACTGATTAGATAAATTATATAGATGTTATATTATATTAAACACACATGATTAAAACTTCACAAAACTGTGATTTAACCAAAATAACAAATTAATAAATGCTGTTTCATTTTTTTATTATGACCTTCAGCTAAAACTAGAGACGAACATGTCTAAACTAGACACAAATTTGTCCAAACTAGAGACAAACATGTCCAAACTAGAGACAAACATGTCCAAACTAGAGACAAACGTGTCCAAACTAGAGACAAACGTGTCCAAACTAGAGACAAACGTGTCCAAACTAGAGACAAACATGTCCAAACTACAGACAAACATGTCCAAACTACAGACAAACATGTCCAAACTAGAGACAAACGTGTCCAAACTAGAGACAAACGTGTCCAAACTAGAGACAAACGTGTCCAAACTACAGACAAACATGTCCAAACTACAGACAAACATGTCCAAACCTGTCTTGTGTATCAGGACTGTAGGATTCCAAACACAGTCCAGTATTTGTCTTTGTCTGTGGTTTTCTTCTTTAGTTCGACACAGTTCCTCCTCGTACTCTGCTATGGTTCTTTCAAACAAACCAAATATCTCTTCAGCAGCTAAAGTTAGTCTCTGCTCCACCAACGACCTCAGAATCTCAACTTTTGGGGACATTTTTTTCACGTTTCCTTCGCACAAAATAATTCAGAAACACTTAGTTTCCATCACACATAGACAGGTCTGTTAGCAGCTAAGCTAATGTTAGCAGCTAAGCTAATGTTAGGAGCTAAGCGAACTTTAGCATCACTGAGCTAATAACAAGAATCAGGAATAAAACAGACAAATAATCCAATCACAACACAAACCAGTCAGTATGTTTCAGTGGTATACAAGAATACTACTGGTTCGGTTGGATTTAAACGCTATACAAAAGAAAATTACTTGTATGAGAAATAAAGTGTGTGAAAGGTTATTACACACGCATTACAACTTCCGGGTCGTAGTGTGTTCATGACGTTAGAATGCACCTACAAAATAAAAGCTACATTAATATATTGCATGAGACCACCACCCAGGGTGAATATTACGCCGGTTCGGTTGGACTTAAACACTAAACAGAAGAAAATGGTGGACTTTTATTCGAAAAAGCCATGGAAAAAGTTGCTACAAAATAAAGGTTACAACAAGCCGTTTTTTATTGTAAATATTTAATTTATATATTTTTAACATTTAATAGAGGAAATTGACTCTGCGAAATTAACTTTGTAGATGTTTCCCAACATGTTTCCGTGTGGAGCTAAACACTAACAGATGCTAACGGACACTAACAAACTCCTCATACAGGTAGATGTATATTTAGTGGAATTACCTGCATGAAGGAAGAACCAATACATGTCAGGACTTTTACTACTTGGAGCTGGGATTACTCACCTCTGCTAACACACACTAACAGACACTAACAAATGCTAAAATTGTCTATTTTACCTAAAAGGCGCTGACATTTGAATGTAGTTTTTGACAGTTCACTGTGGGTTTGGAGTAAAACATGTAGTGAAGGAGAACATCTGTCCCTTTGATTTATGACAGCTGGACTTCACGTTGACCACAACCTAACATTCTGCTAATGAAAACTGACAAGATGGATTACGACCACAGATACCACTTTACGAGTGACACCATCCCAAGCCACCACAGATACTGCTGTGCTGGGATTTTATTTTGGTAGGGCATCATTAATGCCTTCTGACCCCAGAAGCACTTGTGTGTCACACTTTACACGGATTATGTCTTATTTAAGCCTCCCGTCCTCGCTCAGTGATGCTATAGTTAGCTTAGCTGCTAACAGATGTGTGAGTGGATGAAGAAGACGAACTGTTTCTGGCGGAGTTTTTGTTCAGAAAAGGTGGAAAATGAGTCAAAACGTTCACATTCTGAGGTCGTTGGTGGAGCAGAGACTAACTTTAGCTGCTGAAGAAATATTTGGTTTGTTTGAAAGAACCATAGCAGAGTACGAGGAGGAACTGTGTCGAACTAAAGAAGAAAACCACAGACAAAGACAAATACTGGACTGTGTTTGGAATCCTACAGTCCTGATACACAAGACAGGTTTGGACATGTTTGTCTTTAGTTTGGACATGTTTGTCTTTAGTTTGGACATGTTTGTCTTTAGTTTGGACATGTTTGTCTTTAGTTTGGACATGTTTGTCTTTAGTTTGGACATGTTTGTCTCTAGTTTGGACATGTGTGTCTCTAGTTTGGACATGTTTGTCTCTAGTTTGGACATGTTTGTCTCTAGTTTGGACATGTTTGTCTTTAGTTTGGACATGTTTGTCTTTAGTTTGGACATGTTTGTCTTTAGTTTGGACATGTTTGTCTTTAGTTTGGACATGTTTGTCTTTAGTTTGGACATGTTTGTCTCTAGTTTGGACATGTGTGTCTCTAGTTTAGACATGTTTGTCTCTAGTTTAGACATGTGTGTCTCTAGTTTAGACATGTTTGTCTCTAGTTTAAATCAAAGTCTGAATAAAAATCGAAGTGCATTTGTATATTTCAGTTATTTGAACTTTACTAAACTAGAATCATTTTCATAGAAAATGCCAAATATTTTTTCTCTACATTTAATAATAATCTTTTCATCCATATACCATATCATATATATCCAAGTTCCTCTGAGTTCATGTCCCCACTCAGCTCCCACACCACCTTTAAAAACAGAGCTGTAGAAAGTGTGTAAACAGACAAAGTTGAAAAACAAAAACATTTCAAAACATCAGGTGTTGTTGTTGATGTCATTGATAAAGTCTGTCCACATATCAAAACCATTTCCCACATTGTACATTAAACTGAACAATATTTTTTATGGAATGTTATATTTCAAAATAAAAGCAAGTGTTGCCAGTAACAACAAACCCCACCCCTCGCAGATGTTTTCCCTGGTTTGTCTGAACTCTTATTGTGAAGACATTTTGGTGACCTTGACTTTGACCTACATTTACTCAAATGTAATTGGATGAATTCTGGAACATGTCACACCTTTACTGAAAATGTGATTGAAATTCTTTCAGTACTTTTAGTGTAAAGCTGCTGAAAAAACAAACTAAAGACTTGTAGGATTAGCAGTAATAGTAAAAACTATTTCCCCTTTAGATTGATATTTATCCCAAGTTGGGAAATCTAGTTGATGCAGCAGTACAGGCAGATAAGTATTAAGAATAAACTGAAGTCAGAAGTCCAGTCAGACATCAGTACATTAACATGTTGTGTTTTTATTGTGTTGTAAATAACTTGTCCTTTTTGGTTTTTCATTAAGGTATTACTATGATGTATGTGAATATATTTCTATTCATCACTACTCTTTTATTCGTCTTCATTATTAAAGATGTGGGTTTTTATCATCTGATAATTTACTTCCAACTCCAAAAATATTTCTCATCTTCAAAGGTAGAGGAAGTTTCATATCAGACTGTTTTTAATTCTAACAATAGAAGTGACAGTTTTATCACCAAACTGGAACTGACAACAGTATTTGCTTGATATTCTCCAGACGTCCAGCAGCTGTCGGTGGTTAAAGCAGATGTTCCTCCTGAGCAGCAGGAGTGGAATCCCACTGTGGACCAGGAGGAACCAGAAGCAGAACCCCCACACATTAAAGAGGAACAGGAGGAACTGTGGACCAGCCAGGAAGTTAATATCACCAAGTTTCCATCCACTCCTGTCCCTGTGAAGAGTGAAGATGATGATGATGATGATGATGAGGAGAAAGTCAAGTCCTCACAGCTGAATCAAAGCCAAACTGAGGAGAACAAAGAGGAAGCAAATAAAGTGGACTGTGGAGGATCAGAAGCATCCAGCAGCTTCCATCCACATAGACATTTACAAAGAAAAAGTGATGAGCAGAATGAAGACTGTGAGGAAACTGAGGACAGCGATGAAGACCAGACCCTGAAGCACAAACCTGAGTCAAAGCTTCCAACAAACAGCTCAACTGAACACATGGAAACAGAAAGTGATGGAGACGACGGTGGAGGATCAGAAGCAGACATTAACCTGGTCCACATGGAGAGTGGAAAGAGAAGAAGCTTTGACAGTAAGAGTTTACTGGACCAACACATGGACACTCACACAGGACACAAACTGGATGATTCTGACCAAGGTCAACAAACATTTGCTCTGACGCACGAAACACACTCACCCACACACACCATGATGAAGATGATGATGATGATGATGAAAAACACCATACAGAAAACACACTCACCCACACATACCATGATGAAAAATTACTTGACACTAAGTGATGTTGCATGTGAAAAGAAACTGTACCCCTGCTCTGTGTGCCCAAAATCATTTTCCTGGAAGTCACATTTAGAAATCCACATGAGAATCCACACTGGAGAGAAACCATTTTTTTGTTCAGTTTGTGGAAACAGATTTGCACGGAAGTCGGCTTTACACAGTCACATGATGTCCCACACAGGAGAAAAACCATCCAGATGTTCACTGTGTCACAAATCTTTTAAAAACAGAGGTGAGCTTGGGAGACACATGAGAGTTCACACAGGAGAGAAACCTTACAGTTGTTCAGAATGTGGGAAAACATTTACTCAGAGTACAAGTTTGAAGATTCACATGAGGCTCCACACTGGAGAGAAACCTTACAGTTGTGAATTTTGTGAGAAAAGCTTCACACGTAAATGTTATCTTACGGCACATTTAGAGACCCACATGAGAAAAGACGGAACGTCACATTCACAGGAATCAGATCAACAGAACACAAAGAATAATGATACAGGAACGCTTTAGAGGAAAATCTGCAAAAATCATTTGAACTGATTTATTTTTCTGGTGTTTCTTGTTCTGAGTTATTGTTGCCATTTTTTAAATTACATTAATGTGAAAACATCCATCTTGTCTTTTGATTTTTGTAATTAGAAGACACTTTTATCAACGAGTACCAAATGAAGATTTTACTTTTATTCATTTTTAATTAATGGAAAATTCTTGTCATCAAATTTGTTTTAAATGTTTGATCTGTAGAAAATCTGGGTGAAATCATTAACCATCACTTACTTGACCCAAACAAGTAAAGAGTTATGTGAGTGAAGGTGGATGTGAGAGATATTCCACAGTTGTCATCTGTTTGTATCAGACATCATAGACAGCAGAACACATGTTTCACCACATGTATCAATGAGTCTAAGTTTAAAGTCTGAACTTTGAGAATACATATGATAAATGTCTTCTCCAATCTGGATCCTGATAGACTGAAGAAGTTCAGATTATGTGATGTACTGTACTGAAGTGGCGCTGGTCGAGGCGACACGCAGCTGCGAGTGTGTGTGTGTGTGTGTGTGTGTGTGTGTGTGTGTGTGTGTGTGTGTGTGTGTGTGTGTGTGTGTGTGTGTGTGTGTGTGTGTGTGTGTGTGTGTGTGTGTGTGTGTGTGTGTGTGTGTGTGTGTGTGTGTGTGTGTGTGTGTGTGTGTGTATGGTGTCTTTTTTTAACTTGGTCTGAGAGGTTTTATGGGCGGATGTCATAATCATGACTTATCAAAAGCTGATAGCTTTGCTCTTCGTCTGGACACTCTGTTTTGGCCTTTTGAATGGACACGGTGTGTCCCCTGAGTCACGCCAGTACGGACAGGAGTTCCTCCTGCTACTCCAGGACACGGGACTTGGGGCGATGGACAACGCGGATTTCCCGGTGGATAACATCCGACATGACTCTACCCTGGGGACTCTACCCAAGCCCATGTACAGAGGGAGGAAGAGGGGTAGACGTGGAGGAGTTCGGCAACGGCTCAAAAGACAAGGCCACCGGAGGATCCCCCTGCCCTCCATCATACTGGCAAATGTACAGTCACTTCGGAACAAGGTGGATGACTTACAAGCAAATGTTAACTTTCTCTCAGAGTACAGGAGTGCATGTCTCATTTTGGTGACGGAGACGTGGCTTAAGCAGCAGGATCTATAGTCCAATTTGGAGATAGACGGCTTCGGGGAACCGCTGCGCCTGGGCAGGGACCCCACAGTGACAGGGAAATCACTGGGAGGTGGTCTCTGTTTATATTTCAACAAGAAGTGGTGCAATACATCTGTAGTCAGTTTCACTCTGTGTACGCTACTGCTGATATTGAACTTCTGTCTGTCTCCTTGCGTCCGTTTTACCTTCTGAGGGAGTTCCCACAAATATTTATAACTCTGGTGTATTTTCACCTGCGGACAAACGCTGCTGATGCTACAAGGGTCATTTCAGATACACTTCACAGTCTTCAGGGCATCACGCCAGATGCTCCCTGTTTTATTATGGGGGACTTTAATAACTGTAAACTTGGGAAGTCACTTCCAGACTTTCAACAATATGTTACTTGGCCCACTAGGAACACGAAGTACCTGGAT